>CM060950.1:362241730-362291730 GCA_030765055.1 Mantis religiosa
TTTACTACGGTGGGGATTTGGCACGGAGACCAGTCATGATCCATTGTACCTATGCTCCCAAGTGGGACACCCCGAGAGGAAGGATGAGGCGAGAGGATGCAGAGGGCAGCCATCCCAAGGAGCCACAACAATGCAGAAGACATGGTTTCTAAATTTTACTTAGATGGAGACCTCCCCGGCAGGACAAGACAAGGGACATGTCCCTGTGGTGCGGAAACCGTCCCAGCACCGGATCCGAAAGGATCCTAGTAGCAGGTTCAAAGACCGGCAACCGACCTACCGGAGGAGGAAGTAGTTTTGCTCAGAGCATATCATCCTGCCATGCAGTGCCGAAACACCCGCGGACTCTTCTTACCCTGAAATAGACCACCAGATGAGAGATGTTGTGAAATTATAATGGAAATGGGGGGACAGGAAATTCGATGAATTTTAACCTACCCAGCATTCGCCTAGCGACTCGAAAAAAAAAAAAAACAGAAAAAAACATGGGTCAGGTAGGTCGGCTACGACATTGAACCCTGGCCTCCCGAACGTGGGTCAGGGACGAAACCGCCTGAGCCATCCCGCTCGGTGTATACCTATGTGTGATAATTACATGAATGAATCTGACTTTCCTCCTGAAATGTGAGCTAATTTTTGTAATACAGGAGACCGAACTACAAACTGCTGCGAATCGTTTCATACAAAACTCAACCAGGAATTTAATGCTGCCTATCCTAATATATATATATATATATATATCGTTTCATGGAGGAATTGAAGCGAGTTCAAGCTGATACATACATTAAGCTTCGAGGCAATAACGACAGGAGAAAATGAAAGAAATGTAACACAGTTGATACAATGATTGAGGCAGCCATGAATGACTTCAAGCACGGAAAGATCACTAGAATGCATTACTTGAGAAAGGTCAGCTACAAATTTGTCAGTAGATTACATGTATAAAACATGGACAAAACGTACTTACGTTAACATTCTTAACCATGTTAATTTAGAATTGACAGTCCTGCGCCTGATAAATGGGAAGGAAAATGTTAACCCAGCAGCAGTCGAAGTGACCTAACTTCAGTATTGAAGCGAGAGCCAAAACGAACAGCCCCAATCTACAGCCAAACAGCAAATTCAATTATTGGGAGCCTAAACCACCTCACCCTTTTCACCTAAGAGAATAGGTCGTCTATATGTGGAACACTACGAGTGTTGATTCATCTAGTACACCAAGAGTTTGAAAAAGCATCATTCTCAACGACAGCCTACTCCCAGCTTTCACTGGCTGGAGTAGAATTGGTTGCGACCTTACTTCCATCCAGTAGGAATGATTCATCACTAACTTTAGCCAATTGGATACATCAGAAATCATATCATTAGATACATTAAAAAAAGTGATATGAGCTGGTTCTACTTTACTGCTGGGAATGCCTTAGATGCGATGTCATTCTAATTATAAAATGTACTATATAATGTTGTTTGAAACAAACTACATATGTGTACTTACAGCACACTGGCGCAGACGCAACATTGGAACTGCCTGATGCGACTTCTGTACACACGAGTAGGGTTGGGCATGAACATGTACGCCGGGGTGGGATCCGGCGAGGCCCGGAGCGGTGTGCGCTCCGAAATAGGCATGTCGGCTTGCTCAGCCCCTCGGCTCGGAGACCTGAAAACAATATATCAACATTTTAATATAGCATAAAGTAATTTTCGGGACCTCCAAATCCAGTCAATGCTCTCTTCATAACATTTAGAAATGCAGTTTCACAAACTATGAAAGATAATCGCACATTTAAACCATATATCGTAATTTGAAACACAAATAAGCACAAATTTTTGGAATATGCAACACATTTTCATTTTCTGTACCTACTATGTATTATTGTGAAGCATGGGCGGTAGTCTACTCCACCAAAAAGTTTGATATCAAGATTGTACCTGAAACATGTTTCTGATCGCCTTACAGTAAGATATGAGTGCTTGATATAAACACTTCTACCTATCAATGATTATTCACCTTCAGTTTATCATATACTATATATAGGTATATATAACAATAATTGCTTCGCACCATTACTATCCTTCTATGTTAACACCACTGTCCCACATGCCATGAATTGTTAGTGATAACAAAAACTGGTGTAAATCAACTGTTATAAACTTGCAGTCAACAATGAGGCTTGGTCTGTTATTTGTGCAGAAATGCCACAATGTGGTGCTAGTCATATGTTCTGTTTACGTTTTATTTTGTTTAATAGTTTCATCTCAAGTAGAAGCTGCAGCTTTAAAAACTAGCATTATGCTAAGAAACTACGTCATATTTAAAATAAACCATGATTAAATTTTCGGGAGATTCCCTCCCCCCTGAAATTATGCATTAAAAAGTTCGTAAGTATTTATTTTATTTAAAGATGTACTCAACGATTCTGATTGAAAACTTATCATACTTTAAGATTCAGGAAATGCAGTCTTTACTTCCTGTAAATGGCTTTTAAACTTCCTTATATTCCCATAAATTTTATGCACTGCGGTGCACTTTTTTGTTTATTTTCGTTTACATACAGCTAAAATGGTGGGTGAACAAAATCAGAAGAGAAGCCATAGAGCACAGTTCACATCAATGGAGCAAGAGTTGTTGTTGAAATAGTAACTAAATATAGTAACATTGTGAAAAATAAGAGGAAGGATCCGGCAAATTTGAAAGAGAAAGATGTGACGTGGGAAAAGATTGGAAATTTGTTTAATTCAAATGCAAATGTCACAACCAGAAGCAACTTCGTCAGTATTACGTAAATTTAAAATGATTTGCGAAGAAGGACGGAAGTGAGGAGTGACTTGAATGTTTCAAGATGGGAGGTGGACAGTGTATTTATCCATAGAATTCAGTGAATTATAAAATCGCAGTTATTAGTACTTCAAGCAAAGGCGAGATCGGCATATTCCTTTCGTTGCATGTTCTAACCTCTCTTGTACTTCCGCAGTAACCTTCATAACAACTTGTTTCCACAGTCTATACCTCTGTAGAAAATCTTCATCTGATAGCTACTCATAGGCCGTACTCTATTACGAATGCCATTTAGACGGTCTAAATAAAGCAAATCGACATCAAAAGCTGTGTTTACGCCTGCCATCTTGACAATTCTACAATTGTTAACGACTTGACAAGAGAAATATGGTTTCTTAGTTTAACAAGAGATTTAACATGAGTGTTAAGGTAACACTCGTTCGTGAAATGCAATTTTTTATAACTATTGCTAAACAGACTAACAGCAGTACTAAGTTTTAACATCTGTTGGTGAAATCGGCCATTAGAGTTGCCTATTTGCATATTATCCTTAAAATTATTTTGGTTATTATTTGATTCTTTTCTTTATTTTAATATTTATGCTAGATCTTTTTCTTTTGCCTGGTAATGCTAGAAGTGTGTTACCAATGTGTTTAAAATAATATTTATATTAATAAAGCTTCTTATAGATTAGGCGAATTTGTCAAGGATGATTTAAAAATTTAAAGTTCTAGAATTTACATGTCTTATTTTACAAAGTCAATTATAAAACTATTTTCCCTAATGACTAATAAAATATTATTACTATTAATTATTTGTACATTTACGCTTTTATTATGTTTTATTGCCCAATACAGTGGAAAAGAAGGCCGATGCCTCAATTCATTATGCAATAATGAATGAATGAATGAATGAATGAATGAATGAATGAATGAATGAATGAATGAATGAATGAATGAATGAATGAATGAATAATAAAAAGAAGTCTTTTGAGGCAGAGAGTATATACAACTCTGCATCACTTCATAGATGCAGATGAAACGTTGGTCGGATCGGCCCTGCTTCTGTTTTGTGTTTCTTATTCTCATTTTAATGTTAGATTACCTAATATGAGAATGTTGACTTCTAGGTTATGTGCCCGCAGTCAGCGTATTTCTTTACCTAAGATTTAACTTGGAGGTTTCAGTTGTTTCTTATGTATGATATGTGTTCAACCGACCAACCGAACAACCAGTCAGCTAGGCAGATCAAATAGCCGTACAGTAATGGAAAAACACCTCATTATAACTTCTAACAAAGTAAGGAGTGACAGTCCATGACCAATCAAGGGTAGGAGTGGATTGCCTTGATGTTGGTGCCTTAAAAAAATATATAAACATATCTTAGTGCTAATAAACATATGAAGTATGTACTAAACTCTGATTATAAATGCTAAATGTCAGAAGTTTCAACACAGGTTCTCCAAACAAGTTTTTTTAAAAAACAAGCATTACCTTTCAATATAAAAAGGTTGGCTCGTAAGTCGTTGCGTTTTCTTAAGTGAAATTTTTTCGTGAAAAATAAAATGTTTCGCGAAGGTGTTATTCCTTATGCGATAGAGAAATATAGTTCTGCAAAAAGGGAGTGTTCAATTTTTGTAAGTTTTTATACAGTTCATTTCAGGTCAATAAAATGGAGTGTCAAGTCGACAACAAGGAAGACCTCCGATTATGCTGCTTGCGTTTAATCAAGATGCCAAAGTCATCACAGAAAATGCTCGAACATTCAATTAATACGTTAATTAATTCATCAATTGCCATTTCGTCAGATACGCAGTACGGATTTTGTTTTTTCCCATATTATAAAGCAGTAACGGGTTCATACTCTGATATATCCAATCTTATCTTTACAATGTTTTATACCTTGTTTGGGACCATACATCCTTTTGAACCATGGCTGTTTACTTTCTTCCTAGTAAAAGAATCTCGGGGATGTTCTCGTTGTTTATTAACTTTTTAAGGATAGTGAGCTATATGTTGAACAGATAAATTAATTTTCAGGCTGTCTCCACGAGTTTTTGCTTGTCTTGCTAAACTTTCAATTTACACTTACCTTTGATGTAGTTATCTCTCATTTTCTACAGTTATTAACAGCAATGACTCAATGACAAAGTTCAGAGGAAGGACTTATCACCTCGACCTAAGAAAATATTTTTGCTCATATGCCCTTGATGGGGCACTACCAGTTGATACTAAGGATGGCCCGAGGAGAGGCAACAGCAGAGGGCAGTGTCCCTAACAAACACAAAATGATTTATGCTCTCTGGTGGTGGCTCTTAAAAGCGGCTTCCTTCCCTCCCTGGGGCCTTACAAATCCCCTGGGAGGGTCCCAGAAAGTGGTAACTAAACGTATAGGCACTGGATCACTGTATGCAACCTTTGAAGTGCCTTACTCTCTGCATGACATTAAGAGAAACAAAAGAATTGTGACTAAAGAAATTTAAAAAAAAATCATTGGAATTAGAACATTCAAACTATGAGCAACGAACCTTTCAAGAATAACTGAGTTCACAAATAATAATTAAAAAAAAGTTGTCTGACATACTTTGTGTGTTTTAACCAGATTGATCAATTTTCATGTGGTAAGGTTTTGTTAGTCTTTCATCGTTGATCGTAAGTTATATAGAATTATAAAAATTGCAGAGGACTTCACCGGCTATTCGCAAAGAATTCAACTATTATTACTATTATTATTATTATTATTATTATTATTATTATTATTATTATTATTATTATTATTATTATTATTATTATTATTATTATTATTATTATTATTATTATTATTATTATTATTATTATTATTATTATTATTATTATTATTATTATTATTATTATTATTATTATTATTATTATTATTATTATTATTATTATTATTATTATTATTATTATTATTATTATTATTATTATTATTATTATTATTATTATTATTATTATTATTATTATTATTATTATTATTATTATTATTATTATTATTATTATTATTATTATTATTATTATTATTATTATTATTATTATTATTATTATTGTTGTTGTTGTTGTTGTTATTATTATTATTATTATTATTATTATTATTATTATTATTATTATTATTATTATTATTATTATTATTATTATTATTATTATTATTATTATTATTATTATTATTATTATTATTATTATTATTATTAGTGAGGTATATATCTCAAACATGTGGTATTAGAAGAATTTTCTGAATAAATAAAAAAATGAAGAAAATATCTTGCTTGTAAAGGATAGTTTGGGATGCAGAAGGGATTTCTTGAAAACCTTAATGTGACATCATTAGAAAATGCTTAAGTATCAAGCTTGGGAATTGTCCTAAAGCTCGTTTTAAGTTATGGGTCACACACACACACACACACACACACACACACACACACACACACACACACACACACACACACACACACACACACACACACACACACACACACAATCTTTCTTTGGTATTCGGGGACCTCAAAAGTATATTTCCGGTAAAATCTACATGCTGAATTTTTAGGCGTAACACAATATTTCTTCTATTTGCTGCCGGTTTTAGAGAAAGTAAAATTAAGCTGCCAAACTAAAGCAAAGAGAACTTGGTAATTTTGGTGACAGGCCATATGAACACATTAATTATCATTATCATTTGCATTATTATTAATTTACAGAGGGTGTTGTTCTTATTAATTATATCTCTTGAACTTTATCTAGTAATATTCTTGCGCAAGCGCAGAAGATAAACCAATCCAGCCTTCTAACATTTTTAAACTGATTACTGAGATTCCAATGAATACATTCTGCAAAGTTGTATATTTTAAACTGAAATATTTTCACTGCCTAAAATAGAAATTAAACTATAATCGGTCTCAAATATGATCGACGCCGTTGTAAATACATGGGAGGGGAGAAAGAGAGACAAAGATACAGTAACGGGAGCTCTAAACACACCCATGAATTCCCCTCAATCAATCAGCAACCTAAAAGCGATCCGTTGCAACATCTGTCTTTCTCTTTCTTCCCTCCGATATGTTTACAACAGAGTCGTGCTAGTTTGAGACAGATTGTAATTATAGGATAATGATTGAAATGATCAGAATAAAGAAAAATGGGATTTGAAGTTAAATATTAAATAAAACAAAATCAAAACAAAAATCTGATTCCTTGTATTCACATTACTTTTACTTCAGTTTTCTACAAATTGCTGTTACAAAATTTATTCTTATGTATCTCTTGTTAGTAAAAATAAACCTTTATTACACAGTTCTTAGTATTTAGTATTAACGATAGTCATATTTTTAAAAAGTGGATGGCTATGTGATGGTTTTATAAAGCCTTGCTTCTTGCCTGATCACGAGAAAAAAACGAATAGTAGCTTACCATTTTGTAAAAAGTTTAAATATTTGAAGATTCAAACTAATAACAAGAAATATCTTGGAAGTGTTAAATGTCACAAGAAGATGTATTGGAAATAAATGGTGTCCTTTAACGATAACTAAGTGGTAAGAATTTGCCTATCTCTTAAGGTGCACCATTTATGCAAAAGTGATTCAGAATGGACAGGACTACAGGCTGTTAAACCTGTAATGTCATGTGTTAAACATTACTTTAAAACACTTTTAAAAATAGGCTACCCCAAGGAAATTCATATATTATTTTTCATGTAGGTATCTGAAATGTGCTGCACTTTAATCAAAACCATCAGAGGCAATTTTGATAAAATAATCAACGGAAGTTTTGTCCATGTAGTTAAAGGATATTTTGGGGTGGTAAGGAACCTTTTTATTATTTCAGCTTTTAAGAGTTAAAATTAGAATTTCCTATGTCCCTCAGAGGTATAAGCGCTTTTTATTAGCAAAGGAATAATCAAAATCAATAACCGAGTGCCCACGCTCCACCCCCCCCCCTCGAACACAGTGATGGATATTGCGTGTTTTCTCTCTTTATAACATTACTATAGATGATGCTCTAAGAAAAAAGCGCATTGCAAGGAATTCGGCGAGTTTATTCTTTTTAGCGGTTTCCATTCGTTAAAGCCAAATATTTAAATTATAACATCTGTTAATGTCTTTTTAAGTATTCGGAAAATAAAATATTGCAATGGAATAGTCCAGTGTATTAAAAATGCGTTTTATTTACTGAATAACATATAATTTGGAAGAAAGACATTTGTAGAAAACTTAGTGCTGGTACAGTAAACAACTAAAACAAAATCAATAAAATAATACAGCTGACTTTATCTAGTACGCTAATTGGAAAAGGTTCGTCACTGTTGACGTAGTAGCAAAAGAAACATAGAAAGCCTCTTCTGCTTCTTGAAAGAAGAGAAAAATTTTAGACCTTCATGAGGCGTCAGTCTTCTCAATAAACACAGTCATGTGAATCCATATTTTCACTCTTATAAATCCGAAACCTGGCGTAGCCTACACAAATCCGAGGCCATCAACCTGCATGGTAACAGAAAGCATGGACAGCCCTGCAAGTGGCGGGATTCCTTCCCAGTCCCGTGACTTTTACGTAACCGACCAGTTTGCTCCCGGTTTACCGACCACTCGTTGGTACAAACCTCAAGGTTAGCAAATTTTGGGGATCAAACCCTTAGAATTTACCCGTGCATGCAGTAACTCTTACGGTATTGCTACAACCTGACTGACCTGACTAGTAAGTTTGAATATATGGTCATCAACATCTGTCTAGAGGCGCCGTAGTTTTTAAAGCCTTCTATGTGCCCTTCATATTATCATTAAAAAGAAGTCCTTGAATGGTATACGAAGAATGCGGTTGTGATAAATGGGGGAATACTTGAAATTAAATAGAATTTATTACATTTTGTTTAATATTATCACTTTTTACTTCAATAACGTTCTTTTAAATCCTTCAGAATTGTTCTCAACGACTTCATTATCCAGGCTTCGTTTAATGACTTATTGAATCATCTCTACTCTGCTTCCATTTTCCCTCGATTTTTCTCACCTTCCATCCATGATAAATTATAATGATCCTGATGGTGATGATGAAGATGACGATGATAACAACAACAACAATAATAATAATTAATAATAATACAGGAAAACCATCGATTTCATCTTTTTACATTAGTTCATCAGTAAACAGAATAGCTTAAAGCGTTAGTGGTCTTTTCTAGAAACAGAAAGGACAAGGTTCCTTAAACCACTAACTTTTTCATGTATGAGAGAACCAGTTTCCTCCTCCCCTCTTTCGCAGTCCTCAGGTTGCAGAATTCGTGTCTTAATTCACCCATTATATTGAATGACGCAGCAAATTCGCTAAGCTCATTTCAAATGTTATGGTTAGGGAGATCTGTATACAGATTTTGGGGAAGAGCATTTAATGTGGTTTTGGCAGCAGATCTGAATATGTCAAGCTAATGACATATCGCCGAAAACAGTTAAGTCAGTAATCAAATTCAAGATTCAAACCAAAGATATCTTACAGAAAAGTGCATTAGAATTATTGTGCTTACTTTCATTTTGAGTTGATATTAAAGCTATTTTTGTGTATGCTAATAGTGTGAGTTACTCATGTTTACCCATATTTCTTATGCGCACTTTGATGCATAAAGGTGGTCCATATAGGAACAGATCAAAATATGTAGCTCCGTTCTCTCCTGGTATCAACTTTCTGCTTCCTCTCTTACCCAGTTATGTCGGTGGCTAATAATGCCAATAAGTTGTCTATTTACAGCTAGTTCAGTACCCTTACGTTAAATTAAACGTGATAACGTGGTGATAGTAGTACATAGGTCGTTTGATAGGTAAGTCTGTTAAAAAACAAATAATTTTTTCGTGAGCATCTCACTTTATTTCTCAACATAGTCTGCATTATGATTATACATTTGGTCCAGTGATGTTCCAGCTTCTCCATCCCGTCGGAAACTTACGTTCCGTCAAGGTCAGCAAAATACTCTTTGACGGTGACTATCACTTCTTCATTTGATGAACATTTCTTACCATCAAGCCAAATTTTCAAGTTTGGAAACAGGAAGAAGTTACTGGGAGCTAAGTCTGGTGAATAAGATGGATGCGGAATCAATTCAAAGCCCAACTCATGCACTTTCGCCATTGCAATTGCTGATGTGTGCGATGTTGCATTATCCTGGTGAAAGAGCACTTTTCTGCGTTTCAATCTGGGTCTCTTTTCAGTAAACTCATGTTGCAAAACGATCCAACAATGAAGCATAATAGGCTCTAGTTGTAGTTCCGCACTTTTCCACGCAGTCTACGAGGATTATTCCTTGAGAATAATAATAATAAAAGAAAACAGTGGCCAGCACCTTACCAGCTGACAAACTGGCCCTTGCCTTCTTTGGTGCACTTTCACCAGCCTTTGTCCATTATTTTGACTGCTGTTTTGACTCTGGTGTGTAATGATGGATCCAAGTTTTATCCACGGTCACAAATTGGCGCAAAAGGTCTTTCAGATTGGATTAAACAGCGCCAGACACTCCGTAGAAAGACACTTGGATGCGCTTTTGGTCGACTGTGAGCAGTCGCGGCACCCATCTTGCACATGGCTTTTTCATTACCAAATTTTCATACAGGATATTGTGGACTCACTCAGTTGAGATGCCTACAGCCTCAGTATTCTCACGAATTTTGAATAGGTGGTCTTGCATAACCATATCATGGATATTTTCAATGGCGTCCTGTGTGGTGACCTCAAATGGGCGATCAGAGCGAGATTCATCTTCGGTACTTCTACGACCACGTTTAAATGTTGGTGCAGAGTCCGCGTGAACTTATTCAATTCAGTTTTGACCTGTGCTACAGTCCAGCCCTTCAAATAAAAATGTTTCAAGCATGAAACACTGCTTTTTTTCCATTTTCAATCGCAGCTGACACAGTGGCCAATTCTTTTGGCTGTCAACAGTGAAATGTTTATTGTAGCACATTCAAATTTTGTGTACAATGTTTTGAATAATCAAGCTTACCACCCACAAGTTTGCAACACAAAATTTCCATCCCTTCATGGAAATTTGCCAGACTAATCAAACGACCTTATTATGGATGAACAACGGTTAATTTAACAACGCTTCCGGCTATTAATGTCATATTGCTGTCCTCATTATATAATAGTAGTAATAATAATAATAATAACAACAATAATAATAATAATAATAATAATAATAATAATAACAATAATAACAATAATAATAATAATAATAATAATAATAATAATAATAATAATAATAACAATAATAATAATAATAATAATAATAATAATAATAATAATAATAATAATAATAATAATAATAATAATAATAATAATAATAATAATAATAATAATAATAATAATAATAATAATAATAATAATAATAATAATAATAATAATAATAATAATAATAATAATAATAATAATAATAATAATAATAATAATAATAATAATAATAATAATAATAATAATAATAATAATAATAATAATAATAATAATAATAATAATAATAATAATAATAATAATAATAATAATAATAATAATAATAATAATAATAATAATAATAATAATAATAATAATAATAATAATAATAATAATAATAATAATAATAATAATAATAATAATAATAATAATAATAATAATAATAATAATAATAATAATTATAATAATAATAATAATAATAATAATAATAATAATAATAATAATAATAATAATAATAATAATAATAATAATAATAATAATAATAATAATAATAATAATAATAATAATAATAATAATAATAATAATAATAATAATAATAATAATAATAATAATAATAATAATAATAATAATAATAATAATAATAATAATAATAATAATAATAATAATAATAATAATAATAATAATAAACTTACATGAGCAATGAGCGAAGTTTACTTCGGAATGCAACACAGGAGGGTCCTACTTCAGAAGAAAATGTTGACATGGAAATATAAATTGATAACACTAAAGCGATAACATCGTTAGGAAAATATCCATTACTTGGAAAAGCACAATCTACAACGAGTTAATACATTTAATTAACTAATTAGTTTATACTTATTACTCATGTGTAATAATTATATGGTCAAAATATTTTTATATTTCTAAAGCTTGCTGCCATTGTTAATTATGTGTTCAGAAACCATCTCAAAAAAGTTATACAGTGGAAAATTTATAAACTTTTTCACGACCTGTTGAAGCTTACGTTAGTGAAGTATGGACAATAAGGAAATGTGATAATAGAATATTCACAATAACGATTTATGCAAAGAACAAGTTACACATTAACTGAGTTTCCTCTGAATGGATACATTCTTAATGAAATTAAAATGGAACTAGTCATGCATTATCTACAGCAATGCAGACTCCAATGAAAACATCAGGTCAAGAATATGCATGTACTTGGCGTAAACAAATATTATATGTCCCAAGAGGACAAAGGAATTTAGGAAGATCTACAGAGTGGCGCACGAAATGTCATACATTGAAATTGTGTAATAAATATGTTAATTGCGGGTTGGCAACGCTGGAATGATGTGACAATTAGCCATAGTTCATGCATGGTTCAACAGATTGTCAATATCACGTATGCGTGATTCCACCACTTCAGTTTAGTAAAATGGCGGACAAAGGCTGGTTGAGGCTAGAACAAAAAGTGAAAACTGTGTTGCTTTACGTGGAAACGAAGAGCGTAGCAGAGACGTAACGACGTTTACGTGTTCATTTTCGTGCGAGATGGGCTCCCTGCAAACAGACAGTTTATAGACTAACCACACAATTTGAAACTGGCGGCCATATTTTAGAGCAAAAGCGCCCTCGTGTCAACACAATCCGTAATCCAGAGAATATCGAGGCTGTGATAGTGGCTTTGACACAACGTCCCAGGAAATCCACGAGACGAACTTCGGCCGAAATGGGCATTTCACGTCATTCGTGAATACTTCATGCTGACGTCAAAATATTTCCATACAAAATGACAATGTTGCACAAACTGACGGAACATGACAAGGTACGGCGATTCCACCACTTCAGTTTAGTAAAATGGCGGACAAAGGCTGGTTGAGGCTAGAACAAAAAGTGAAAACTGTGTTGCTTTACGTGGAAACGAAGAGCGTAGCAGAGACGTAACGACGTTTACGTGTTCATTTTCGTGCGAGATGGGCTCCCTGCAAACAGACAGTGTATAGACTAACCACACAATTTGAAACTGGCGGCCATATTTTAGAGCAAAAGCGCCCTCGTGTCAACACAATCCGTAATCCAGAGAATATCGAGGCTGTGATAGTGGCTTTGACACGACGTCCCAGGAAATCCACGAGACGAACTTCGGCCGAAATGGGCATTTCACGTCATTCGCTTCAAAGAATACTTCATGCTGACGTCAAAATATTTCCATACAAAATGACAATGTTGCACAAACTGACGGAACATGACAAGGTACGGCGATTACAGTTTGCGACTTCGGCTCTTGCAAATGATGATGTCGTGATGAGGTTTCATGGTTTTCTGATGGGGTTTACGTTCATTTGAACGGTAGCGTCAATAGGCACAAAATCAGATTTTGGGCACGAGAACCTCTTAGTGCTGTACACGAGATTGGACATTATGGAGAAAAGTTAGTGTATGGGGTGCCATATCCAGCCATGGAATCACTAGGCACAGTTAACAGTGCGCACTACTTGGACATGTTGCAGAACAATTTTCTTCCGCAACATTATGCAACAGGGTTACCAACGGAGACTCAATGGTTTTTGCAAGATGAAACTCGTCCACACACAGCAAACGTTATTCTGCACTAACATTTCGGGCTCCGTGTGATATCCCATCGATATCCTGGACGTTTTCAGGGCGGTTCAATATGGCCGCCACACAGCCCGGATATTAATGCCTGTGATTATTTCTTATGGGGACATTTGAAGGAAACAGTCTACCGCAACAAACCACACACTCTAATGCAACTGCGAGCGGCTATAATAACCTTTTTCCAGGGAATAACAGAAGACATGTGTCGCAGAGTGGTCGGAAACGTTCAGCTCGTCTCGAAGTGTTGGTACGTCGACATGTTGAACATGTACTGCACGCCCACTGAGCATACACATTCTGATTATCAATATAAAAAAATTATATTGACATGCTTTGGTTATTAAAGTTATATCAACAATTTTCAATGTATGACATTTCGTTCGCCAGCATGTAAATGGGATAATAAAGCGACTAGAGTCAAATACACGAAGGATGATGATGATAATGAGGATAATGCATTTCAGCTCTGTAGGTAACTCATTTTTCACCCGCTTCTGCCTCTAAAAGCTCGAGTCATTAAATAATTACATTGAAGTTCTGTTTTCTCTAATCGAAGGCTCAATAAGAGGTTATTTCTGAACGCTCCTTTGTTTCAAGAACTTCGCTCATTGTTCATGTATGTTTATTGCAATTTAAGTCAGAAAGAGAGAGAGAGGAAGAGAGAGAGGGAGGGACGGACAGCGAAAATGAGAGTGTATGTATGTGTAAGAGTGAGATAGGAAGAGGTGGGTGGAATATAAAATTAGGAAGAAAGAGCACAAATTTTATTAAAAAAACAGATAACGTTTACATTGTAGTATACATATATCGAGCGTGATGGCTCAGGCGGTTTCGTCTGTGGCCCGTATTCGGGAGGCTCGTGTTCAATTCCCGTGGCCGACTTACCTTATCCATAGGTTTTTTCGGGGGGTTTCCCGAGTCGTTAGGCAATGCTGGGTAGGTTAATTACATTCCCTGAATTTCCTGTCCCTCCATTTCACCTACATAATCATTTCTCATGATCTCTCATCTAGTGGTTTCTTTTAGGGTAGAAATGTCGGCGGGAGTCTCGGCGGTGCATGGCGGGATGATATGCTCTGAAGAAAACGCTTTCCCCTCCGGCGTGACGGACTTCCGTCTCGGAGCCGGCCTAGTGGGCCGATTCAGAAACGCAGTAGGCGGGATGCCGGTTGCGCAAGACTGCCTGGAGTCCTCTGCTCTGGGAAGGCAAACTCCGGTCTCCGAACCGGCCTCGTGACTTTTCTGGGCCACGGCAGGTGGAATGATGACTGTTCTGGACCGCCGGGAAGTTTCTGTCTAATTAATTGTAGGAACCTCGCCTATTGTACTGTAGTGACTTCTTGAGATCGGCCGCTCTCTGTCTCCTCTCGCCTCATTCTCCCTCCCGGGGGTGTGCCACTTGGGGTATAGGTATAGTTTGGAGGAGGGGCCGAATCCCCTCCGAACAATCCAAATCAACTGTATATGCATTCTTCAATAGATATAACTATTATTCAATATATTTACGCAACATTACTTTCAAGCATTCAAACAGAGCCTATTTTATATAAATGCTTTACAATTAGGAGGCGTGTCCATGAAAACCTAATTGTAGTTTAAGGTACTTATGTATTTAACAAGATTCGTATTCTACCAGTCAAATCATGTTCACATCTAAGATAGTTCTAATGATCTTCTGCAAAGAAATGGAAATAAGCAGGAACTTGGACCGGAGTCAGCTGTTTACGTTATTGCACTTTCGTAACAAACAACTGCGCGTATTTTACACTGAAGCAGACATGGAAGAAACATACAAAACGGATATTTCGAAGGTAGTTAATTTCATATTGTTTTTTTTTTTTTTTTTTTTTGAGATAGATTGCACATTTTGTTCTATCTCTTTTGATTTTCCAGTCTCTTTGTTACGTAGTTCAGTTAGTAGAAGAAGTATTCTATTCCACCCAGGAATTGATACTGAAGTTTCACCGAAAATACATGATTTGAGACTCCCTGAGTAAAAGAGAAGTTTAGGAAAATGTGTGTGTGTGTGTGTGTGTGTGTGTGTGTGTGTGTGTGTGTGTGTGTGTGTGTGTGTGTGTGTGTGTGTGTGTGTGCGCGCGCGCGCGCGCGCACTTATAACTCAAAAATAAAAAGCCGGTTAAGTAACAGACTTGGTCATTTAAGTCAGCATCTTCCACAGATCGGATACGGAGATTTCAAAACAAAAATTCACCCATCGCAAACTGTACTTTACGTAGAACACTTTTTTGTATTAAATTAGCATGTGTTTAAAACATTTTCATGATAAACTATGTATCTCAAATTTTCTGAATGAATGAATTTTATATAACTGGTAAATCGTAAAAGGCAAATAAAATCTTAATGATTAAAAAAAACAATTTAAATCCCATTGCCATGTTAAATATACATTTTTGTGAAATACCATATCCGAAATCTTCGTTGTTATTGGTTTAAATTTCCCAATACTTACATATTTATCGAACGGGAAGTCCTTCATTTTTCTCCTGATCATGCAAAGAGTATGCAATTTCTAAACCATCTCATCAGCTCTTAAATGATTTGAGTATCGCTTAATCTACGTACCATTTTATTCCCATTGTATCTTTAAAGAAATATCTAATAAAACAATTTCTGCAAATGTGTGTCTCTATTAACATGAAGTAGAGAGAAGAGAAAGACGAGTGGCAGACCGCTTGGCTCTCACCAAGGCGACCCGGGTTCAACCGAAAAGTGAGATTTGTGGGGGACAACACGACACTGGGACGGGTTTCCTCCGGGTCCTCCGGTTTCCCCCACCAGCATTCCACCAATTGCTTCTTCACCATCTTTCCTTTCATTTCATCTCGTCCTCATTCTGAGATCCACTTCTCTCACTCTCATACGAGACATTGGGCTGATCACCCATCCTGGATTCTCTCTCTCAGTGATCCAGAGATTCCGTTCCTCAACCCGCCTCCCATAGGCATAAGGGTTCAGAGGAGCAAGAATACCCTGACACCACGTAGTGGTATAAGGGGGTAGTTAAAGAAAGAAATAAACAAGCAAAGAAGGAAAGTTGGAAGGAAGGAAAGAAAGAAGAAAGAGAAGAAAACGAAGCATTTGTAAGAATATTTTGTACAAGAGTGAATTGCGAAAATCACGTGAGTGCAGCAGATTTTTTCAGTAGGTATACAAACTACAGAAAATTAAATCAGTGACAATGGCTTCACAGACTGCTCACAAAAATTTGTAATGTGTATTTTATTTGTAATGGCAAGATTTTAAACATACGATGTTTAATCGATACGTTAGAGGTTTTTTTATAAACAAACAAAAGAACGAAATGCTGTTCTTATAAGGTGTGCGCGTTGCATCATGAAAATAAATATTTACTTTATAAATGAAAATTAATAATAAGAATTATTTATACGAAATATTTATCTGAATTTTCATTTTTCTGTTATTCTGTTCACTCACTGCTTTGGAATAAGTTGATTTCAGAAACATATTTCCGGGAAAATCATGCTGCCAACAGTAGAATATGAAAGGGAAGAAGAATGTATTACTTGCAAGGTCCTTTGTAAGAATGCAATACTTAAGCAGGAACGTCAATACCGGAGGGAAGACCTTGAATGGTTCGTGAATGGATCGTGAACTGGAAAAACATAAATTCTTCGTTCCAGAGAACAAGTTTTAATTATGCCTAGGATGTTTTGTATCTTGCATTTACTGCACTAGTTATTCGTAAAATATGGAATGGTGCATCAAGAAATGAGCTCGTGCTTCATAAAAGTACTGCTCTTACATGTGAAGAATCAGAATGATTCTTGTTTTGAATAATATGAAGTTCTAACACTCAGTTTGAACAACCACTTGCTAAACTCAAGCGTAAAGCAACAGTGCTACGACAAATAGTTTTATTTTCCAACTCAACAGGAGTTCAGTAATTAGCTTCTTATAATTATGATGCATTCCCTGAAATATCAGTCTGGGTGGCTGAGTTATTAGGCGCTGACCTACTGATCCTAAGTTATCGGGTTCAAACCGGATCAGACCCATGGCTTTTCAAGTGTATTTATAAACGACAGCCCCATGTCAGTAGGTTTACTGCGGGACGACATTCCGGCACACCGGCGGCACTGATATGATTCTAGCGATTGACAGCGTCGTTAAGAAGCAAAATATTATTTTTTTAATCCTTGCTATATATTGCTGCTTCAGGATATTGAATACATCAAATAAGTCTGTATCAGTTTTACTGAGAAGCTGTGATGACAGTACTGACACCAAACGCCTTCCCGGCTGACATGCATTCTTCCGCTCTCTCTTTCTTTATTTTTTCTCCTTATTGGCTATGGTAAACCTTTGATTGGTGAAGCATGACACACAAGCCCTGTGCAATGCAAGGTCAGGTGATTATAACTCTCTCCTGGTATAGGGTATTTAGATTATAATCGAACCCACTCACGGCCTGTCTCTACTGCGCGAGACGGCCGGCAGTCGCTGGGGTACTTACGCCGGCAGACGTGGACTAGAATACTTACCTTATAATAGATGCTGGAAATCTTGACCATCTGCTCTAGAACAGGCAGCATATCTCGTGTAAATATTCTCGCCCACACTCCGAAGCTCGGCAGCAGGTATTTTTGTGATTTCTTGTTTTCCTTAAGCTGCTGTTGTTTATTTGATATACTAGTTACGCCCTATTTCTTCGGAAAAACTAATAGATCCGTTTATGGATATTATTGGTATGTTGTTCAACGGAAACTCGATGCACTCTCAGGAGATTTGGGCACGGAGTTTACGGATCTAGAAACCATGCCAAATTTTAATGTTACACTTATGGCTATATTATAAATGGTCTTAATCTCACAGCTGCGCTTATGCTTCATTATGCCTTCGGTGTGAATGGACCCTTACTACTACTGTGGAAAGCAATTTTGAACAGCTGAAACTTAAGGAAGTCATACAAAATGATACAGTGCTATAATATGTATCAAACTAGAACAATTTTGTTGAAAACTCATGAGAGGAGACAAAGAGAGAAACAAAGATACTTAAATGGAACCTCTTAGGCTGCTGATTACATTTCTATCTTTAGAACACCCATGAACTTCGCTCCACCAACCGGCAACTTAAGAGCGTTTCGTTAAAGTAACTTTGACCCTCTTTGTTCCTTCCATATGTTTATAACAGGATCGTTCTAGTTTAGACAGATTGCAGATATAGCCACGGCTGAAATTCAATGCTTTCATCTGTATTATTGATTGAAAGTAGTTTTAAATAGGGAATATTTCCTATAAGCGGGCTACAATGGCCATATTATATCATTATCGAAGGCGCGATGAACAGTGGTACGCCTAAATTGCACCTCTGCCTGTAGCGGAAATGTTTCGAATACCATCTTAGCCACCACTTAACTGATCAGGTACAAGTTTCTTCCTCCCTTGGATTACAACTGTGTCAAACTTTGGCTACACAAAGGTATTTCACCAAGGAGGAATTTTTCTATTAGTCTCTGCACTGCTTGTGGAATAGTTATTGCATTCCATTCGTAAATTTGGTATTAAAATTTCAACATAAATACCAGCTTACAGGTATATTTTTGAAAACAATATGCGGTGGGGTGTAGCATAACCCAAAAGCAAAACATTGGATGAATGACACACTGGATATTTGTCAAATATACAAAGATTTTCACGAAATTTCTCCAGACAAAACTATGTTCTATATGGAGAATTTTGTTTATCTTTATCATATGAAAACTGCTCAGCAATTTTGATTAAATATCATAGGTTTGAGAATTTCACATGTAAAGGGGTATATCTTTCACTGCTGTAAATACCTTGTAAAGAGCTGTTATTCTGTTTTCATAATTTTATTACTGGGAGACAAAATATACTACAGAAAACTTGCAGAGCTTTACTCAACTACATATTTTCATTAGGTAACTTTTTGCAGCGTTAGCCTTTTTCGAAATATTCCATGTTATAGTAATATTTGTTTTAAGTAAAAGCACATTATCTGATAAAATATATTTGAAATTTTGCAACTGCTCATTTTTCTTTTATTTTGTTTTTATTCCTTCCATTTAAAAATTTGAACATTGTTGTATAACTATGTGTTTAAAACTTAATTTGAAATAAATAATAAACTACGGATGAGTAAATCTTGTAAAGCATCGATCCCATTTTCTGTCATCTAAGGATGATGGCACTGGGTTGGAGCGCTGATATAACAACGGACATCTCTTGTGAACTAAATGACCTCAGATAGGGTATCTTGCTATACGCACTTGCCAAGTTTTGAAGTAAAAACGCTGGATGCACTTTACTTGCGTGAGTTACAAAACATCCACGTGGTAGTCCAATTCCATTCGTCGACACGAGGTACGGTCGATAGCGTCAATTGTCACCTTGCTCTTTCCATGCTGCATTGCTTGCCCGTACACTTGGTTTCTTCGGATTTCATACTTAATTTATTTCTCATAAGTGTTCAAGTTTCATGGAGTAAGCCAAACATGTAGTGATTCTTATTTTTTGGAAGGAGGGTGCGGCTGTAAATTTCGATAGCAGTTATGTATTGTCTATTTGTATTCTTTATGATGTCACGTACATACATGTCTTGTAGAAAGGCTATTGACATTGTTGTGTGGAATTCAAATACGTAATATGACGTGTTTCTCATGTCTTCGCTTTCCCATATGCAGCCGCCTTAGCGATCAAACAGATATACCGAGATATTGACGCGATAATTCAAACGGAACTTGATGAGCTCTGCCTTTCATTGGTGTTCGCTTCTGTGTAAGTCTCATAATCTTTTCATAACACATGACGACGAAATTGGGTTAATCATGTGTGTCAAACCTGTGTGATAATACTCCTACAAATCGATCATTCCATTCACATTATTCAAGATAAATTTTAATAGAAGTAATCTGAAACGAAGTAATATAAAAATATAACTGCGTGTACAATGCACAAAACAAAAGACATAGTTCTCTCATATGTTTATGAGAACTCCTAGTGGTTTACCGGAAAAAACACGAGTCATTTGAAGAATTTAATGTTTTATCGGCACGTTTGCCATGGTAACTCAATGGCTAGGAGCAGCTGGACGGAGACCAGAAGATCCGTGGTTCAAATCCCGGTTATGGCATTGAATTTTTCAGTCTGACTCTACCTTTCCAAAACACATATCCTTAGTTGGTTTTTGTTCCTGATGAACTCATGCGAGATATAAATAAAAGAACACGTAAGACGCACGATAAAGACCGAATTACAGTTTAATCTGAGACAACCTAAGCATAGGTAGATATAAAACGACGCATATTTGGAAACGGCAAAGCTACAAAAGAGTCATTGACATAAATTGTAAATTTCAGCAAGGTCTACATTTTTGTATAGTGAATATTTGTTTCTTTTACCTCACATTTATAAACAATATTATACAAAATTGTTTATAGCCTGTTCCTAGAAATTCAAGGTCTACATCTAATTAGCCATGAATATTTCTCAAATCTGCAGTATTTTAATAAAAAGAATCTTCGCAGATGATTTCGAGAAAATAAATAACGAGAAAGGGCCAAGCAAGAAATAGCTTCGTCTGAAAAGCTTTAATGAAAATATTTGCCTGGCATGCTTAAAGACCGAATCAAATATGAAATTTGAAATTTATACTGCTTTTTGTTTTTGACATACAGACAGTCACATAGACAGAAACAGAACACACTCGCACGTGCAACTTTATTCATTTTGTGGGAGGGGGTGTTAGATCTCAAATGGCAGGTATCTACATTTCCGGTGAAATCTAGATACTACATTTTCGAGTGAAATAAGAGTACAACAGGTGGAAGTGAAACTAAAAAAGAAGAAATTCCATGTTGACCTTGATATCTTCTGAGCACTGCACCACTAATGAGATACATATCGACTGGTTTCAGGTGTTTACGGGCTTGCAGACAGCAAAAGGGGCCACTGACTCGCTAGCAAAGCTTCAGTTCATTAAGCTACATTCTCAGGATGATACATATGAAATCTTAATGTGGAAAATGAAAATTAAAGTTCCAAGTGGCTCCAAAATGTAATAAATATAATATCCTAAAGCAAATTGTTAACACTTTAAGCACGTCAAAAACCTTACAGCAAACCAACTTAAATGTTCATCAGATGCGAGGAAGTATTTTTAATTCTGTACTGTGAAATACGTTCAGATTGTGTTAGTGTCACTAAAGAAATAATAACAAAAAGTAGAGAATAAAAAAGCCACTAAGCTCTAGCTCATATATTTAGAGCGCTTGTCCGGTGACTTTCCTAAGCTTAATGCAAGTCAGGCTGCAAACAGGTTCCCTGTTAAGAAAATCGAAGCAGGTTCCAAGTCTAAGCAACTTATTATCTACAGACAGAACACTAAAAGGTGATTTCCAACATTAACTTGTTCTTGATCAGGTTTCCTTATAAAACGCCAATCTTTACCGCAGATAATTATGTTGTACATTCCAGAATTCTTTAACTGAAGTACGACATATTTCCTCTTTATTTGCTCCTTCACCAACTTGTTTATCATTACCCAGGCCTCGTACCTACAACAACACAGCAACAATACTTCAGTACCTTAATGTTGTATGTTTCCTTGTTTTATGCTTTAAAATGTTATAAACTGTTCAGCACATCATTTGGAATGTAGGTACTTTCCCATTTACTTCGTTTGATCATATTATATAAGTGACCAGCTCATAACAGATGTCCATAATTAATCCTACAGTATTTTCCTAATCCCGTTGTACCTACAGATCACAGCGTAGAATGTTCCACCAATAAAACAATTTCTGCAAATATTTACCACCATTGGTAAATGCCAGCTGTGTATAGGATGGAACGCCAACTTTGAGGACGAGATTGTGGTAAAGTAGATGTGGACACCTTCGCCTGCTTTCTGGAAGATGGAATCGTAAATATTGCTGGCAAAGATACATTTTTACAGCAGTGAGGTTTCTTGATTGATTACAAACCTAAGTTCTTGTTCATATGTGTCTATCCTTGATACCGACATAAAACACTCTGTAAGCACCAACAGGTTTACGCAATGGCCTCTAACGAAGTAAAGGAAATGCGGTTTTACTACTAGCGTACACAACGCAGGAGACCTCAAGCATTGTGATGTGCTGCTAGTTTCCTCCCCCCATCCAAGGGGCAAGGATGAACCACAAGGGAGCAAACATAATGACAAGGATACTGTTTGTGGTCAATAAAAAACCACCTCAGCATTCTTCTACCGACCAGGTAAACTATTTAAGTGGGCGGCCAAGGGGCACACTACCAGGAACCTCCCAAATGCGAGCCTCACAGCTAGCATGAAGCCATCTCGCTCTTTCAAGCCACACACAGCTTTACACACACACACACACACACACACACACACACACACACACACACACACACACACACACACACACACACACACACACACACACACACACACACACACACACACACACACACACACACACACACACACACACACACACACACACACACACACACACACACACACACACACACACACACACACACACACACACACACACACACACACACACACACACACACACACACACACACACACACACACACACACACACACACACACACACACACACACACACACACACACACACACACACACACACACACACACACACACACACACACACACACACACACACACACACACACACACACACACACACACACACACACACACACACACACACACACACACACACACACACACACACACACACACACACACACACACACACACACACACACACACACACACACACACACACACACACACACACACACACACACACACACACACACACACACACACACACACACACACACACACACACACACACACACACACACACACACACACACACACACACACACACACACACACACACACACACACACACACACACACACACACACACACACACACACACACACACACACACACACACACACACACACACACACACACACACACACACACACACACACACACACACACACACACACACACACACACACACACACACACACACACACACACACACACACACACACACACACACACACACACACACACACACACACACACACACACACACACACACACACACACACACACACACACACACACACACACACACACACACACACACACACACACACACACACACACACACACACACACACACACACACACACACACACACACACACACACACACACACACACACACACACACACACACACACACACACACACACACACACACACACACACACACACACACACACACACACACACACACACACACACACACACACACACACACACACACACACACACACACACACACACACACACACACACACACACACACACACACACACACACACACACACACACACACACACACACACACACACACACACACACACACACACACACACACACACACACACACACACACACACACACACACACACACACACACACACACACACACACACACACACACACACACACACACACACACACACACACACACACACACACACACACACACACACACACACACACACACACACACACACACACACACACACACACACACACACACACACACACACACACACACACACACACACACACACACACACACACACACACACACACACACACACACACACACACACACACACACACACACACACACACACACACACACACACACACACACACACACACACACACACACACACACACACACACACACACACACACACACACACACACACACACACACACACACACACACACACACACACACACACACACACACACACACACACACACACACACACACACACACACACACACACACACACACACACACACACACACACACACACACACACACACACACACACACACACACACACACACACACACACACACACACACACACACACACACACACACACACACACACACACACACACACACACACACACACACACACACACACACACACACACACACACACACACACACACACACACACACACACACACACACACACACACACACACACACACACACACACACACACACACACACACACACACACACACACACACACACACACACACACACACACACACACACACACACACACACACACACACACACACACACACACACACACACACACACACACACACACACACACACACACACACACACACACACACACACACACACACACACACACACACACACACACACACACACACACACACACACACACACACACACACACACACACACACACACACACACACACACACACACACACACACACACACACACACACACACACACACACACACACACACACACACACACACACACACACACACACACACACACACACACACACACACACACACACACACACACACACACACACACACACACACACACACACACACACACACACACACACACACACACACACACACACACACACACACACACACACACACACACACACACACACACACACACACACACACACACACACACACACACACACACACACACACACACACACACACACACACACACACACACACACACACACACACACACACACACACACACACACACACACACACACACACACACACACACACACACACACACACACACACACACACACACACACACACACACACACACACACACACACACACACACACACACACACACACACACACACACACACACACACACACACACACACACACACACACACACACACACACACACACACACACACACACACACACACACACACACACACACACACACACACACACACACACACACACACACACACACACACACACACACACACACACACACACACACACACACACACACACACACACACACACACACACACACACACACACACACACACACACACACACACACACACACACACACACACACACACACACACACACACACACACACACACACACACACACACACACACACACACACACACACACACACACACACACACACACACACACACACACACACACACACACACACACACACACACACACACACACACACACACACACACACACACACACACACACACACACACACACACACACACACACACACACACACACACACACACACACACACACACACACACACACACACACACACACACACACACACACACACACACACACACACACACACACACACACACACACACACACACACACACACACACACACACACACACACACACACACACACACACACACACACACACACACACACACACACACACACACACACACACACACACACACACACACACACACACACACACACACACACACACACACACACACACACACACACACACACACACACACACACACACACACACACACACACACACACACACACACACACACACACACACACACACACACACACACACACACACACACACACACACACACACACACACACACACACACACACACACACACACACACACACACACACACACACACACACACACACACACACACACACACACACACACACACACACACACACACACACACACACACACACACACACACACACACACACACACACACACACACACACACACACACACACACACACACACACACACACACACACACACACACACACACACACACACACACACACACACACACACACACACACACACACACACACACACACACACACACACACACACACACACACACACACACACACACACACACACACACACACACACACACACACACACACACACACACACACACACACACACACACACACACACACACACACACACACACACACACACACACACACACACACACACACACACACACACACACACACACACACACACACACACACACACACACACACACACACACACACACACACACACACACACACACACACACACACACACACACACACACACACACACACACACACACACACACACACACACACACACACACACACACACACACACACACACACACACACACACACACACACACACACACACACACACACACACACACACACACACACACACACACACACACACACACACACACACACACACACACACACACACACACACACACACACACACACACACACACACACACACACACACACACACACACACACACACACACACACACACACACACACACACACACACACACACACACACACACACACACACACACACACACACACACACACACACACACACACACACACACACACACACACACACACACACACACACACACACACACACACACACACACACACACACACACACACACACACACACACACACACACACACACACACACACACACACACACACACACACACACACACACACACACACACACACACACACACACACACACACACACACACACACACACACACACACACACACACACACACACACACACACACACACACACACACACACACACACACACACACACACACACACACACACACACACACACACACACACACACACACACACACACACACACACACACACACACACACACACACACACACACACACACACACACACACACACACACACACACACACACACACACACACACACACACACACACACACACACACACACACACACACACACACACACACACACACACACACACACACACACACACACACACACACACACACACACACACACACACACACACACACACACACACACACACACACAAAGCAGCTGCCAGAAACGAAGTCCGTTTCGAGAAACATCGGAAGCATTCGCTGACGCTGCGTTCACAGTATACGCTTTGGAAACGTAGAGTCAGACTGAAAAGTTCAGTGATTTGAATCCCGGCTATGGCATTGAAGTTTTCAGTCTGACTCTAACTTTCTTTACTCTGGCCTACACACGGCTAGTGTGAAAGAATAATTAATTTTTCCAATATACCCTTTGATACCACTCTGGCTTCATTTCAAAGCTATACGATAGATAGGCAGTTGTCTGGCGTGTTGGCTGTATGCATTGTAGCCGAGTGGTAAAACGCACGTATCTCATAAGTGGGCCGACATGAGTTCGAATCCTTAATGTACATGTTTATTTTTATTATTGTTTCTTTAATAGCAGTGACTAGTGTTTTCTTCTTGCAGAAGATAAATAATAATATTTTAAACACATTCATTTATAAAAACGCAAATAACATATTCTTATCATTTTCAAAGTAAATGCAATGGTTTTAGAAAATTGTCTTTTTGTTGGTTGTGTAAACACTTGGGCTCATTCATCTGCTATAAATGTTGCTAGCATATTATACGAAGTATCCTCTCGTGAAAATTTCACTAGGCATTTGGTCTCATCCATGCCCCGTAGAATGAGGGCAGTAATAGAAGGGATACTAAGTTAATGTCCATTTTTATTCGATTTTACACATAGGAATAAAACATTTACTTCAGAGTAGAGTGTTTCGGTTTTTATGTGTAAGCATAAATACCATAAAATCAAGTATGCCTTAGCAAATGTGCGTAATACACATTTTGTATTTCTACAATGAAAAAAAAATTAAAACGATGTCTGGGGTTCGAACCTTTGTATGTCTAGGTCCTACATGCTCGGCTATCTGTAGATGTAACAAAGACTTATTTATAAGTCAATGATGAGACTCAGTTTTTTCGTGCACATTACAGTATGCAAAAGAAAGAAAGTATTCCCTATGAGAATATGCACGAAACATAGGAAACAATACACATTGTGTAAACATTATTATTATTATTATTATTATTATTATTATTATTATTATTATTATTATTATTATTATTATTATTATTATTATTATTATTATTATTATTATTATTATTATTATTATTATTATTATTATTATTATTATTATTATTATTATTATTATTATTATTATTATTATTATTATTATTATTATTATTATTATTATTATTATTATTATTATTATTATTATTATTATTATTATTATTATTATTATTATTATTATTATTATTATTATTATTATTATTATTATTATTATTATTATTATTATTATTATTATTATTATTATTATTATTATTATTATTATTATTATTATTATTATTATTATTATTATTATTATTATTATTATTATTATTATTATTATTATTATTATTATTATTATTATTATTATTATTATTATTATTATTATTATTATTATTATTATTATTATTATTATTATTATTATTATTATTATTATTATTATTATTATTATTATTATTATTATTATTATTATTATTATTATTATTATTATTATTATTATTATTATTATTATTATTATAATGAGTGGATTCAGTGGGACCAAGCTAAAGAGAAGTTTTTCGTAACACCGGTGTAAACCGGCTGTGGACACGATGTGGACTTAGAAAAATAAACGCTTCCAGAGTCTGTATTTTTTGTCTAGTTAATGAGAAAAAAATCTTGGATAATGTTCTGGAAGAATTCCAACATGGAAACGAAAAGTTACAAATTCCTTAGGAATTGCTTTTAAGTTTTATTTAATTTTAAACTGAAAGAAAAATACCACCCACCTGGCCCTACATATAGTTTTCCTGTGACATATTTCAAACAGGCTCCTTTTATACCTTGTTAAACAAAGCTGATGTATTCTTTTTTTAATTTTCTGCGTTTGTCTACACCAATGAACCTAAATTTTTCTGTGTGTGTATGTGTGTGTGTCTTAGGCCCTGATTGGTGGGGAAAAAAGGCATGAGTGTTTTTAAAGGCGTCTATAGACACTCATGAATTCTCCTTTACCATTTAGTAGCGTAAAACGTTCCGTTAAAGCCTACCCCTTTGTTTTTGGCCTCCCCTATGTTTTTAACAGGATCGTTCTAGTTTGAGACAGATTATTGAGGACTGCGTTTCTCTTGCGGGCACCAAACAAACTCGAACAGGTTTGTCTTGTTGAAAAATGAGACAAAATACAAGCCTACTCGATCTCTTCCAGGCCAGTGAGGGAAAGTGGAAATGACAGATTCAGAGTGCCACAACCTAACTCATTCAGAGGTCAGCGGATTATTCATTCCCGCGAAACACTATCTTTCAGGGATTGTTGGTTTAGCCTCGATCTCGACAGGATACTGGAAACATTATCTTCTTGTTAGCATATTTCTGCCTTCTTGTTTTATCATTCTTTTCATGCAATTTATTGAAACCGATATCACAAAAGGAACTGTGACATCAAATTGAAATTTATACCCATATAAAGGAACAGTCAACTTCCTCCAGATGCTGATAAGTGTATCAGAAGAGAAACTCTGTGAATCTCAGCGATTTGGTCGGAGATAAATCAAGTGTGTATATATTGTTCATACGACTTTGCATCCAGTATCTTGTAATAAGTATAGATACAGTGGACTGTGTCTAAGTGCAGGGCAAAAATAAATGATAAAGAAATTATATCAATTAGGAGCTTTTGCTATATCAGGGCGCTCATCAGTGGCGCATACGTGTTTCTCACGACTAGAGCATTTGTCTATTTTGTTCCTTTGTTTACAAGGGAACTATCACTATGCTCGTACCTGTATTCGCTTGAAAGTTTGATGGCACCAACTCTCCTGTATGTGGGGCTTGTGTGCCAAAAATCTGCTGCAGAGTAGAACCGCAACGCCCAAAACTGAAGTCTGGAAGGTGCCGCATGAGACCACTTGCAAGTAACTGCTGTACATCCCTCGTGAGCTCTGGGCCGCCGCTCCTTACATATGCCTGTGTGTACACCGCTGCTCGCCAGGGGTTAACAATCTCTCCGGTACAATGCTGTGTTATGCCAATATGTTCTTACATATTCTTGACTCATTTTTTTGGTACTTTCAGCCATACTCCGCGCCTGATTTTTGGCACACAAACCCCACATACAGCAGAGGCGATGCCTTCAAACTAGTTCCCTTGTAAGAATCGTAAGCTTTGCACAAATAAATATATTTCACACTTACTGGAATAAAAGATACTACTTTTATAGTGTCCTTAATTGCCTATTTACATAGTGTGTGCCTTTTCGCAACTACAGGGCCTGTTGTTGCTTTTTAGTTTACTACGTACTTGCAGTATGTACGGGAACTATTGCATTTCACCTAAACATTCGAGACCAAGATTTCAGTGGAAACACACGTTTTAAGATCCTTTGACTCTAAAAAAAGTATTTTGAGAAAACAGGCCCTGTGTGTACATGTGTGTCTGTGAGGAGCATAACTCAAAAACGAAAATTCGGTTAAATGATAAACTTGGTATTGAAATTTAGTGTCTTCCAAGGAAGAGACTTAAATAGTTTAAAGAAAATCCCTTCCCCGTATCCCAGACTAATTATTACATAGAATAATTTTCGAAAATGCTGATCTTTTTTTTTTTTTTAAAAATGGCTCCTAACGATTTTCATTAAAATAAGATACGCATGTTTATAGTATTTTGTGATGCTAATGTGATAAGAACTTTATACGAAACGAGGAAAGGTTTGAATAATCTAGGCGCATCCGCCGAGCTTTTTCAATTTCCAAGATTCCATTATATGCACACTACGTGTATTGCATACTATTTTTGCAGTATTTTTATTTATATAAATCTGAATTTTAGTAATTAAGATATTATTAGCTGAAATATTTATAAATATGATTGAAGATAAATGTTAGGTTTAATATGGGAAGAGAGACTAAATTAAAATTTTATAAAGTAATGGCAGTTCCTATATTATTATATGGTAGTGAATTTTGGTGTGTAACAAAAAAGAACAAATAATTGAAAAGGTGGAAATGAAGCTTTTAAGAAATGTAGCAGGGTATAATCTTCTAGATAAACAAAGAATTGAGGACATTCGAAAATAATTGAATATTTTTAAGCTGACAGATAGAATAAAACAATATAGAAATAACTGGAAGGAACGTGTCGACAGAATGACAGCCGCATTCCAAAATTAGTTTTATATTACAAACCATTAGGTATAAGAAATATTGGTAGACAAAGAAAAATATGGATACAACACTTTTAATTTAAAATTTATGAGATCGGAACGAGCCTTGATGGCTTAAACCGTGAAAAATTGATGATGATGATGATGATGACGACGACGATGTTAGATTTTAGAACGTGCATCACCTATATGTGTTGCTATGGAGAAATAATGAATGTTGTTGGTCATGTCGCCATATTGTATTTGTTAAAATTGTAAAACGAATTTGACTGAGGGTTTAGTTCTGATTATGGAGAAAGTTTTAGAGGATGTGTGCAGTGATGATGAACTAGAAGAGGCGTGGAAAGCTCTTTTTTTGTTGTTGTTGCAATTTACGTCCTCCAACGTTAAGTCATATCGGACAATGAATGAATTGGGTGATCAATTAATGCATTCAATAAATGTACAAATTGTAATATCACAATTAATATTTCAAAATAAATGTTTTTACGTACCGTACTAGTACTTTTTGGTCATTCTTAAAGTAACGAGATTTCTTTTGTTTTCGTATCAACTAGATTGCAGGCGGGAATGTTAACCAGCGATGCATAGCAACAATAACTCTAAGTATGGAATATTAGTTACATAATGCAAATGGAGGGACAGGAAATTCGGGGGATGTAATTAATCTATCCAGCATTCGCCTAGCGACCCGTGAAATCCCCCGGAAACACCCATGGATCAGATAGGTCGGCCACGGAAATAAAACCCGCGCCTCCCGAATGCGTGCCACAACCGAAACCGCCTGAACCATCCTTCTCGGTAAAGGTCACTTCTCATTTAACTTCACCTTCCATGCTGATTGGCTGTTTTAGCGATCTAAGCGTCGGCGGAAGTTTCGCGTGTATGGCAGGAAATTTTCTTTCTGTAAATACTATCCTCCGGATCAGGGAAGGTCTCCGGTCCAAAGACGTCAAGGAATGTGTAAACCTGAAGGGGGAGGGGGCCGGTTGTACAAGTCGCCACCGGATAATTTCATTCTGTAGACGTTAAGGTTCCTCTGAAGTAGTCTCCCCTCAGGTCCGCCCACACTTACTATCCCCTCTGACCTCTCGGGGAGTGCCCCGACAAGTGATTTAAGTCCCCAATCCGAACCTTGCCATAGAGTTATTGCTTTTCTTACGTTGCAGGTAAGCCCGGCTGTCGTTTCTGCTATTTGCATTAATTCCTAGTTTCTTATTTTTAAATGGTATAGTATTTTTACTTTCTCCACCACTTAGCTACGTTAGGTAGAGGAAGTATTGTGTATCATCCCAAATGTTTCTACAGATTTCACTCAAAATAATATGGTGTGTGGTGTCTATGAACAATATAACTAAAAAGCGAGAAGTTCGGTGGTAAAGTAGTAGTAGTAGTAGTAGTAGTAGTAGTAGTAGTAGTAGTAGTAGTAGTAGTAGTAGTAGTAGTAGTAGTAGTAGTATTATTAGTAGTAGTAGTAGTAGTAGCAGCAGCAGCAGTAGTAGTAGTAGTAGTAGTAGCAGTAGTAGTAGTAGTAGTAGTAGCAGCAGCAGCAGCAGCAGCAGCAGTAGTAGTAGTAGTAGTAGCAGTAGTAGTAGCAGTAGTTTTAGTAGCAGCAGCAGTAGTAGTGGTAGTAGTAATAGCAGTAGTAGTAGCAGTAGTAGCAGTAGTTTTAGTAGCAGCAGCAGTAGTAGTAGTAGTAGTAGTAGTAGTAGTAGTAGCAGTAGTTTTAGTAGCAGCAGTAGTAGTGGTAGTAGTAATAGTAGTAGTAGTAGTAGTAGCAGTAGTTTTAGTAGCAGCAGCAGCAGTAGTAGTAGTAGTAGTAGCAGTAGTAGTAGCAGTAGTTTTAGTAGCAGCAGCAGTAGTAGTGGTAGTAGTAATAGCAGTAGTAGTAGCAGTAGTAGTAGTAGCAGCAGCAGCAGCAGTAGTAGTAGTAGTAGTAGTAGTAGTAGTAGTAGTAGCAGCAGCAGCAGCAGTAGTAGTAGTAGTAGTAGTAGTAGCAGTAGTAGTAGCAGTAGTTTTAGTAGCAGCAGCAGTAGTAGTGGTAGTAGTAATAGCAGTAGTAGTAGCAGTAGTTTTAGTAGCAGCAGCAGTAGTAGTAGTAGTAGTAGTAGCAGTAGTAGTAGCAGTAGTTTTAGTAGCAGCAGCAGTAGTAGTGGTAGTAGTAATAGCAGTAGTAGTAGCAGTAGTAGTAGTAGCAGCAGCAGCAGCAGCAGTAGTAGTAGTAGTAGTAGTAGTAGTAGTAGTAGTAGTAGTAGCAGCAGCAGTAGTAGTGGTAGTAGTAATAGCAGTAGTAGTAGCAGTAGTAGTAGTAGCAGCAGCAGCAGCAGTAGTAGTAGTAGTAGTAGTAGTAGTAGTAGTAGCAGTAGTAGTAATAGCAGTAGTAGTAGTAGTAGTAGTAGTAGTAGTAGTAGTAGTGGTAATAGTAGTAGTAGTAAATATGGGAATTTTATTTGAGTGCTCAAAAACGCCCTTGCACTTCGATCTATAGGCATTTTGTGCATACCCTATTTCCCATCCCAGGAATTCCAGTTCTTTGGATTTAATAAATTTCAGAACTCCCTTCCCTGAGATGGTACCTTTACACTTATCCAATGTCGAGGCCCCAAAGAGCAGATATCGTTCTCTCCCTCCCCTCCTTAGAGCCACGCAGTTCAATAGCAAATGACTGGCGGTTTCCCTTTGCTGTTTACAAAGTCTGCAGCTGGTATCACCCTGAATGATACCTACAGTTCGCAAATGTTTCAAGAAGTAAAGAGTTAGGTAAATAGAAACTTGATATTTAAGTTCAGCATCTTCTAAGAATGCGACAAGAAGAATTGTAAGATTAACTCATCCCGAACTACATTTTGTTTAACGTTTCTTTAGTTTTAATTTGTTCAAACATGGTTCTGACCATTTCGATTAAGATGTCATATGTTTAAGATATTTCCTTGACTAATACCACACACACGCGCGCGCACAAACACAAACACGCATACAATCTTGAAATTTCTTACGAATATCTGTGAGCGTACGTACCTACTGAACGAAATCTGACTTAGTGTAATTTAGAAATCATGAGAGCAAATAAAGCTGCACGCAAAACCAAGTAAGATGGCTTCTCAGTGATACGTGTACTCGCATTCGGGAGAGGAAGCGGGGGTGCGGGTCGCAAGACAGATGGTGCACATGTTTGCGCACTGTATATGTGATCGCTATCCTCACGTTGGGAGACGATGCTTGTCGAGAGCTGGACCCGGGGGTTAGTGTCTGTGCAGTGGATCCTGTCACCGGGATGAAGAGTTCTTAGCACTTACGAGCATTACGGTTCCCTCACTTCATCCCTTCCTCATGGGGTTGTTAGCCCACAATACATGTGTATAGTTCGCGGTGCGTGAGGTATGCCCCACCATTGTTTAAACTTTACTCTTTTACTGTACGAAAAATAACAGCTCGTGGTTTTTTAGTGTTGGCTTTTTATAAAAATATATCAAGTTTACACTTTTCTAAACAAAGCAAGAGTCAATCCCATTAGCACGGCTTAAAATTTAAAAGTGGTTTTCATATATATATATATATATATATATATATATATATATATATATATATATCTTCTTCCTTCACGGGTTAGGCTTAAGCCTGTTCCGGTCTCACATTTCCTGAAGCCATCTCTTTAGGGGGCGTCCTATTGATCTTCGTCCTCTTGGTTTATAATTGTAGGCTTGTTTTGGTATTCTTTCTCTTGGCATGTGATTAAGGTGTTCGACCCATTGGTTTCTATATCTTTGGATTTCTTCTAATAACGGTTGTACTTCTAATTCCTTTCTAAAAATTTCATTCCTAATATGATCTTCTCTTGTAGATCCTTTGATTGAATGTAAGAATCTCATTTCAGCAGCCTGTATCTTACTCCTCTCCTGTTCCCTTATTATCCATGCCTCACTTCCATAGTTTAGTATTGGGATTGCCATCACTTTGTAGAATCTTATTTGAGCTTCTTTCCTTGCTTTATTCCTGGGGGTTCTCTTAATTGTTCCGCAAACTGCTTGGAATATATATTTGTAAACATGCATTTATCGCTAAATTCGAGATCTTTCCTTGAGATAAAAATACATAATGAATAGCTTAAAGTGGATGAAAGAATTACCTTCTATATGAAAACTATAACAAGCAACCAAGAACTGAAACTCGTGTGAGTATTCCACCATTTTTGATGTTTCATAATTCTGTTTTATTATTCCACACATTCAATATTTGAAATAATATCGACAATAAAACATTATAGCTGCTAATTACATACTTTATTGCAGTTTATTCACAGTAGTCTGATTATTAGCTCCCAATAGATTCTTTAGTTTCTGCAACCAAATTTACTCGCAACTTAATCATCCTTAAGGATAAAGATAAAGATAGCCCGTAGTTTCCCGTAGGTTCTTGTCTGAACCCTCTTTTAGTCTACGCCTGGTGATATCTCTCCATTTTTTTCTGTCTCTTGCGATCCTGGTCCATTGGATACCAGCTACCTTCTGGAAGTCTTGTGAGCATCTGCGCCGCGGACGTCCGTTTCTCCTTTTTCCTCTCCTCGGGTTCCACATTGATACAGCGTAGACCCATCTGATCTAGTTTATCTTCGCTACATATCCTCCACAGCGCCATTTTTTGTCTTATTTTTCTTGCCGCATCTTCCATTCCGCTTTTAAAAGTACCGATGAAATCAAAATTATTGTGACACTGCTGTGAATCTACACCTCATTCCTCAATTTCAGTCTCACGTCGAATTTCCACGTCAGGGTTTCGAACATGTTTGTGTTTATTGCATTCTAATGCCTACTATGGGACGGACATTAGTAACAGGAAGAGGTAACTGGGAAAAATACGATTTCGTTGTAGAACTTACTGGCATGTTGCCCCAATAGCTCAATGGTTAAGAGCAACTGAACGTAGACCGGGAGATCCACGGTTTAAATCCCGGTTATGGCATCGAATTTTTCAGTATGAATCTACCTATCCCATCTATTTATAGTTCAGAGGTTCACAAAATAAACAACATGGTTTCGAAATATCTCTCAATAAAAAGGAGAAGAAGGGAAATATAAACTAAAGAAATGGATTTTTGTAAAAGAGCGAATAGAACTTACATGATGTGAAGAATTAGAAATGAATAATTAGGGAATAGATAACAGTGCAACATATATAATAGACAAAATTAAAAATAAATAACTTGAACACTGTGTTCCAGGCCGCGCCGTGGTCGAGTGGTTTGACCGCTTGGGTCTCGCCAAGGCGGCCCGGGTTCGATCCCAGGTGACCGCAAAGTGAGATTTGTAATGGACAACACGGCTGGTTTTCTGGTCCCCGGTCAGCATTCCACCGTCATCTTTCCTATCATTTCATTTAGCCCCCATTCTGTTATCCACTTCCCTCACTCATACCAGACATCGGGCTGATAACCCATCCTCTCTCTCTTTCTCTCTCTCTCTCTCTCTCTCTCTCTCTCTCTCTCTCTCTCTCTCTCTCTCTCTCTCTCTCTCTCTCACTGATCTAGAGATTCCATTCCTCAACCCACATAAGGGTTAACAGATACAGCAATACCCTGACACCACGTAGTGATATAAGAGGGCAGTTAAATAGTATGTTCATGTGAGAAGGAAGAATGAAAAGAAATTACCAACTATCTTCAGTTGGAATCCTCCGGGCAGGAAGAAGAGAGGCAGAAATCATAAAGCAGAAAAAGACTCCTGAAAAAATAGGGGGGGATAGAGAACTTTGAAGTTTGAGAATACATAAAATGTAGGGATAAAAATTATTTAAAGGAGCTATGATACCGATTTTTTATTATTATTATTATTATTATTATTATTATTATTATTATTATTATTATTATTATTATTATTATTATTATTATTATTATTATTATTATTATTATTATTATTATTATTATTATTATTATTATTATTATTATTATTATTATTATTATTATTATTATTATTATTATTATTATTATTATTATTATTATTATTATTATTATTATTATTATTATTATTATTATTATTATTATTATTATTATTATTATTATTATTATTATTATTATTATTATTATTATTATTATTATTATTATTATTATTATTATTATTATTATTATTATTATTATTATTATTATTATTATTTGATTTAACGTCCTCTAACGTAAGTCATATTAGACAATGAATGGAGTGAAATGATGCTCAATTGAGCCCAGGATCCAAAGAGTTACTGAACATTCATACTTCAGGATATGGGAAAACACCAGAAAAAGACTTATCCAGATAGCTCACCCTGACCAAGATTCAAACTCTGGATCTCTTGAAAATTACGCAGACACGCTACAGAGGCGGGCAATGATGATCAGAGTGAGTGTGAAGTTAAATGACCCCTTGATACCATGATGATAACGACAATCGTATTTTAAGTACTACACAATGTGATAGATGGTTTTTGTGTTCTGCTTACAGTGTAATGAGTTATTTCATGGAAGTGTATACGATAAATAACGGTTGTCTTTTGACTTCAGCTCGCAAGGAATCAGTACATTGCAGAGTAGATAGCGTGAGTGTCTTGTAATTTGAGAGCATGTATAATATGCCTTGCGGAAATGACCAGCAAACCAGCGAAGGAAGAAGAAACCTGTAAACCGCTCCCTAGCAGCCCCGACTTCCTCAGTAAAACCACGAGAGCTGCTAACTTTAGGTTAAGGAATGCTTCTTGTCATGAGTTTGGAAGTTCAATAAAATTACCTAAGAATAATAGAAACAACAATGTTATTCGGTAAGATAAAACACGATAACGAAACCTTTTTAAGTACTCAGAACATGATGAAATACTATCTTTTTTCTGCGTCATCACATGAATTGTAGAATTCAACATAAATTCATTTTTCTTCAAAATGAACCAATATGAACTACTTTTATTTTGCATCTTTTTGCATTTGTTAATGTGTATTGGTCAGTTTTAGGAAATGTACTATTTGTTACATTTTCTTCAGTTTTCTTTTCTTATAAACGCAGTTTTTCGCATGTAGTCATTGTTGAGGTTGCTTACTGAACTCTGTTATGTGTATATTCCTATAGTCTCTTAGTGAGACATTGGATACGTGTTTGTGCAGTTATCGATATATATCCATTTGCTCTCACGTGAAAACGTGTCCGGGACTATTTTTCTGTTGGAGTGAAGGGGGGCGGGGAGAACTGCTCGCGATGATTTCATAAATATATGTACTATATACATTGTTAATTCGCTGGCAACTTGCATTTGGCGTTGCTGGTACAAGAGCGAATGATTTATGAGGCCAGTAAACCTTATTGATATGTTGAAAGTAGAGTCGTAATCTTTCTCAGATTACGTTACAGTTGTTATGTCAGCACATTCCTCAGATGTATTATCGTGAGAGAAACACTTTGCATCCAGCATCCACTCAACATTTTACTTCTCACAAGTGCAGTCGTAAAAATACCAAAAGTGGGACCAATTGCTCAAGAAGGTTGTGAGAAAATGAAAAATGTATTAGAAAAGAACTTTGGGTATCAGTCGCAAAATTGAGGAAGTTCTGCAACGTGAACATTTTGACTTCATTTGTTTTGAAGGTATTTCACCAGGGGACCTTGGTCACTTCAAGTATGCGCCCATAACGTCAGTTGAAGTAGAAAGGAGTTTTTCAAAGTTTAAGGCAACCGATGAACCTACAAATGCCAATGGTTCTTTATTGCAAGCTGAAAAAGAGGTATGCCTAAGGATATAAAGTTTTCCTAGTATATAAATGTGTATGGGATATATTAGATAATATTTCTAATTATAAAAACAAATACAAATGATTATATATATATATATATATATATATATATATATATATATATATATATATATATATATATATTTAAATTTTGAACGTTAAAATTAAAAAACAGAATCAATGGTCGTTCTTTAAAATTTTAATGTCATTTTCTCTAAAATTTAAGGGCAATTTATTGCTCATTTTTCTGTGATTTTTGGGTCATCAAATTCCGAGCCGTAATAATTACTTATGTAATTAAATAAGTAAGTAAATGATAATTATTGGTATAGATCTTTTAAGAGTCAGTGAGATAAATCAGAGCAGTGGTGATAGAATCTATTGTTAATTCTTTTGTTGCAAGAAGGAATGGGCATGAAGATATTCATAATAAGTAAAAATAAATAAATATTTGGGCTTACAATAATAATAATTTTTCATAGTAAATTTATTTAAGCACTATATTCAACATCAAATTATACAGTTCTGTTTAATTATTATTTCATTTAAATCGTATTATCTAATATTCTAATGTAATTTTTGCAATTGTTGGAGTTGATAATCATTCCACGTTGTGAGTTCGAGGTTAGAGTATGTATTTGGATATTTGGGGAGGCCCAACACTTTCTCTTAATTTTTTTCCTGACGTTGATGTGGCTGTGTGTAATGATGTTCATGTACGCCTTGATGGAGCTTATGCTAACATCGGTTAGTCTCATTAACAATCCAGCATAGATTATAGGAATAAATATGAATGAAGGAGAAAAAGTTGTTGGTTATTACTTTGAGCACTTTGCTTTTCATCTATTAAGTTTGACTCTAATTGGTTGGTAGCAATGAGACTACACATTACCCGAAGGGCGTTCACATATAACCAATATTATGAAAATTGCAAGTTGCGCTCCCTAAAACATTATACATAGATGTCGCTTTAACTATGGCAATAAATCATCGAAAGGAGCAAGAAATTATCAATAAAATTTGTTCCATTTTCAAGTATTTTGTCAAACAAAAAAACTGATTGGTAAAGCAATCTTTGGAAACAGGACCTAATTGAAGCGCATGTGAGCGAGAGTTCTGCTGTTCAAATCCCGTCAGGGCCGTCCTCTTTGACTGAACCTTTCTTTTTCTCCACATTTTCCTAACTCCTAAATGGCAGAAAGGAACCTAGGCCTGGGATATTTTCTTCTCAATTATCATTTAAATTCTCGCCGTCAGTGTTACCCAATGAGAACCGGCGATAAGCACTACTACGAAAAATGGAGTTATGAAGAGGGTGCCGGCCCTTTTCGATGATAAGTTGGGTAAAGTAACCAACATTAACCTGACGTAAACAAAATCAGTTTCCAGCTACTGCTACAGTCGTAAAGGAAGAAGGGGCAGCATTTCTGTAATGTTTGTATTTTACACTTACCTAAACTATATAATAATTACCAAGCGAGTTTGCTCCACGATAAAGTGTAAAGCTCGCATTTGAAGGTACCAAACCTCGATTCCCGTCTACCACCCACTCTAACCATGGGTTCTTCGTGATTTTTTCCTGGTCGGTAGGCGAATGTTGAGGTGGTTTCCTTTCCTTCATTTGACTTTCATTCCGTTTTTTTCTCATGTTAGAATTACATAGCGGTATTAATGTCTTACGAGAACAATGTATCAGCCATGCTTTACGCTGTCCTTCCGTTATTGCCTTCAGATTGACAAGAGGCCACCATAACAGGTTTCTGGTTCAACACTGACCGCTGGCTGGTATCCTATGGAGCTTAAACCGCAGTCTAAGCATGGATATATACGTGGATCATTTACCGTTAAGTGAAAGCTGCCATTTTTTGTAAGTTTCGACGCCATAGTTAAGGGATGTGTTTAACTATAATTACTAGGGAAAGAATTTTAATACCAACGCATGTTTTCTTTACTGACAGGAAGTATGTATATTTGTATGTGAGTTAATTACTATTGTATATGACACATTTTGCCTGATTTATTAATGAATATACTAATTCAGTAGTTTGGAAACTATGCTACATATTTGCTTGCTTTACATGTTTATTTTCTAAATTATTTTTCAAATTCATTTTATCTTCATGTTTGATTTACAAATATGATATTTGTAAAATGAGTATATAACAATTAATATGTAACATTGAGCCAGACTTGAAACATTGCAACAATAAAAGTAACTCATAAAACGCAATAAATAGCTCACGTGACATAGGTAAATTCCCACCTTAATCTAGCGGTAGCTGTTCTCTCATGGTATCAAGGTGACCGTTAAGGAGTCTTCGGAATTTAATTCAAAGGGGTCATTATTATAATTCAGTAGTGCGGTGTTTGTATGGCGAAAGTCATATTTTCTGTGTAATCTGCCAGAAGTTAAAGTTAGCGACAAAGCTAGGTTACGGGAATGTGGCATAATAACACATTCAAGATAAATTTGTATGAGTTCAAAATGTCATGTGGTTACCACAACAGTTTTATTCACGAAGAGATTACATTTAAGTCCAATACATTTCTACTTTACGCCAATATGTCTTGATGGTTTCAAGTGTGCATGTTATGGCAATTTTAATACAATATATATTAAAACACATTGGGATTAAATTTTTACTTAAAATTTCTCAAAGAATAAAAATTGAGGCCTTTATGCACAAACAGCTTCCTTGCAACTTTGCACAAATAGTGTAAAAAAAGCTTTTTGTATGAGCCGACCTACTGGAAGCCATTTTGAAAACTTACGTTACAGATTTAAGCATTTAAATTCTTGCTGACATGCACTTACATCAAAACTAAATGTTCACATATGGACAACCTTCCACCGCATTAGTTATTCACTAATTCACTGCAGTGCCATACACAGCTACACATATACTAACTACATACTAACAGACAGAAAATTGCATTATATTATTTAAATATTAAGAAGTTTAGAGTCTAACTTAGAAATAAACATTTTAACTGAACTAAATCTTCCTTTACAGATGCTGTCTGTAAAAGTATTTATCATGTCCTAAAGCACGTTTGACAAATTATAAATGTTATAATTTAATATTTAAGGCGCAAGTCTCAGTTTAAAATATATACATATCTTTATTAAAACAATGCTAACTTCTAAACTCTTCGTTTCACTCAATTTTAATTTGGTAATATTCTTATGAAAAAATATACTTAAGCAACAGTTAAATTTAAGAAAAAAAAAATCCGTGAGCAAATATGGAAGGTTGAAAATTTAGCATGGACAAGATGGGATCGAAAATGGAAAGTATGAAGGAAGAAACGAAAACAAAAATGAAGGGTGAATTAATGGCGGTGAACTCCACAATGGACGAAACTATATATCGACAGCGAAGGGAAAGATGACAGAAGTGTTCGCGATGAAACTGGAGCTGTTAATTAAAATCGATGAAGGACTATTACGCATGAAGAAGGACTTGGAAGCGCTCTGTGGCCAATGTGTTAACGTCCTGCAGGACCTGAGCGGACGGCTAAGTGTTCCGGAAGGCGAAGTCGAGGAACGGAAGGTGCTTGTGGATGGAGTGGATAGCTCCAGCATGAGCAGGGAACAGTGGACGAACAAGGCGATGACCGGCCCTACCTTGAATATCAGGAGTATTCGGTACTTTGGGAAGAGAGTATCAGCTCAAGGACTTCGGTGATCCCCCAGAGACATGTGTTGGGAAAGAGGCCACCTGAAATACGTGGTGAAGGACTCCCAAAGCCAAGTAGAAGAGCCGAGAGGAAATGAGTAACGATTGGCCTGACGTACTGAAGAGCGGAGCGATACCCTTGAGTCACGCTGTATGCCTTGGATACAATTGGAGGACAACCTCATTGCGGACGATAGGATACGTAGAAAGCAGTACTGGATAATGATGGACACGGGTTCAGCAGTGACCGTGATAAGACCCACGTGGCGGAGGACTCGCAATTAAGAAAACCGGATTGGCACTGCCAAATAGTGAAGGTATCGAACGACACCTTTCCTGTAGAGAAAGAAGCCTGACTGGAATTAACCTTGGGGTGGAGTATTATAAGTTTCTGAGTGTTCCTCTTGAAGGTGGCTGAGGAAATGATACTTGGACTGGACGACGCCCTCCGGAGGAAGACCCGGCACAACTTGCAAGGCTACAACGGAGGTTTGCAGCGGAAACACACGCATTGCCTTACGCAGATTAAGGGGCGCTTCCCCAAGCTTCAACCAGCGTATCAAGGACTACATTTCATGGATAGGCGGATTAATGATGAAGTCAATGTGTCCACGTGTTGCCCCGGGCGAATAGCGGACGGTACAAACAGCGTCAGAACAGAGAAGGAAGCAGTGTCAGAGTGGTTGCCTATCGTAAAGGAATTAGGTGTGTGTTACCACTTCCACCATATTTGTTGTTTGCCGCACATTCAAAGACAGCCACTGGTAACGTCACGTACAGGAAATATATGTCTTATTGTTATACCACGCTGTTCGATTTCTGCAGACGTAGAGGATTCGACTACGACAGTATTCCATTCCTTCAATTCGAGTAATTTCTGTTTCTGTAACTTTCCTTCCATGATCCGCTAATATGATATGGGGTGGAAAAGCTACAAATGGAAATAACCAATGGGAAGGAAGAAATACTTATACAGTCCAGAAAATTCGGGAAGATTTCCCAAAATTGTAGATAGGTGAGTGTTGGAGGAATTTGGGGGCAGTCTGGTGAAAACCCTGGCAAGTGAACAGGTAGGTATCGCGTAGAACGACCAATCGGCCTCGCCGTGACTCAGTGGTTAGACCGCTTGGCTCTCACCAAGGCGGCCCGAGTTCGATCCCATGCTACCGCAAAGTGAGATTTGTGGTGGACAACACGCCGCTGGAGCGGGTTTTCTCTGGGACCTCCGGTTTCCCCCGCCATCTCATTCCACCGGTGCTCCATCTTCATCTCATATACCATCAGTGTCACCGCCTACTGTGCCGCAAGTACTAAAAGCGGGCGTTAAACACTACACATTTTCAGCGCTATATAATTTACAGTAAGTGCAGCGCGTGTTGCATTAGGTGGAACATAAGAATTTACATATTAACTCTAAATCATTTAAAGTTTCGAGGAAGTTTATTTGTTTTACGCGAGTGGATGATAAATTCATGAGAACTTGCAGATATCCTAGCTACTAGGAATGCTGACACCAAAAGAGTAGGTAGGCTTTATGAGTTTAATTCAGCAAGATCCCCGAGAAAGGCCTGTTTCCTTCTCCTGCCAATGCACAACTCCATAGACCATTATACAGACGATCCAAAACGCTCGTCGAGGCGGATCCTGAGATAATGGCGCCTCCTCAGCCACAACATCGAGGAGTGCGACGAAAGACTGGAGACAAGAGGTCATGACTTTCTGCAGTTGGTTTTGGTCTAATAAATATATTTTAAATATTGTGAAAACAAAATTATTCAGTTTTAATGAAAATGCACAAAACAGAAGTTATATACAGATACTGAAATGCGTTGCAGAACCTATACTAAGATATCAAATAAATTTACACCTCAAATTATTAGAAAATAAAGTCTCTAAACTATCCTAAAGCTAAAATTCACAAATTATTTTCACCCCTTTTATTCAAACTATGGTTTATTATGATCATTTTTGCTTAGTAGGAAATTTGGGATAACTTTCTGGGATAATTATACTAAAAGGAAAATCCCCTCTCTTTTCCGTTCTCTCCCCCTTTCTCTCTCCTCTCCTATATGTCAGCATTTCCAGACAGCAAAGAGAATTTTTGACTTGACACTCCAATTTTATTGACCTGAAAAGAACAAAGAGTATGTAAACATGCAGAAAACTGAACACACTATTTTGTGGAGCACATTGTTTTCTTCGAATAATATTAGACGCATCGCCAACGCATTTTTTGACGCAGAAATTTCAATAAAGAAAAAGGTATAAAAACGCCAGGATTTATGGGCCAGCTGATTACCTACGTATTAATGAAAATAATAGGCGGAATAATCGCATTTTACCTAATATACCAGATGATAGATTGAACATAGTTCCTCATTTTCCTCCCACATATGCTTAAAACGTGCTTTCATTTTTGGATTATACGATTTACATAGGATGAACTCTTAAGGTTCAACGGATACACGTGTAGTTCCTTCCAGGTCGAGGTTGGCCAGGGATGTTACATAACCATCTTAATGCTCTGCGTGCGGTTGGTTTCCTAGTTTCAAACGTAACCGCCAGCAATCCACCAGATCTCTGGTTTACTGGAGAAAGCTGGGAGCAAATTCTAAGGAATTAATCTTCTATAGCGGAAAATAAAAGAAGTGTGGATTGTGTTCTTATAAAAAATCTGATGTGTTGTACTCACATGACCTTAGCTAATTATTATTGTACAAACCATTCTTACAAATAATCATTATTGCTCTATTCATGTTAATCCAGGTAAAATATACAGACATGTTATTACACGTGTAGGTACACGGGTTAGGAGAATACAGTAGTCTTAAACGATATTCAAACCTTTTAAGAGCTGGTCGCTTTGCGATGGATCTGAAATTCCATTCTGTTTTCGTGACCAAGGAAAAAAAAAAAGAAAGTAAAAAGCTAGAAATTATAAAATGAGACACTAATTCCCAATTAATAAACGTATAAATATTAAATTATACTAATAACAAAGAATAACTGGGGAATATTTAGGTCTACAACAAATGTATTTCACAGAAATTGTTGCTTTAACGGCATGTACATCTTTGTGTAGTAAGATTTTGCTTATCTTTTTAGGTGTGCAAAATTCGCCTAAAATAAACAGTGTTTGAAAAGCTATTAGCAGAAAATTTAATATGTACATTTCATTTGTCATCAAAATATCATGAACACATGGTATATTAATCATGATCCGCAAAACCATGTTTTAAAGAATCCTAAATGTTTAAATAATTTGTTCATACAAAAATGAGGATGTGAGGATTATCTTGAAAATTACCGTATTCCATCCTCGGAAGATGCTGAAAATAAAATCAAGTTTGGTATTTAATCGAATATTTGTTCTAGAGTCAGGTTATAGAAAATCGCATTAAATAAAATTAAAAGACATAGAGCAGTAAAACCATATGCATAAAATCTATGTTGCTAACTTTAGTTAACAAACTATAACGACAAATAAAACCACTACTTTGCATGTGTTATTGCGTTAACTATAGGACATTCCCCCATTATTCTCCTTCCTTCCATCTTTCTATTATCTATTAGTTCCTGCCCTTGTCTATGCAGCATTTAAATTCATATGATCTTTCATAATCAACAGTATATCTGGTACTGTAGGCAGAGTGAGCAAAACGACAAATTATAATTATAATTTAAAAATTAACTGCTTTCTCTAATGAACAATAATTTATAAGGAAAAGCTGGTGTAGCTGCTTAAATATTCATCTTATTGAGATATTATAAATAACAAAAATCAACATAGAATTTGTAATGCATAGCTATTATATAAAGTTTTCGCGGAATTTAACGACAAAGTGAGATAGCGTTTGTCTGGAGGGGTTCAAATATAAATCACATTCATAGAACAACAATTCAGATTCCCTTGCAACTTGTTCTATAACACTCAACAATGAGTTATTGTTGAGTGAAAATACCTCCAAAATGAAATAGACAGGAAAAGAAGAAAAATAAAGCATACCACAGAAGTTTTAACTAAACAACATTGGTTAGATCTAAAAAATTAAACTAAACGTTCCTAATGATATGAATTAAAACGGTATTCAGATATTTATTTCTATTTTTAAGGGTAGGCGAGCGCTTTAATTGTGATAAAATTTAATTATGAATACCATCCCCATGTGGTCCTTAGTGCTCAATCCGTAGAGAAAAATTGCACGAAATCTTTTGCTATTATTCTTTTTTTTGCTGTAATTCTTTTTTTCGTTTTTTGTTCTAAATGATAATAGTCTGTGATCGCTGTAGTCTTTCTTCACGTCAATGACATTCCAAAAATATTAGTAAAGGTCGAGTTCCATAGCAATATAATAATAATAATAATAATAATAATAATAATAATAATAATAATAATAATAATAATAATAATAATAATAATAATAATAATAATAATAATAATAATAATAATAATAATAATAATAATAATAATAATAATAATAATAATAATAATAATAATAATAATAATAATAATAATAATAATAATAATAATAATAATAATAATAATAATAATAATAATAATAATAATAATAATAATAATAATAATAATAATAATAATAATAATAATAATAATAATAATAATAATAATAATAATAATAATAATAATAATAATAATAATAATAATAATAATAATAATAATAATAATAATAATAATAATAATAATAATAATAATAATAATAATAATAATAATAATAATAATAATAATAATAATAATAATAATAATAATAATAATAATAATAATAATAATAATAATAATAATAATAATAATAATAATAATAATAATAATAATAATAATAATAATAATAATAATAATAATAATAATAATAATAATAATAATAATAATAATAATAATACTAATAATAATAATAATAGTAGTAGTAGTAGTAGTAGTAGTAGTAGTAGTAGTAGTAGTAGTAGTAGTAGTAGTAGTAGTAGTAGTAGTAGTAGTAGTAGTAGTAGTAGTAGTAGTAGTAGTAGTAGTAGTAGTAGTAGTAGTAGTAGTAGTAGTAGTAGTAGTAGTAGTAGTAGTAGTAGTAGTAGTAGTAGTAGTAGTAGTAGTAGTAGTAGTAGTAGTAGTAGTAGTAGTAGTAGTAGTAGTAGTAGTAGTAGTAGTAGTAGTAGTAGTAGTAGTAGTAGTAGTAGTAGTAGTAGTAGTAGTAGTAGTAGTAGTATATCAATCGAGCTAGGTTTCTTCCCGCTCGTTCAAATCACTCCCGTGACAACCACATTGAAGTGTTCAAATCCAAATGATCAACGCCTGTGTGTTATTATGGAGATCCCGAAGAGAGATAGACTCTCAAAGGCAAGAAACGGTAAATAAACTAACAGAATGGAGAAGAGAAAGAAGCTAAAAAGCTATCAAGTACAATAAACTGAAAGAGGAATAACAATGAAGGGAGAAAGCCGCATACGTGGCATATAGTTCTACGGGAAAGAAGTAATAGAGAAAAAGGGAACTAAAATAGAAAAGGATGTCAAAATGATTAGAAAAGGTGGAACAAAGCTGTAACGGTAAACCACAAGAAGAGAATATCAGAGAATAAAGGTATGAGTTATGCAAGTGAGGTAAGAAATTAATGTGCAAAGTGGAAGGGAGTTACAAGAAGCTAGAAGGACGTAGAAGATCCATATATGACCTAACATTCTGGTCAAATCGAAAGCATCGGCCCTTTAAAAGGAAGAAGAAAAAAACTTGTAGCATCAACTTTGGATATAAAATTAATACCTTGGGCATATTTTCTCTTACTCAACTCTTTTTTATTCCAACAGTTTTTCCACACTATGCCTGTCTAAGGATATTGAATGGTCAAAGTATGCCCAAAACAGTGACTCTAAAGTGTATCTTAATTGGTTTGCAGCAGAATGCTCTTGTAGAAAAGCATGACAAGTTCTTTTCTTGTGAGCAGAGAAATGCAAATCCATAAACCACATAAGGATATTTTAAATATGTGGTTAATATAGATATGATGGTAGTGGTTACTCAGTCTTATATAAAACTAAACGTGAAAGCATAATAACGTACAATCTTTAAATATAATATAATTGATGAATATATCAAATGAATCGAAATACTTATAAAATTACTTATTGGTTTGTTTGTGAGTGTTGGTATTTATATTTTAATTACCAAAATAAAATATTCAGCAACATCGACAAATTAGCAAGAGATATACTTATTAAAAGGAAATAAATTTCAGCTCTATAAGAAATACGAAAAAATGTGCTACTACTGGTCAGTATGCTCAATCTCGTAATTTATGGAAGAACTCCGAAGGTTTAAATAGATTCCTGAGATTGTTTCACACATCTTCATCATTTTTTTTCTTCAATTTACGTCCTCCAACGTTAAGTCATATCGGACGATGAATGGAATAATAGGTGAAATGGTGCTCAGATGAAGCCAGGGTTCATAGAACTTAGAATTAATCGACATTTGTCTTTCAGGATTAGGGGAAACTCCGGAAAAAGTATTTCCTTAGGTAACTCATCCTGACCGAGATTCGAACTCGGGATCTGCAGCAGTGAAATTGATTGTGAAATTCTACTGAAGGAAATAATAATGTATACAGTAGTATGTCTCGTGCTTTATCGTTTTATAAGGAGCATTCCCCTGTGTGTATGTTTGTGTGTATGTGAAATGAATGAAATGTGTAGTGTTTAACGCCCGCTTTTACTACATACGGCACCGCAGGCGGTGACACTGATGATACATGAGATGAAGATGGAGCACCGGTGGAATGAGATGGCGGGGGAAACCGGATGTGACGGAGAAAACCCGCTCCAGCGCCATGTT
>CM060950.1:362294230-362581730 GCA_030765055.1 Mantis religiosa
ATGGCCAAATAACTAATCAGAATGTACAAACCTCGGATATTGGAACATCCATATGTCATAACGAAAGTATTAAATTAAAATGACTTGTATGGGAATATGAAGGAATGAAATTCAGATGGGATAGCAAGACGAGGCAACGCTAAGGGAAATATCAAGGCATTTATCCACCATAGCGATCTCCCATTTCAACAAATGCATATGGGCAAACGTCTAGGTTCAATCGCATTACACAAAGGGCAAATTTTATGTAACAGTACCTACAAACATATGAAGGAAACCTTCATTTTCTGAACACAGTAGAGCAGGAACGGAACTTTTTAATTTAATTTTTTAACAAATATGATAAACAGATTATTCTGTAGATTTGCCCTGGCTTTATTTAATGAGATAGCTTCTCTTACCCTTTTCTTTCTCTCTTTCCGCTTTTTATTTATTAGGACGATATTTGGTAGGTATGTTTGCCATATCTGCAGTATTTAGGTAATAGACTGCAGACAATATTTCCGACAAAGTCAAGTTATAAATTGTATTTGTTATACGCATATCTTCTTCTATACTTCAGGTATTAATCATTACAACTTCTTCGACTTCGCTTTCTTTCTATTCCCATCCTTTTCTAGGACGTCCGACATCTCTTTTCCTTATTGGTTTTATCTACTAATTAAAATATATATCCTTTCTGCATTTGTGCAGTTCATGTGCTCTTTCCATTTGTTTATATTCTCTTTGATTGTGTCGTTTAATTTATATCTAAATATTCAGTTCTTTTCTAATTGTCTCATTTTTATTAAGTCCAGTCTAACATACCTATAGTTTAGTTCTTAAAAATCTCGTTTCTGATGTTTGATTTTCTGTTTGTCGTTTTCTATCATTATCCACGATTCACTACCATATACGAGTACAGGAACCGCCATGATCTTATAAAACTTTCGTTTTGTGTATATCTTAAAATATGAGCATTTCTATATCCATCTACGCCAGAAAATATGGTTCCCTTAAAGTAAAAAATTGTGGAACCTGGATGTATTAAAAGTTTGCGGGACCGAAAAGAAGATTTCAAGTTTCATTGGCTGTTTACGCAAAAATATATATCGTGTAGATACCTGGTTACTTCACCATTTCTATAATTTGGAAGATTACTGAAGTGAGATCAAAAATACAACTTCCATTTCATTCTCACTAATGTGAATATCGCGGAATGTTTGGTCAATTATTAGGAATATGATGGGGATTTATGAAATTGCTGCTATGTGGCGTAAAGTACAAACTCGTCACTATACAAGAATAGTTTCACAAATGGATTTATTTATTTATTTATTGGTTGATTTATTTATTGATTGGTTTATTTATTTATTTATTCACTTATGTATTTAACGTCCTCCAACGTTAAGTCATATCGGACAATGAATGAAATGGGTGGAATGATGCTCAAATGAGTCCGGGGCCTATGGAGCTTAGAGTTACCTGACATTCGTCTTTCAGGATAAGGGAAAACCCCGGATAAAACCTTATCCAGGTAACTCACCCTGACGGAGATTCGAACACGGGACCTCTTGAACGTGAGGTAGACACGCTACCATCTAGGCAACCAAGGAGGGCTCACAAAGAGAAGTTTGCAGTGTTAAATTAAATGAATGACATTAGTAATTGAAGCAGTGAGAGACAAAGATTGAGAAGTCCAATTTCCGTAAGTTGCAGATACTGTAAAGGGCTACTTTGTTCATGGGGAAGGAATTGTATGCAGAAAATGTTTGCACGCCCATATTGGTGGCTTTTTGAATCATTATGTATATCATGGCACTACTTGTGTTTGTATGTGTGTGTGTGTTTGTTTGTTTGTTTGTTTGAACAGCATAGGTAATTCGAAAACGAAAAGTCAGTTAAATACCAAACCTGATATTTAAGTTTTCCGTCTTCCAAGGACGCGACACGAAGAAAATACCTCAGCCACAAATTAACTTTTACGTAACATTTTTTTAGAAATTTTGATTTTTTTCCCAGAAATGGCTCTACAATCTTGATTAAAATACAGTATATTTAAGATATTATGATGACAAATGAAAGAATATATTAAATTTTCTGAAAACAGCTTGTAAAGTCCCCTTCATTCTGAATGACTCCCTAACTAGTAAACCGTAAGAGATCCACGGCACAAAAAAATGAAGGACCTGTCAAAGGACACATTTTATGGCATATACCTTTTTTCTGTGAGTTAAAACTTTCCTAATACTCTCTGTAATTGTGTTGTATTTATCCGTACTTTTGTTACTCTCAACTAAGAAGTCTATTTTTTTTCTATCAACTGAGCTACGGTGCCAGTCTCCTCCTGTTTTTCTTTCCTTCTGGATTCTTCTGGTCATGCAAGGCTTTTTTTTTTGGTAAATTATGTTCTACAACGTTAAACCATATCGGACGATTGATGAAATGGGTGAAATGATGCTCAAATGAGTCCAGGGTCCATGGAGCTAAGAGTTACCGACATTCGTCTTTCAGGATAAGGGAAACCAGCGGAAAAACCTTATCCAGGTAACTCGCCCTGACCGAGATTCAAACTCGGGATCTCTTGAACGTGAAGCAGACAAGCTACCATCTACGCTACCGAGGCGGGTATCATGCAAAGTGAACTACAAAGCCATCACATAGCGACCAGCACTTAAACAATTTGTCTGTCACTTAAGGTCTATTGTACTCCGCGATTACAATTGTACCTACAAGGAAATATGTATTAAAGCCATTTCTGCAAATATATATCTCGATCAACATGAGAAGAATGAGCGTTTGTAAGTATTGCTTGTACAGACGCGAGCAAATGTATTCCGATGAATGCAAGACTGACCTATGGGAGGGAGGTAGATTTCTTATTAGTTAGTTGCGCCAGGACGGTTCATTTCCTTATACCTGACCAGCGAGTTCGGCGCACAGATATTTAAGCCTCAATGAAAAATGAAAACAATTTTGCCACATGAAACGTACATAGGTGGTTTTATACAACTCTCCAGTATCAACTTAGGTATTTATCGATCCTTTTCTTATTGATGTCATTTTCTCTCTCTTCCTCTCTGGTACACACATACCTCAACCATTTTAATCTCCCTTTCTTCTTTTTAAATGCATTTCAAATACTCAAACTTGTAGTTTTATCTGGAACTTCTACCTTTCTACCTTTTACAGGTTAGCGATTATTAATATAATGTTAAACTGCTTGGTATTTAAAATTAAGTGTATCTTGTTCCGAAAATATCTACATTTCCTTTGTTACAGTTCTCAAGAACAGATTATATGAACATGCTATTACAATTAATATAGCCACCAAGTTACCAAATGATTTGACACCAACTGACTTAACGACCAACGAAATAAATAAAATAATCATTTTATTTGATAACGACAGTTCATATACAAAATCACATTAGCGTCACTGGCATGTCGGAGGTTTCACGGAGGAGTTCTTTAAATGTCAGTAAAACTGATATGCATTTCACTTTTAGCCACACGTAGAAACCATCGAAGTAGACCGGGTCTGAACTCGCAACCTGGTCAGCTTTTAGTATCATCAAAATTATTATTATTATTATTATTATTATTATTATTATTATTATTATTATTATTATTATTATTATTATTATTATTATTATTATTATTATTATTATTATTATTATTATTATTATTATTATTATTATTATTATTATTATTATTATTATTATTATTATTATTATTATTATTATTATTATTATTATTATTATTATTATTATTATTATTATTATTATTATTATTATTATTATTATTATTATTATTATTATTATTATTATTATTATTATTATTATTATTATTATTATTATTATTATTATTATTATTATTATTATTATTATTATTATTATTATTATTATTATTATTATTATTATTATTATTATTATTATTATTATTATTATTATTATTATTATTATTATTATTATTATTATTATTATTATTATTATTATTATTATTATTATTATTATTATTATTATTATTATTATTATTATTATTATTATTATTATTATTATTATTATTATTATTATTATTATTATTATTATTATTATTATTATTATTATTATTATCATTATCATTATCATCATCATCATCATCATCATCATCATCATCATCATCATCATCATCATCATCATCATCATCATCATCATTATTATTATTATTATTATTATTATTATTATTATTATTATTATTATTATTATTATTATTATTATTATTATTATTATTATTATTATTATTATTATTATTATTATTATTATTATTATTATTATTATTATTATTATTATTATTATTATTATTAATTATTGTTATTGTTATTGTTATTATTACTATTATTAGTAGTAGTACTATTACTACTATTACTGTTATTATTTTATTGTTGTTATAATTGTTACTATTATTACTATTATTATTGTTATTACTGTTGTTGTTGGGTAGGTTGCTAGGCAGGATAATTCATCGTCACCTGCCTCCTGTGGTCGGTGGAGGGTAACGTCAGTGTTGATGAGCACGTAAACTGACCTTTGCTTTCATTAGACTAAACTAAACGATCATAGAATTTTGTTCCCCTTGCCTCTCCAATTCCCTCGTCCATCGGAAAACTTTTGCACGCGTGGGTACAAGAGTGAATGGAGAAAGTCATTTGAGTGTAACATATGTTCAAAATGGGAAGAGTTCTGCACCGCAGCGAATGAGATACGTTTACCTACTCAGCGTTGCCACCTTGTTACCCCAACCCTTACCATATTTCCCCATCTCTCGCACACTATTGTGTGCGGATCTCCTTGGCGCTAAACATAAGGGAATCCATCCTGAATTTTCCAAACTTTTATAATAATGCAGTTGTTGAAATCACAATTGCAACATGATTAGTATATTATGCACATGTTTTAAATGCTATAATTGTAATTGTAATTTAGGAATTACCTATTTTGCTAATCCAACGGAACTGCCAGTGGCGCAACAATACAGCTGTGAATGTTACATCAAGAGACAATTCGTATTGTCGTTGCCTTCATCGTCCGAATATTGCAAAATTATGATGACAGGTTCCAAAATCTCGTCACGAGCTATTTCTTTCCAAAAGTCGTCGTTTTGTAGTTTATCTCAATGCCTTACTCAATTTGCCCAGTCTTGCGTTACCGTGTCAATTCCTTCGTGAATAAATCGTCCAACGTCAGTCGGTTTAAAAGTATTAATTTTGTTTGCAACATAATATGAGCTCTCATTAACTCAATTGTATTGTACTGGCAGTGATAAGGGGGAAGGCGGATTACCTCATGTCTCATTTCAATCGCAAGTTGATTCAGTTGATACACTTTTCCCTGGTTTTTAAACGGAAAAACAACTGAATAATATTGATTTGAACTCTCTAGAGTAAATGGAGATTACGAACCATTTATAAACAAAGATATAATTTGACGACTTGCGTTTTGCAAATGTAGCACTATACAGGCTAACAGAAGGCGTGCTGTATCTTCTCCAGAGTTTGGAAGTATGAATGAGAGTGCGAACGTGCGCGTGATCTAATGAACCCAAAGTACCTGCAACCCAACGTTTACGAGTTAACGCCATCGCCAATAGGCGATATGTTCCAAAGGAGAAAGGCCACCGATATGACCATTGCAGTTAAAGGCGGGTATAAATGGAGCCAAAAAAAAAAAAAAAAACTTGGCTTACTCAAAGTAATTCTATCACGGCATGCCGAACGTTTAAGTTTCAGTCCTGAGTAAAATACAAGTATACGTACTCGCATGCATGCCAACCAATAATGATGTTCATTACAGTGCTTACATCGCGATTCATTGTTATAGTACATATATTGGTGCTTTATATTTTCTATTTGGAAAACTATTTTAGCTAAAATATATGAGGTTTTTACGGTTATGTTAGAAACATTACTCCCTACCTTCCTCATGGATCACTTCTCGCAAAACCTGAATCTTTGTCTTAGCGCAAATATATTTAATAGACAACGATTGATTTGGCCCTCGCCACATCCCATTTACGGGGAATGCAATACGACAACACCGCAGGACTCCGATTGGTTGCTCACCTAGTATCGTTCAACGACAAGCATCATCCCAATTGAAACAGATAATAAATATAATGTTCACAACTTATGTACGTCGTGCTATTGAGAATGAATGATATCCTGCGTCTATTGTTTATAAATAAATTATATTATTAGCAGTATTTTTTAAGTTTCCCATGTTTCGTAGCATCTGTACTAGAAGTTGATAACTCCAAGTTTTAATATAATTTTTCTTTCATCATGTGCATATAAAGTAATATGGATGTATCGAATTGTGCATACATATAAAACCCTTATATAGTAAAAACTACATGCTGCATTTGCATGACTTTGTACAGCCTATTCTTACAAACACGTGTTCCTCTACTTCATGTTAAACTGAGAAACATTTGGAGAAATGACTTTCATTGCTAATTTTCTTTTAGTTGCAGGGGAATGCTGGATTAGGGTAGGCCTTAAGCGATAATCAAATCTTTTAAACTTGGTCGCTATGTGATGGCTTTGAAATTCCATTCTCTTTGCATGGTCATGAGATAAAAAATAACGAATAACGACTTTCCATTTTAGAAAAATATAAGTATTGAAAAATTTATAGGAATAACAAGGAATATCTCGGAAATGGCTTTATCCACAAACAATACACTTGATGTAGCCTGTAGTAAAATGTGTAGTAACATTTTGTAAGATTTCTTACGTTTGCCAGTTATGCAAGTCTTACAGAATGAAGAGGACTTCTGAGCACATTTATAGAAAATTAAGTATTTACGTATCCTTAATTTGCCATGAAAATACGTACCATAAACATGTTATTTTAATTAAAATTGTTTTTTAGAAATCAAAATTCTCAAAACATTTTTCATGTCAAGAATTTTCTTGGAAATGTTCGTGTCGGATATTTGGAAGATGTTGAACCTGAATAAAAATTTGGTATTTAACTGACTTTTTATTTATGAGTTCTGGTGTTTGCAAGCGCACACGCACACACACAGACATAAACATATACATGGGCGTTCTTCTGAAATTGCTTTTTTTTAATTTCAGGGGAAATCTCAATATCGAATTGTTGAATGGAATGCAGTACTTCACCTAATTAATCTTCGTTGTAGACAAAATAGAAATTTCTCCACAATCTACAAGCAAACCATTATCTATGTTTCAAAAATGTCAAATGCATCTCTTGAGAAATAAAACAACTGCGCTTAAAGACTTGGGCATTCTTTTGTTTCAATTGAGATTCTAAAAGGGCCACCATACAACATCGGTCACGCCAGCTATCAAACTATTTAGAATATTTTTCTAGCATCCCGTGCATTAGAGCTAAAGAAAGGTAAACTATAATAAGTAAGGATAAAGTAAAGCATAATCATCAAACAAAATAATGTGCATTGTTGTCGTAAATTACCAGATTATGTATTATCATTGCCAGAAAACAAAGTATAATTAATGTAATCGGTAACGTGCATTGTTCTATTTACTAGCACTAGATAAAGCACAACCGTTACCGACATTTGATCTCTAACATCTTGGAATTTTCCACCTTGCTGGACCAACTGAATGTGCAGGTCACCCGTTATATAACACATCGCTTATATAACACGCCTTCAGGTGAAATTATTTTATATGTTAAGTTTTATTTTTATCAAGAATTTGCTAGTTATAAATATACAAAAGGCAAGGTCATATAAATGTTAAGGTACCCATATATGTATTATACCTACATACTCATATAAGTAGAACGAAGTTTCGCTTCAAAAGCTCTTAATTTACAAACTCATCTCTTGTTTTGTTTTCCAGGAACCAGCTACCCTTGAAAGACCTCTGATGTTTATATTGTGGAATTTTATCGCAGGTAAAGACAACACATTTCTCGTTTATAGCACCATGTTAGTAATGTTAGGAAATGACTAAATGAAAACAACTAGTCACACAACTGAAAATAACTAGTCACACAACTGAAAATAAGTATTTTCCCCTCTATTGTATATTTAGAATAAGCAGACGAAGTACTTATTCCATACCAAGATTAAACCGGAAATGCATTTTGAGGTGCCCGAAAGCCAAACTCATTTGTTAAAAACGGTCAATGTAGGCGTAACTCAAAACTGAAAATTAGGTTAATACCAAACTTGGTATTTCAGTTCAGAATTTTCCAAGTATGCGATACGAAGATTTTTGAAGAAAATCCGGCTATCCTAAATTATCCTTTACATAAAAAATATCGGCTATTTGTACTTTTTAAAGAATAATCTTGATTAAAATACAACATGTTTAAAATATTTCATGATAAATGAAATGTATTCCTGAGTTTTCTGGGAAAAAAGCCTCTAAAGTCCTCATCATTTTGACTGACTTGTATAACTGTAAGAGAGAGATAAAATATTATTAGATCGTACTAGTGGATCTCAATAAAAAACACAATTTCCTCTTTTTTGAAGGTTAACCATTTCAAGATATTCCTTGTTACATGTTTGAATTCAAATATTATACTTATTCATAAAGTGCTCTTTCAAGTTATTAATGATTATAAACATGTTTACAGTTATGAATAAATAGTAGAGAATTTTAAGTTACGTAAACTGTCGGGTAAATGAAGGTCACAGTTTAAATGATTTATGAGACTAGACAGCTGGATATTTTAAGAGATATATTACACTTCGAAAGGATTAAATGGAAAGTAATCAAAATGATAAAACTGTTGGGATAGACACCTGCAATTACCTTCAATTCCCTATTAGTTACTTGAAGTTGCTGAAATAAAATAACGGATATGCATCGGCTAAAACGCGTTTATATAATTACCCGCTTTATAGGCAAAGGAAACCATCCGTCTAATTGCATCAAGGTTTTCTTCTTCTTCTTCTTCTTCTTCTTCTTCTTCTTCTTCTTCTTCTTCTTCTTCGATTACATAAAAAGGATGAAAAGTAGACTTAGACCAATGTCGTCTGTAACTAATCAGATCTTAGTAGGAAAACAAGATGGCGGCTGTATTGGTTGAGTAGAGGCAGCTCATTAATGCAGTAAAAATACAATAACTTTGGTGATAGCTGCTAACGTCTCAATAGAAATAAAACGCAAATAGACCTGGTTTGTTGCACCCACAGAGCTTTCTCTACTCTTGTACAAACTGTTGTTATAAACGTTTATTCCTCTCTTTATTTCATGTTAATCGAGATAAATATTATCTTGTTGCTAATTTTCTTGTAGAGGAAAGGGATATTGGAATACAGTAGTCCTTAAGCGATAGTTAAATGTTTAAAGAATTGGTCTTGGAATTCGGTTCCCTTTGCATGGCCAAAAGATAAAAAATGAATAGCGACTTATCATTGAAAGGTATAAGTATTGAAAACTAAAACAAATAACTAGGAATATCTCCAAATGCTTCACTCCATAACAAGTATGTACATAAGCTGTACGTTTTAGTGAACTCTGCACTTTTTGTATAGTAAGATTTCGTCTATCTCTTACAGTTGACAAGTTATACAAAAGTCATCCAGAAAGAAAAGGATTTGTAAAGACATTCCCGGAAAATTCAAGATGAACATTTCATTTGTCATAAAAATGTCTAAAAGATATGATATTTTAATCAAAATCGTTTGAGCCACTTTTGAGATATCAAAACTGTTGTAAATATTCTCTGTAAAGAAGATGTAGGGCTTTTTCTTGAATCTGTTAGTATTGCATCCTTGGAAGATCCTAAATTTCAATACTAAGTTTGGTATTTAACCGACCTTTAGTTTTCAGTTTTTGCTGTTCACACACACACACACACACACACACACACACACACACACACACACACACACACATACACACACATGCACGTACCTTTATCTCAAAATGCTATTTCCTTGGTGCTGAACTTTTGGGTAGAATGCAATACTTCCTCTACTAATTATACATCGTAGAGAAAGTGAAAAGTGTTTCAGTAAAGAAGGCTATTCAAGAGGGAAATATCACTTAAAAATTGAACTCTATATCTGTTTATAATTAATATGTAATATCATAAACTATACACAAGAACATAATATGTCAAGTTTTACAAAGCCTGTAGATTACCTAGGGAATTAAAGGATCTTATACAGAGTTGATGAATTGTGTTATATTTTCTTAGTTTTTATATTGTGCTGACAATTTTAAAACTTGTAACCAAGTTCTTCAAGTACATAAATTAAATAATAGAAAATAAATAATAAAGTAAATAAATTAAACCACGTTATTTGCTGTCCTTGAACATTATTTCCTAAAGTTTATTATAAAGTTAGGTTACGGTTAACAAAAATCTTTTAGGAATAACATGTAGTGGTAGCTACATCTACTGATGCGCCTTTTTCTGTCATTTCCAGTAGCTTTCCGCTTTGTATCTTACCTTTGAATTAGATAAATTTCGTCTGACATGATGAAAATTACGTTACCTTTGCAATGTGTTGTTTTTTCATAATGAATGGTTTATGTTAACAATCTTAGCAAGAAATTTTTTCAAACACATCTGGTGTGAGAAAGACAAAACTTTTGCTCTCATTGGCCTGATACACAGTAACAAATGAATAAGAACATTGTTGCAGCCCAAATCGACATTTCTATGGAATATGTTGTTTCATTAGGTAAAATTTCAATTATTTCACCATAAAGTTTATTTTAATATTCTTCTCTGAATCAGAACTATTAGTATCTACTGTCTCTTTCAAAAAAGTATCATAATTCGTTCGTCAACTTCAGAGCCCTAATTGCTGTAGCTCTGTAGATGATTTAGTAAATTATGAAATTTGGTTAATCTATTTTATGTTAATCTATAACATACCAGTTCTTATAAAAAATTGACATTCAAACCACTGGTAACATACTGTGACTAATGATACATCCCTTCACTTTCATGAATAGTATATGATTTTCTTTCACTGCTAAGGCGAAGAGTGAAATAACTGTTTAGATAACCTCAAATTTGAAGCTTTCAAATAAAAAAATTATATATATTAAAACATTTCATTTCTGCTAAGCCTTCGATCTACGACAGCAAGCTGCTATTCTACCTCTAGTACTACCTTCACAGTGTGTTAGTATGATTGGTTAGGAAATATGCTGGGATAGCATCATTTAGGTGCATTCTAGGAATAGCTGATTCAACATTTAACACTACAAAAATATATCTTCTTTTATTTAAAATTATCCTCAAATCATTTTATGCTTATCTATGAATTGTCTGTTACTATAAAATGGTCACAATTGTCTGGTCCATTTTTCTCTCAAAGCTTGGTCCTCAAGAAAACTAAATGCTAAAGTTTCTCTGGCATCATAGTTGTATTTAAATCCAGGAACAAACAACTTAAAAAAAACAGCGTACATAAAGAGAAATTATTTATAATTAGTTTCACTTTGTACAAATGTCTTACAATCTCAGGGAAACCAGTGTTGCACAATTGTTTACATGCTAACCGACTACGGTACCATTTTGTAACATAAGGATATTGGCGTTATGTTCTGATATATTATTGAAAGACTTGCTCAGGCTCGTCAAAAAATGTTTGATTCGAGAGTAGGCAAGGGATCTTAAAATACATTCAACAATATAACCCAAGTTCTGCGTCGTGGAGTAGTGGACTAGAGCGTGTGCTCTGGTTCCCTGCGTCCGGAATGCACCCGGAATCGATCCCACACCTGGGGGGTGCGGATTTTAAGTTCCGGTATAGGACCGGTGCCCTCAGTATAGTGAGGAAATTGAAGAGCTACGCTAGGTAGAGAATCCTGGTCTAGAAAGTCAACTTTCCGGCTAGGTGTGTCGCGATGCTGACCACATTTCCTCCACATATTCGGTTGGATGATCGCCCACCTCTGCCTTTCGTATGTGGGCCTGTAGCCGGCAGTCGGGTTGGTAGGCTGCGGTTCGCTTGGGGGCTGTTACGCCATGACTTACGTAAAATGTAAGCCAAACTAATTAATTATAAACGTTTTTTTGCATTCATGTGCTTTGATATTTTGAAGGACATAATTGTTCCCACCATCATTTTCCTTAAAGAAATCTCTTTTATGGTTTCACTGCAGCTTTAGTTTTTCTAGGAATAAATTGATAGCACTGAAGGAGACTCTTGCAGCACATGTTTTTAACTGGTACATTAAATATGAATGTATCTTTGAATAAACAGGTTATTTGTATGTGTTCAGCTTGCTTGTTTACCAACAAGGTCATTCGGTCAGATCTCAACGTCCATGAATGGAAATTATTACAGGAAGAGCAAAGCTTGATCTGATGTTTCTAGGTGTTTCGATTTCTTGCACCAGCTAATCCACTAATTCAGTATTTTCTTCAACCTCATTTATATCACCAAATTGGGGCACATAACTATGTTTAAAATGTATTACACAGTTATCTTTTAGTACCTCAAAGAAAAGATAAATATTTTGATAAAGAAGTGACCCTTAACATATATATTGAAATATGTTATGCATAACTTTTCTATCTATTATATTTTATTTTCGCAGTTATTACACATCCTTATACTGCAAAACCTTATTTTAAAGACTCTTTCCCATTAAGCTTGTTAAAAATTCGCTGGGAATACTTTAATTTGGATAATACATGTTACGTAATATATATATATTTAGAGATCTGAAACAGCTCACCTCACTTGTTTGTAAAACAGAAGATATATTGACAATATCAGGTACTACTTACTATAGTTGAAAATAGCTATCACTTATATTTCGTGGTGCTACTGCTTTTGTTTAAAATGTGGAAAAATTTCAGCCAATAAAAGTAAACACTTCGGAAACTGTTAATGTCAAAAAACAAATTCCGCATAAACTATACTGTAATGAAGTCTACATATTTCCTGTCACTTTTCCCCCTTTTAGGCTTTCGTAATCACACAAAATTCAAAGAAACTAAAGAGATCTCCAAAGACTATTTACAGATTGTGCTTACATAACTGCAGCGAATGGTGTTCTGAAAACATTTCTAGCGCAAAGTTTCACATTAATCGAAAGTAGATAGAAAAAACTTTGATATGTTAAATTCAGAAGCTTTTCTTTACCCATTTTCACTAAATCCTTCTTACAAAAGTTTTTCCTTCTATCTATTTCTACTTCTACTAATCAAGATAAGTATTTTTAGAGTGGGTTTACCACACATTTACAGTAGAGATGATAGTCAAATCTCTTAAGAGCTGGTCACTATGTGAGGGTTTTGGAATTCCGTTCTCTTTGCGTGAGCAGGAGAAACTGTTGTGCTGCACTCCTATGACTTTATTTACCCACTCTTCTACAAACTATTTTACAAAAGCTTATTCCTTTAGCTATTTCTTGTTAAGACAGAAAGCCGCATATTCTTTTCTTTACTTCCCTCGATATTTTTGCTAAGCGCAACACCGGACAGGCGTAAATGAGCGTGATAGATCCTGCCGAAGTTGCCAAGAAACAGCAGTGCAAGTAATCTCGATAGTTGCAGAGCCATTCGCTGCTAACCTCTGTAACAATCCGCCAGACAAGTTATTTTTGAATGTTTGGATCATATTTGTGACTTCCTGAAGAAGGCAATATCGCAACCATGTCGGAACTTAAAATAATTGTTTTTGCGGGGCATAAAGTAAAAAAGAACACAAAAAGAGCTTCATTTCTTTTTTAAGCATTTCTGCAGGTATAAGCAGAATACAGTAAGTAAACTATTTTCAAAGCTGGTCGATGTAAATGCTCTGAAACTGCGTTCTCTTTGTATGAATAGGTGGCCGAATGCACGAAGCCTGTCACAGAGAAACTGTGTGATGTCTTTCTGCTCTAGAAGGTTCTTTTTCCCGCCTTCCGGAAGCTTGCTTTGTGTTCGGAGACTATATAAGGTGCTGATGATCGTCCGGCAGGAGTCAGTCAGTCAGTCAGTCAGTCATCGAGTTGTTAAATTGAGAACTGGCAGTTTTTATTGGAGAGTTCAGTTGAGTTCAGTGGAGAGCGTCGAGTGCATTTCAGTTTTTAGTTTGAGTATCTTCCTAAGACGCGACAGGAACATTTTCAAGAAAATCCCGCACCCCGAAACTACCCTTTTAATTACTATTTCTAGAAATGTGTGGTATTCTAAAAATGTCTCAATGATTTTTACTAAATTGTCATATATTAAAGATATTTACAGGATAAGTAAGTTAATTAGGTAATTTTAAATATTGGATGTTTTAGGCTATCTATTTCCATAATAAGCGTTGTTAATGGTTAAAGTATTTCAATTGTCACTTTAGCTACTTTCACTGTTCAGTTGTTTCTCGCCAATTCATGAAAATAATATGGAATTTCTGGACCAGTATGTGTGACCCAATTTTAGACATGTCTATTTATTCGGTTTCTTCTGTCCCTATTCCCCTCGCGCCTTCAACAAAAGTATTTCTGCAAATGATAATCTCGATTAATATGAAGAGATAGATACATTAAAAAACAAGCTTTCTTACAAGTATTTGTAGACGTTACAAAAGAATAAACTAAGTGGTTATAGAAAGTCATGTGAATGAAGCAATTTTTTAAAATGTAGCTCCTTAAAGTAGTCACCATCTCCCGATATGGTGCATTCTTTAAAGTGCGATTGCATCTTTCATTGCGATAGACTTGCTGATCCAAACATCAAGCAAGGTATCTTGAATATTATACATAAAAGTGAAGAACCTATTTCATAAAACTGCATCTGAGGGTGATAGAAAGGATTTATTAAAGAATATGATTGTCCTTACTATTAATAGAAGGGTAATTCGGCAATAATTTAAAAAAAATCTAGGTCAGATTTAAATATTTCAACTCACCAAGACTGTCGACTTATTTCCGTTCCTAAAATATAGATCTACAGAAATCTATTGCGTTTGATGTTACCGTCACACGAACTTCGACATAAGTATCTTGGCTTCTATGAATTTCTATTGGTCTTTGTGTTATAATATTTACCATAAAATCTCATGCTAAATCAAACAGAATGTCCTGTTACGTTATTGTGTTTTTGTCACCTAAAAGTAAGCAAGCGTTGGACATCAATACGTGGATTTAGCGCTTGGTGGAAACCTCTCTAAGGTGATATTAAGCCATTCACTTATATCTTTTCATAGATAATTGGATGTATTTTTGTCTCCCGCATCACATGAAACCTGAAGATAATTGCTTATTTATTTTAAAAACAAACCATCCACGCAACTTGCTAGAAAGCTTATAAATATAATTCCGTTAATAAAAATTCACTATGGACATAAAACTGGAAAAATAAAATTGAAAATAGCATTAAAAGATGAACAAAGTATTCCAAAATAATCTCGATTTATACTGAGAAACATATTTTGCAAAACGGAGAGCTTTATACGCCTAACTGTAATAATTTTAGAGAAAATGTGCTTAAATATAAGTTGTTTAGCGTGAAATTAACGGAAGTAGACATTTTCTTTCTAAATATAGATAAATATGTAGAACTGGTTAACTGGAGTTCGCAGAACTTCCATTTTCAGGATCATTCAAAGTACATGTATAAATTATTACAAGAATTTGGGATGTTTTGTGGTTGGAAATGTGTACAAGTATTTTGTATATAAGTGCGAGATAAAATGACTACTTTAACATAACGTATTGCTGTCCGCACATACGCACAATCGTTATTATGCTAGAAAATGCAGAAACAGAAGTGAGGAAAGTACACTTTCTTCATGAATACTGTACGTACGTGAAGATGTTAAATGATATTAACAAATGAGTGCGAATGTTCACGCTTGTGATATCACATTTTAAAATAATTATACGAGCTATAAAATACTTAATAAAGAATAAAGCAGGTGTATCTGAAAATTATAAAGTTTGCAGTTGAGTTCGAATTATTTTTACATGATCTTCGGCGGTAATGTATCGCAGTAATTCTTTGCGTTTAACGGTTGCTAACGTTAGCAAAAGCAATATGCTTATGTCATAATAATAATAATAATAATAATAATAATAATAATAATAATAATAATAATAATAATAATAATAATAATAATAATAATAATAATAATAATAATAATAATAATAATAATAATAATAATAATAATAATAATAATAATAATAATAATAATAATAATAATAATAATAATAATAATAATAATAATAATAATAATAATAATAATAATAATAATAATAATAATAATAATAATAATAATAATAATAATAATAATAATAATAATAATAATAATAATAATAATAATAATAATAATAATAATAATAATAATAATAATAATAATAATAATAATAATAATAATAATAATAATAATAATAATAATAATAATAATAATAATAATAATAATAATAATAATAATAATAATAATAATAATAATAATAATAATAATAATAATAATAATAATAATAATAATAATAATAATAATAATAATAATAATAATAATAATAATAATAATAATAATAATAATAATAATAATAATAATAATAATAATAATAATAATAATAAATTATAATATTATTATATATATATTATATATTATTATTACTATTATTATTATATCTGATACTTGGATTAATAAGTTCATCATCCATTTGAGGCACACTTGGAATGGCCTTTGTTATATAAGCTGTCTGCAGTTATATAAGGCGTTCCTAATAGAGCTGCCTATTGTTTCTAATGGGGTGTTAATTTTTATTAAACGATTGCACATTTTCTTGTTCATAAAGTTGTCACAGGTGGCTAGTATTGATACCAAAACAGACGATATTAAATTAGTAAACTTTGTAAGCAGCATTTCGATTTGAATTCCAACAGTGTAAAATGTCTAAAATTTTTAATGTTAAGTTAACAATGTTCCTAATAATATTATATATGTTTTCCGGGCTTGTATGCCATGGCCCATTGTTTTTCTCTTCCACATTTCGCCAAAAAGTGCGTCCGGCATCTTCAGGGAAGCCCTCCTCTGGACTCCGGAGCTACATTCATACAACTGCACCACGGCATACAAACCCGGAAAACACATAATGTTAAGAACACCGGCCAATAAAGCCTTAATATTTAAATCTTTCTAATCTAAGAATAAATTATTTTATTATTTTGCCTATTCCAGAAAAACAACAATTGATAATTGGACATTACAGCCATACTCATATCAGTGATCATAGTTGGATAAATGTTTGAGGTAGCTATTTAAGAAAGTTGATACTCATTTTATTTTTAAACAATCTCAGAAAGATTTTAAATCACTTCATCTCTCTGTAGCAATTTGTATGGCTTTGAATTATTATATAAAACCTTGCACAATTATCTGTAATGTGATAGTCTGTAACGTGAAAAAAACGTTTTGATATAGCCACAATACCCGATATCGGTTATTAGTTCGTATTAATTTCTATGTTGACTCTAGTTTAATATAGCAAAACTATTGGAAATTATCAGAGGTAAGTAGTAAATAAGTAACAACTTTTGTTACATAATAAAGATCATATTAACTATTACGTTTTTCTTTGTTATATAAAACGAAATATATTCAGATATTAGAATCGTATCCTATGGACACTCATGATTATAATAATGATGGTAATAATAACTGACATAACAAATAAATAAAATACAAGATTCCGTTATGTAATACAGAAAATATTAAGTGTAACTTTTTTGTTCTGCTCTAAAAACAAATATAAAATTCCTAATTGTTAAGATTATTCTATAACCATCATTATTATTATTATTATTATTATTATTATTATTATTATTATTATTATTATTATTATTATTATTATTATTATTATTATTATTATTATTATTATTATTATTATTATTATTATTATTATTATTATTATTATTATTATTATTATTATTATTATTATTATTATTATTATTATTATTATTATTATTATTATTATTATTATTATTATTATTATTATTATTATTATTATTATTATTATTATTATTATTATTATTATTATTATTATTATTATTATTATTATTATTATTATTATTATTATTATTATTATTATTATTATTATTATTATTATTATTATTATTAGCCGGTGTTACGTAATCTCGAAAAGAATATGATAAAAGTCTATTTATACTGTGTCGAGATTGATGGAAATGATGGTTATAGCATTAAGGAAGAAAATATTGATGGACTCACCTGTAGGGGTTGGCCCGATATTTATACAATCCTTTGTTCACTATGTTTGCTATTTGTTTCACCGGGCGATGTAACCTGTTTAAGCTGCTATACGTGAATGTCAGGGAGCTTGTTCTTCACGGGCTTCAGGCACCCACATCCCCCCTCCTCCGGTAGGAAACATTGGCTATAGTGTGGTGGGGTTCAGGAACATCGCTGTATACTGTTAACTTATATAAGAAGAATCATTGGTAGACCTTGCATTAGTGTTCGGAAAATTTTCATAGCCCAGGTCACATTTCTTATTTCGAGCGTAAAACTGAACCACATGAACAAGTCCGCACTGATTACAGATTTGTGGTCAGTTAACAGATATATCTCGCACTTCAAGTAGTAAACATACCCACTTCCAATGTAATTTGATAGTAATTATTCGGATAACTTACAAACATTTTAATACAGGACTTTCTAGTTTAATGTTTATTAAAGTAATCCCTTAAACTGTATTTTCTTTAAGTGTATTAAATTTAACATGTTTATCTCCTTTTTAGATATTTATATCTCAAAAATGGTTCTGTATAGCTGCGGTTTTGTGTAGGCCATTGGGACATATAACTAAATGCATTTTAAGATAGTTTTAAATATTAATTACCACTGGATGTTAAACCACCAGGCTGAATGAAACCATTTCTGGAGAAAAAGACTATTCAAATTGGGACCTGATACAAACTTCTTCAGCACTGAAAAGTCTAGGCATTTTACTACAGTAATAAATTGACAATAATGTCATTGAATTAGAATGAAAAATTACATACAAAGGCGTTGTTATGAGGATATAGACAAATTAAAACCACTTCACACTTCAATGCAGTTCAAACATAGTTTTAGATTCTATAGTAAAGTGCAACAAAGATGAAAGAATTAAATCTTTTTAATTTAAAATTTACCGATTAGGAAAAAGCTTGCCTGAATATATGGATTGCGCTTTGATAATATAGCATATTTTAATGTATTTAAGAAGGCTACTAATGCACATTTAAATTATCATCACTCTCATTACTTAATATAAATTAAGAACTATGAAAAGGAGAACAGACTAGGTAACAAAGATAAGTATACAACGAAAGGAATTATAGGGGCGTTATATAGTGCGATTCATATATATGGATTGTCCTGTATTTTCGCATAGTATGGGTTTCGGCATTTATTTTCCATTTACACGTTTCCTTCGTGCAGAACGTTGAGTTTGAGTACAAAGAAATTACGAAACAGTCGCAAAACTTTACAGTGAAGAAATAATATAGAAATAAGTGTACATAATAACAGGTTGATATGTATTATATACTATATTTTCAAATTACATACAATAAATGTGGGTTATCGCCTAGTTTCTCTGTCTGTTTTCAATTTTCCCTTTCCAATCTGCAGCTAACGGCATATCATCATGTGCTTCACCACACACAGCATTCAAATAATGTTATGGCGATATTTGAAACTCTCGAGGCATCACTGGAGGCTCTGAAATTGTCTTTGCCCAATTTTCTTGCTGTCTCTAAAGCTTGAGTCTGAAGCAATGGTCCAGAAATGGAAATTCCTTTAGCGTGCGCCCTAATAAACAACTTGAACACAGCACAATTTAGCTCGTCATAATTCGTAGTTTTGCGATGCGTTTCCATGCCCTGCTGTTTCCTTTAACCATTCGCCTTTCATTTTTATTCATTCAAAATCGCATAAATCTGAGTTTTTCCCACTTTAAATAACACAGTTAATTCTTTAGCTGTACGTTTGTTCTTTTCGTGTTCTTCATACCTAATATTTGTTTCCTCCAGTGATAATGCCTTATGTTTAGAACTCATTTTACAGAATTTGTGTATACATAAACTATACTTTTAAAAATAACCACTTCTCTTACACTCGAATTTGATTACTTGTAGCAACGAAACTGAAATGAACACATTGTAAAATAGTTGTATTCTTACAATGCGTGTTGGAAGAGAGTAGAGAGAGCTAATGGTTTGTTTTCCCTTCTCGAAGGATTACAGTTTATGACTTCATGGTTCATATTTCGGTACAAGTAGGTACAATCGCCCTCAAAATTATTTCACTTTTTAAAATTCATAAGTTTTAACCCATTACACATAAAGTAATTGGTTTTAATCAGGTTATTTACGCAAATGTTTCCCGAAAAATATTCCCGTTTCCGCGTTAGGCAGTTTTCCTGCTTAGAGTATAATTTTATATGGGAAGTAGCTTCGTTTCGGAATTTATATTCCGTTTGTGTCAGGTTCCCGGCATATAAGGGATCCGTTTTAGGCAGGGTTTACTGTATAAATAGATAAAGCCTCAAAGGCAATTTATATTTGAAATACATGCACCCACCCCAAAAACAAGTCAAATTAAAGCTTTTTTTGCACAGGCTACTTATTACTTACTGAGACCAATTTTCCAGCTGGTAGATGTATTCTTTGTTTTAAAATGTTTCTGGAAAATCCATACAAAGGTATAAAAGTAACATTAAGTTAATGGATTGCCCCGTTTTGGCAATTCATTATGTTACTCGATAGGGAGTTTTGTACCCTACAAACGAGCGTGTTCAATTTTTGAATGCGTATACAATGTCTGTTCCTTTCAGGTCAATAAAATGGAGTGCCATGTGGACAACAAAGAAAGTTTTCGGCATTTCGTTCTCTCTTCACCATGGAAGCTGCTCGCAAACCATCGAAAATGCTGTTTGTTCTTGTATTGCTAGAGCTGACCGCACGGTCTCAAACTGAAATTGAGTTTATTAATTACACTACTTAACACGAAATTTAGCTCCGGGCAGATAATAAGTGTTTTAGTCCATTTTCACACGTAGATTCTGAAAATGATGCTTAAAATATCACACCACGTTACAATGTTTAGATACATATAATCGAAAACGAGTTCACGTACCAGGTGTCATAGGTTGCCCATCTTTGTCCTACTCGATTACTTAGGTATTTTCAAAATGTAAAGATGAAAACATGTTTTATGATTTAACAGGCTTCTACTTCAAAAGATCCTGATTTTAAACCAGAAAATTCTGAAATTGAAAGACATTTTTAGAGCAAGTAGACTTGAATGATTTATCACGTGACTTTAATTTGTCAAAAGAAGAATCTAAACTTCTAGGTTCCAGGCTGTAACAATGTAAATCACTTGCACCTGGCACAAAAAGTATAGGCACCGGAAATGTGGAAAATATTTTTCAATGAAAGAGAATATACGTTTCTGTATAGACATGAACGGCTTAATGAGCGAGCCAGGAACTGAGCATAATACAGATGACTGGCCATTGTTTTAGGTTTATCAAAGTTCAGCTTAAAGCCGAAGTTACTTCATAATTGTGACGAACTTCTATCTGCTCCAGTATTCCATTCTGTAGGTCTTAAAGAAAGTTATGAAAGTATGGTCAAGATTGTACGTGTTTTAAAAATGAAGTTCATTGTTGGAAAATATGTGGTATCCTTAAAGTAATTGGTTTGCTGCTTGGATTACAAGGGGGATTCACAAATTATTGTTTTTTTTTTGTGTGTTTGTGTGACAGCCGTGATTCGCAAAACAATTATGTGGTACATCAACGGGGCAAGGGGCAGGAATATGTCGCAGGGAGAATAATGTAAAACAAACACCATTGGTTGAACCTGATTAGATTCTTCTCCTTCCCTTAGATATAAAACTTGGGCTGATGAATTTTGTTACGGCATTGAACAGGGACGGTAATGGAGTTTTATATTTGTGAGGCAGGTTTCCACAGTTAATCTACGCAAACCTGAAAGAAGGAATGTTTGTTGGACCTCAAAGGCGGAAATTCGTGAGGACGAAATGTTTGAAGAAAAAAATGGGGGGGGGGGAAGTCGTTACAGACGGTGGAAGTAGCAGCTTGGCAATCATTTAAACGGGTTTTGCGCAGTTTACTTGGAATCATAAAGAAAAAAGAACTATAAAACCTTGGTCTCCAATTTATTGAAGTGCTACAAAGACGTGAGTTGCAGAATACCTTTGAAAATTCATTACCTTCATTTATATGTAGACCTTTTCCGGAAAATCTAGGTGATGTTAGTGATGAATAAGGGGAACGATTTCATCAGGGCATTTCCATCATGAAGAAGAGATACCAAGGTCGTAAGGAGCCAGTAATGATGGGAGATCATTGCTTGTTTCTTGTGAGCGACAGCAGACAGGGGTACAAGGGGCAGTCACATGCTATCAAGTACTTTTACGCACAGTTGCAGGTTTGTCTCTCTAAATATATGGTCCACATTTTATTGCATGGATGTAAAACAACGTTTTGAATTAATCTTAATTCACTGGCATATATAGTACTATAACATGTATCATTATATCGCAATAATAAATATAGCATAATGTCTTATCTGAAACCTCGAAGGTGAGAGCCTAAAAGTCTTCATATCTTTCTTCAAAATAATTTTCAAAATAAGCACATCTTTCTCCTTAAGAATCGCCTACTTTTATCGCGGAGGCATGAAAAGAGTTTTCTTTTGTTGGGTAGTGTTATGGAGGCTCTTTAACTGCTGTGGTTGTCATCGCCCCTTACAATTCTGAGCGTGAAAGACCGCTTAATTTTGCTCAGAGGCTTCTTTATCAGGTTTTAAGTTGTTTTACGTGCAGTCAATCTACGACACGGGAGCTTCGGCTTTACCTCCCTTCCGAAGGAAGTCATGCTAATTTTTTATTCACAAAGATATCCATCGGCATTTGTCGGATTTGAAATCGTGACCTCGGGAACCAGAGGCTAGCATGTTACCCCTAGAACACGGAGGACGACAACACGGTCTCGGTTTTTTGTATCGTTAAACCACAGCATTCTTTCTCTCAACAAGATGCATTTACGATGTTACAGAATATCGAATACCACATAGCAACTGGTTATTGGCTTTAACAAGTTGTTGAACTTTATCCAGATATTACAGCATACGTGTAATAAATAGAGACTGAATTTATAACTACTCAGTTTGGAAGTTTGTCCTGCGATTTTTAAATTAAGATTATTGTGATTCCTTTTCGTATTAAGATTATTGTAATGCACTGTTAATATGCACAATTAACTCAATGGTTTAATGGCCAAAGCATCATCATTTTCATACTAAAGCTCAATTTTGGATCATGTCCTAGTTACGGATACCAACTGACCCAGTTTAACAGTGTCTACCCGGTTTTTAAAATCCTTTTGCAAGCCCCGGTTAGAATCAAGAAAACAGGAAGAATACCATTTCGTACTTATCTAAGTGCATCTTCTTCTATTGAATAAAGAAATGTAAACCATATAATGAATTGACTATATTCGATTAAATTTTTCTTTAGAAACAGAGTGGGAAAATGTGAACAATTGTATATTACAAGAAAGAGCGAGACTTTTGTAAACTACAGTGCACATTTCAATGAAAGTACATTCGCTGGTTAGATGAAAGATCTAGGTTACCTACCAAACGTAGGAGTTGCTTACTGATATACAGTTCTCATTTATATATTGCTCTCATTTCTAGGACATAACTGTAGAAGTTCTTTCCCAAGCCGTAACTGCCAAATCCAGCCAGGGCCTTCCAACCCGACTGCCGGCCTCACGCCTACATACGCAAGGCGGAGCTGGGCGATCATCCAACCGATACGAGGAGGAGATGTGGTCTCGGCACCTCCAGACGGAAAGTTGACACTCGTTTTCCAGATTCGCTACCTATTGCAGCTCTTCAAATTCCTCACCATGTAGAGTGGGTGCCTGTCCTATACCGGGGAGTTAACACTCCGCACACCCACAGGTGGGATCGAACCCGGATACATTCCGAGGCGTGGAACCAGAGTACAACGCTCCTTCGATGAAAGTCTGGAGTATATAATTAGAAGTTTTGCTTACCAGTAGGCTCTTATGTTTAATAATACCTTCGACAATTTCTAGTACCATCACTACCTCCTTTAGCATCCACTTAAGCCAGATTTAAAGCTCAAGCCTAAACCTTAAGACGAGCCTATCGCTCTAAAAGTAGAACACCGCCATTTTCCATTCAAAGTGGATAGCGAGCATGTGTAGCCTAAAGCCCCATTTACATATAAAAGTTATCGCAAACGCGATCCGAACACTAAAGCTTGTTGCCAGGTTAATAAATAAGACCATTCACAATCACTTTCGTTCACATGAACGAATATTATCGCCAGGCGCTAACGCCAAACCTTGCAAACTCCGAACTTTCATGTTCGCGTTTGGCGATTAAACAAGAGAGAGAGAGAGAGAGAGAGAGAGAGAGAGAGAGAGAGAGAGAGAGAGAGAGAGAGAGAGAGAGAGAGAGAGAGAGAGAGAGAGAGAGAGAGAGAGAGAGAGAGAGAGAGAGAGAGAGAGAGAGAGAACACTGTCGCAATGCACAGGAACAGAAGAGATGAGATATGGAGTCATCTGACGAGAAGTTGAACATTTCATTTCAAAACCATTGTTAATCTTTATAACAAAAAGTATAAATCCTAAAAAGATAAATTTGCTGAAGGAAAATATTTGGAAGCAATTAAGAATGCACTGAAATGTGAAGTAGGCATGATTTGTTTATATTATTCATTATGGTATATGTCGACTTTGTGAGGTAGGCTATAAAATATTTCTTTTCTTTATGTAGTGAAAACCCAAGATATAATAATTGTTAATTTTTATTATTAGCTTCTTATTATTTGCGTCAATTGTCATTGCAGCTGGAAAAGTACTGTTCCATATGACTATTTTTAAATGCTAAATTATTCTGGAGGTTTCGATTGTGAAATGTTATTAGTGTATTACAAATTTAATTAAACAATATCCCATTACTAGTATTTTAGAAATGTTTAATAAGACTGAAAAGGTGGTTATTTTATTTTGATGTTGACGTTGTTGTGAATGGCAAAGCGAGTTTCATGTTCATGTCATACGTTCAAGTTCTCGCGTGAATGGCGTTTAACATAAATTCCTTGTGATTTTTATCCAACTCGCCGTAATAAGCTGAATTATACCAAGCCTTTGAAAAGAGGACACAGGCTCTACATTTGATTGAAGGAAGACGAAGACGGGATCAGACAGTTAATTAGAAAAGTTGGTGGAACAAGCCTCACATCAAACATTCATATTGAGGTAAGACAAGATTTCGTTAATTCTCTTTACCTCGTTTACATAGATTATACCTTTGCAGTTCTTTTTCAACAATGTAGCGGTATGTGAATGTTGGGCAAACTAGCTGATTTGTAATATAGCTTGTATTATATGTACAATACCTACTAGTATTGCTGCACATTTGGTTAAATATCTATGTAAACGTTTTATGATAATAGATATACCTTTGATGTGGGATGATTCCCTTAACATTATGAACGTTCAATCTCTTGATGTTTTATAGTTTTAAAAAAATCATAATTTTTGTTACTAGTTTAAAATATTAGGTTAGAATTACTGAAAAAACAAAGGCAAATAAAATAAGTTTTTAAACTATATATGTCCTTATTTTCAGCTTGAAGATTTTTCTCCTTATACGTACTTGTTCCTCACCCATAGTTGTATAATATTAAAAGTGGTTTACCTATATGTTATTTGGGACTTGTAACCCCCTGTGTAGTTTTTAGTATGCTATTAAATCACTATTTACCATTGGACTACATGTCAAATAAAACACAGGAAACGTGTTACATTCACACAACCTTAGTAACAATTTTTAAACAAACTATTCTCATAAAACGTTTTTCTTGTATCTATTTTATGTTAACGGATACAAACGTGTACAGAAACGGTTTCATTGCATATTTCCTTGTAGATACAGTGGGAGTAAGGGAATGCATGAGCCTTACACAATAGTCAAATCTTTTAAAAGCTGGTCGCTATGTGATGGCTTTGAAATTCTGTTCTCTTTGCTTGCCCAGAAGGGGAGAAAAGGAAAAAATAGACAAGAAAGTAAAAAAGAACGAATGTCTTCCCATATGGAAAAACTATTAAGTATTGGGAAATATAAACCAATAACAAGAAATATCTAAAAATGGTTAACTCCTCAATATATATGAAGTTTAAAAAATAAATAATATATTTGAAATAAACCGCATGCTTTAGTGAGATGTATATTTTTGTGCAGTAACATTTTCTTTTCCTCTTAGGTTTAACAGTTCATCCCGAATAAAGAAGACTTCAGAGGCATATCCAGTAAGTACAATATACTTATTTTGTTCGATATTAATATTTCTAAATATATGATATTTCAAACAAATCTTTAGAGCCTTTTTGAGAAAATCAAAATGGAGAAATTGTTTTGAAAATCCTCGTGACGCATCTTTAGAAATTGCCGAATTTAAATACCAAGTAAAGAAACTCTTTTTTTATGTAATTTTACGTCCTCCAACGTTAAGTCATATCAGATGGTGAATGAAATGGGTGAAATGATGCTCAAATGTGCCCAGGGTCCATGGAGCTTAGAGCTACTCGACATTCGTCTGTAAGGATAAGGGAAAACCCGGGAAAAACCTTATTCAGGTAACTCACCCTGACCGAGATTCGAACTCGGGATCTCTTGAACGTGAGGCAGACATGCTACCATCTACGCAACCGAGGTGGCCTTCTTTTATTTGTTTAGGGGAACCTCAAAGCATGCACTTCAGGGAAATCTCAGTGTCTAATTGTTAGATGGAATAACTTATTTCCTCTACTTACGGTACGTAGTAAAAAATGTGTAGTGTTTAACGCCCGCTTTTACTACATACGGCACCACAGGCGGTGACACTGATGATACATGAGATGAAGATGGAGCACCGGTGGTATGAGATGGCGGGGGAAACCGGAGGTCCCGGAGAAAACCCGCCCCAGCTCCGTGTTGTCCACCACAGGTACGTAGTAGAGACAATAAACAGAGACCATAATCAGATACATATGGGTCACAGAAATATTAACTGAAAAGAGACGACATAAGATTTTTTACACCAACGCTAACTTCAGGAGAGTCTTGAAATATAAGGTGGAAGGGTCTAAATATCGCCCATATTCCTTATATCACCTATTATAGCCTAGCTATATACAGTGCTGCCACTACGCTATCAGTTAACGTACTGCGTACCTCTTCACCATAGTGATTCACTGTGCACGTTTCTTAACGTTGCGTCGTTTTCGTTGTTATTTTACGAATTTTCCAAGAAATGTTAGCCTGGTGAGTTATCAAATCACTCATAATCTTACTAACATAGTATTTAAGTCTCGCGATACATTGTGATAGCCATAATGTGGTTTGAAGTATAAAAAGTAAACATTCTTTGTATACCAAAGCTTTCGAGTTTGTCTAGCCGATCCTGTCTGTAGCGTTCGCCGTATAGTTAAGTTAAGAGGTTGGTAATATCGCCAACTACAGTGTTCCTATTATCACCCACTATGCGATATTTGGAACATTGCTTTGAAATACGCCTTTTATTTTGTTTTACTGATGTCAATACAAAAACAATGGCACAAGGTAAATATGAAGCAGTGATAGCCACATGAACGTGGCAATACAAGGTTTTGGAATAATAAGGTTTTGCCCTATAACTCCCAGATATTTACCGATGCTTCTTTTGCAACATCAACAGCTTTCGCTTTCAACAATCTTCCTCATCGTCGAGCCAGCTACCGTCATCATTCTCAACGAGTTGTCAGCAACCATCACCATCGAAAAGTTGATGGATCAGCAACCATCGTCATGGACAAACTCAGTAGCTTTCCCTACTCCAGTATCTCCAAAAGACATCATGCCAGTGCCCAAATCTCTGCCTAAACGTCCAAGTAGATGGTGTGGATCGGCCGCACTGATTAATGGATCTCCCTTCAAAACTGCCCTCGTGGAGCCAGTTAATAAAAATAACATATTTAGTCTGAAAGCACCAAGCAAACAAAGGCACTCAAAATCTGGGCAGATATCAAAAACTAAAGAAACTAAGAAAAGTTCAAAGAAGAGGCGACGAGATCTTTCTTCAGGAAGTCCAGAAACTGAAATAGAAGAGGAAGAGCCAAGTTAGGCCTCAACCGACGATAACGACAGTAGCTGCTTTGATAGCGACGATGCCGAATGTCCAATATGTAATGGATTCTATCCTAATGATACATACAGAGCAGAGGATAAATGTGTCAAGTGTTTCAAGTGGTCACACGAAGCTTGTGATGCCAAAAAGCTCAAAGTAAGGAACAAATGTTATGTATGCGCTTTTTGCGGGTAAACTGGATCTCTGATTGTATTTTAACAAGTATAAACTAGATTTATCGCTAAACAAAGCTACTTACTCGTATTCATAAATAGATTACCTTTACCTAGTAATTAAGTAGTATCAAAGCCATATTCTTGAGTTTTTCTGCTGATGTTTCAATTTTTTTTCTTTCGATGTAGAACAAACGCTTAGTTTTGCAAATGTAAAACCTTGTTTATATTACAGTGTTCCTCTCACTGTTTATATTACAAAGTTTCTCTCACTCCCACTTTCTCTTACCTATTTGTAATGATTTATGGCAAGAGAACAATATAAAATAAATCTTCTTTGGGTTTTATGAAACACTTCGTCATTTTATATGGTGGGTGATATAAGTAACAACCTTTTCAATTTTAAAAAAAGTGCATATGTTCACTTTTAGTTTTTCATCGATTAAACGCCTCAATAATTAGATGATTGCATGGCGATATGGTAGCTGAATATATAATGGAAATTTGGCGCTAATTTCGGGATAATGCGATGAGCATTGCGTATATTTTCAAAAAAAAATTCCTTAGATGGGCGATATTTGGACCCCCTACCTAACTTACTGATAAGGGAAAGGAAGAAAGCCCCCTTCCTCTCTGCCTTCTGGTTGTAAGCTCCTAAATCCAAACTATGAGCAGAAAGATGAAAATGCATTTGAAATTTGCGCTTTTTTCATACAAGTTTGATATTACAGCATCCGAGTATAGCCTCGTTCATCTTACCGCTTAGCCCAATGAGGCGGTTATTCATTTCCTGTTTATAGAAAATGGCAACCAAAGCTCAGAAGGTTGTCCTTTTTAAAATACAGCGACTAATTCACAAGCGTTTATAACCTGACTCAGACTAGAACGATCCTGTTTCAAGCACAAGGAGAGGAGAAAGGGAGAGACATGTATAGCAACGGACGCCCTTTAACTATTGAATGTTGTAAGAAAATTCATGGTTCCTGCCGACAGTCATAGTATGCTTAATAAAAGACTACGGTTTGCACATTAAAATACCCTGGCATCAATAATTATTATTATAACAATTATAATGAACCACTTGGTTGATGTTCTGTCAACTAGTGGATAGAAAGGTTCCTTATCCTCCACGCTATCAATTTAACATTTTTAGACATGATATACAGTGTGCAACTATAAAAAGAAAAGGTTGTGTTGTTATATCGTTTAGTAGTTTCTGGTGTTTTGAAACACTCAGTATTGTGACAAAGACGACAAAAAAGGACATAAGTTCACCTCAAACTCCTTTATTGAAACCAAAATAGTTATTTCAATGTTAACGTACTTCCAATCACTTTCTCGTTTATACAACACGTCTCTTTAATGTTTATTTGTATATTTTAGCACACACCTACTTGCGCTACTAGTAATCCTTCTGACGTGTACAACGGTTTACCTCTGACACGGAGCTGCACGCCGACTCTGAACACAACTCCGATATTCACCCGTGAACTCCACCCCCGGTTCCCACTGCCCGCCGACTTGGAACGTACCACACTTCTCTGTCGCACAACCTGACTGACCGACTGACTCGTGAACTGCTTGCTTCACTGCGCCGCACTCGTCTACTGCCACTGGAAGCAGAACACACAAACTCTCAAAGCACTACACTCTCTGTGAGGCCTCGCATCGAGTCTTATATGGTTTAGTCGGGGCGCGGGAGTACGTTCCAGTAGTCAAATGTTCTCGAATTACATACTAGAACGGTCTCAAACGTATCTGTGCAATAACAATGGGACTTGCTTCTGACTTCGTGAGGTTTTCGTGCTAGTGACTGCTCAGGAAGGTCGCACCTTTCCTACCCCTCCAATAAACAAACAACTAGGGTTGAGCAATGCCCCTGCTCCCACTCAACTCCTTCAAGGTAGACCCGCGATCGCCGATGTAACAGTATTCTCTCTATACAATATTTTGTATACATTGCTATTAAACTTGATTACATCATAAAGAATATATACCCACAGCTAAACTTGCTTTCAAATTGGCTACAAGGGTATTTAACATCCAGAAACATAGCACACATCTATAGAATTACAAGTTTTGACATTGTACATATCGGTAGCTTTTAAAAAATCACAAGTAAGAGCTACACGATTGCACAATTTTGGAGAAGCGCAGCTCATGCTAAAAATTTCAGCTTTAAGACATTGCTTAGATATGCCATATGGTTATCAACTGTCAACATCATCTTTATTTTATGCACTAATATTATTTACGGAGTAGACCATTCTAATGGCGTGAGTCCAGCTATTCATATACTAATTTGATATAAAACAGATCTGGATAAGTTATTAGAATATATTAAGAAACACTGTTGGACATCTTTAAGCTACATTCAAATATTTATAAAGCAATTTGTATTGTTTGCTTTAAACTTAGCTACTCAAAACAGGACTACTCAAGGTAAGCCATAGATATACTGAGCCCTCTGACAACTCAACGTGGCCCACTCTTTCCTTACGTGGTTCCAGGTTGGCAATATATTTTTAATTGTCACATAATTTCTACAATAATGCATGTACGGACTGGAGAGCAGCATAGCAAATGTATAACACCAGAAAACGTGACCCACATTAGAGAAAGAGCAGCAAAAGCAGTACACATAGATCCAGAACTCTCCGAACCCTAGCCACGACCACAAATGGATGGAAGAAGATAAACTTAGCAACCGTATTTAATGTTTAAAAGGTTAACCATTGGCGCGACCGCCCTAAGAGGGCCAAGGCCTACCAACCTGACTGCCGGCCTCGCGCCCACGGCAGAGGTGGGCGATCATCCAACCGATACGCGGAGGAGATTTGGTTAGCTTATTTATCAGGATGTTGATTATCCGGAATGTTGGTTTTCACGACCAGGGCCGCTTACCTAGCGTAAGCTCCTCACTTTCCTCACAATGCTGAGTGGGCACCGGTCCTATACCCGGGACCTAAAATCCCCACCCCTTGGGTGGGATCAAAACCCGGGCCGCTATCCATGAGCAGGGACCAAGGCATGTTGCCTCAGCCCGCTACGCCACGGCGCAGGACTCATATTTAATGTACATAACAAAAAGTTACGAAGGAGTTCATACATAATAAACCAGGTTAAGAATACTATGTGTAATAAAACTTTGAAGCAGGTGTACATACTATAAGTTCGTATATTCATATATAAAATATTGAATAATATTGTAGTAAACTTCACAGCTAAGGAAGCAATAAATATATTCAAATTACAAAAAACAAAGAAAAAAGAAAATTACCATTAGGACAGGTAAACTAGAAAGGAAGTATAATTGCAGGGAGACACGAAATATGCGGATAGCTGACTGTACCATGTATAGGATGCTTCATTTAAAATCTAACGGAGCACAGGGTATTTCGCCTCTCCCGCGACCTTGCTGGATTCCCCCACTAGCGGCTGCCGTTGTGCGCGGGAGCTAGCGTTGTGAATTCCACTCGGCAGTATTGTACCGGCCACCAACATGAACGGGCGCTTGACTCCAGAGCAACACTTTGTCGTGTGTAAAAGCTAAATGGGAATCACCAAGCTGTGTTCATACGGAGTATATTCAAACGTTCCCTGGAGAAGTGCTTCCTTCCAGATTTACAATTCACAAGAATGTGAATAAATGCAAAACCACTGGTTGTGTGGCAAGCAAAAAGTGAAATAATAAACGTACAGTGTTAACAGAGGAAAAGTAAGACGACATAAGCGGGCACGTATTTAAAAGTCAGTTTCCGGGGGGGGGGGGGGGGAGGTCCAAAATTTCTTCGTTGAATTATTTGCTTTTAGTAAATAATTAATCAGGGATGTGCTTTTATCATGTTAGTAAAACATAAAAACACATGTAATAAATTATAGTCACATGACTTCCTCCACCCAAGCTTCTACAAATTGTTCTTAGAAAAGTTTGTTTTTCTCTTGTTTCTTTGAATAAAGAGTGTAGAAAGGGCTTGCGCATTGCACATTTTTTATTCTTATACCCGGGATAAAGTGATATAAGCAGTAATCAGATATTTAAAAAATGTACCACTGATTGATGCATTTGAAGTATTAGTTCACCTTGAACGAAAAAGGGAATAGGAACTTAGAATTTAAAAATTACATATCTTTAAGTATGTGGGAATTGTAATCAACAAATTCTCAAATATTGGAATTGGTTAACTTTGTAATTGACATTTTTTTGACGAGTTCTACAGCTGCTGTGCAGTAAATTTTCGTTCATCTCTTAAATAACGTCAGTCTCCCTGACAGTGTATAGAGACCTTAAGATGAGAAGCTTGAATAAACTTTTTGGATTTATTTTAAACTAAGTTTTAATTCAAATATGTATTAAAGTTTGAAATTATAATTCATTTGGGTGGGGGTCCAGACTCCCTGCACCCTCCCCTTAAATACGTCCTTGGACATAAGTGAATGTTTTGAACGTTCACCATACGAATCCATCCCAAAAGTAGCACAACAGCAGGGAATTTTAGAGACTTCTGCATACAGAGCAGCTAAATTATTAAAACTAAAACTGCATATGTGTACAAATGTCCATGCTTCAAAACAAGGTGACCCAGTATCACGAACGCAATATTCTGAATGGTTTCTGTCATCAGTGCATGACGGTTTAATTGATCCACAGATTCTGTTCTTTTCCGATGAGACGTGAATCCACCTCAGCGGTCGAGGTTCCACGACATTTCCAGCATCTTCTATAAGGTAAAAGCGTTATACATGCTTTACGCGCGGAGTTTTTGTAGGAGCAAAGCCGACTGTGGAACACCCAGTCGCGCACAAGCGAGATGCCGTGCGCCCGTTAGGTTTTAAATGAAGAACCTTAAGGTGCCTCAGCGAGTGCCTGCCATAGGACACTGAGTGTGATAACTATTTCACCATCTTTGTTATTAGCCGAAGGAAAAAAAACAGAATGTTCAGGGACAGCCACTACCTATCGTAGAATTGGGAAGTAATCACATTATTGTGCGCGCAAAGATTTTCTAAACCGATTTCCGGAAGTCTAGAAGATTTGACTTCTAGAACCTTCTTGCCGTGACCGGCAGGGTATAAAATGAGGTGCAAAACTTGAATCAGTCCTACAAGTCGATCTGTAAGGAGTGCCGTTTATTTCAATTCATTTCAATTGCCAATTGTGAGTTGACCAGTGAATGTCGGAGTTGTGTTTAGAGTCGGCAAGCAAAGCAATGTAAAAGGGAAGCGTTGTGTGTCTGTCGAGAAACTACAAGTGGCACAACTTGGTGCGTGCAACAGAGATATAAAGGAACACGGGACTAACGGGCTTACTCTGCGTATTTGTACAACAACAACAAAAGAAATTGATTGTAAATTAGCATGGGGCTAACGATTCTTGAGACAAAGTGATTTTGGTACAATTTAATGTTGTCATTGTTGCCACATATAACATATCAAGCACCACTTCACAAAAAATAGCGGAAAATAGTCATACGTATACACGCTTATAATGTAAGAAATAGATTATATTACTATCGGACTGCAATTAGGAAACCTCAAATAAACGTTTGTTGGAAAATAAAAGGAAACAACATTGCATGCGATGTACGGTTTTGGTGTCAACAAAGGAGTTTGAGGTGAACTTTTTGTCTTTTTTGTCGTCTTTATTACGATACTGTGTGTTGCAAAACATCATAAAGTAGCTAAAGCAATTATGTAAGAGATACACCTATCCATAAACGCCATCAATAAATATCTAATATAAATGCATTTTACAGTAATGAATATTTTAAATATAGGTGATACAAAATATAATCAGAGAGAGTAAATATTGTGCAACAGTGAATCCTGTGCGCTGGAACTGAGGAATTTCACGAATCTCAATTTTCCATTCCATTCTTTTACAGTGACTGTTTTGTTTTATTCTGTGCTCAGTGTAAAACAGAGAAGGATCGAATTTGTGTGCGTAGCTATGTGTAATATGCGGATTCATTTCGTAGTTGCAGGATTCTTTTCTAGCCAAAAGGTGTGTTTCTAGGTGCAGTAAAATTCGTTAATGCACCTAACATAATAAAATTCCAAATGCGGCTTATTGAAACGCACATATGGATCACTTACGCAACTAAATTCAATAGCTGCATTGCACTCGTACAAATGCCGTACATTTACAGTTGTCACGATGGCTGAGAGGTCTTAGGCGCCAGACTCAAGGTTAACCTTGCCTATCTTATAGGCTGTGAATTCTGGTCCTCTCTGAGGGCGTGGGTTCGAACCCAACTTCTGACAAAACTTTTTTGTCATTGCAAAGTTTCATTGTAGATGCAGAGAGGTTGCACTAATTGAAAATCAGTAACCTTTCTAATTTCCAAAGTAGTGTGATCTCATAAGAATAGGGCATGTAGTAGACTTCATTTGCCACATTCTATCTTACGTGTCATTTTAAGGAAGGACATTAGACAACATATGAATGGTTGTAGAATAACGAGCATTTCATTGGTACAAATTCCGTAGGTCCACAGTTGTCAGGATGGCCGAGCGGTCTAAGGCGCCAGACTCAAGGTTTACCTTGCCTATCCTATAGGCTGTGAATTCTGGTCCTCTCTGAGGGCGTGGGTTCCAATCTCCCTTCTGACAAGACTTTTTCGTCATTGCAAAGTTTAATTGTAGATGCAGAGAGGTTACACTAATTGAAAATCGTTAACCTTTCTAATTTCCAAAGTACCCTGATCTCATGAGAATAGGGCGTGTAGTAGATTTTGTATACCACATTCTATTATACGTGTCATTTTAAAAAAGGACATTAGACAAGTTATGAATGGTTGTAGAAGTAGGAGAATTTCATTGGCACAAATGCCGTACATGTACAGTTGTCAGAATGGCCGAGCGGTCTAATGCGCCAGACTCAAGGTGCACCTTGCCTATTCTATAGGCTGTGAATTCTGCTCCTGTTTGAGTGCGTGGGTTCGAATACCACTTCTGACAAAGCTTTTTTGTCACCCTAAATGCAGAGGGCTTATAAAAATTGAAAATCATTAACATATTTAATTTCCAAAGTAGTGTGATCTCTTGAGACTGGGGCATGTAGTAGATTTAATTTGCCACGTTCCATCATACGTGTCATTTTAAGGAAAGGCATTAGACAAATTATGAATGCTTGCAGAACAAGCAGAATTTCACTCGTACAAATTCTGTATTTGTAGTTGTCAGGATGGCCGAGCGGTCTAAGGCGCCAGACTCAAGGTTAACCTTGCCTATCATATAGGTTGTGATTCTGGTCCTCTCTGAGGGCGTGGGTTCGAATCCCACTTCTGACAAAACTTTTTTGTCATTGCAAAGTTTAATTGTAGATGCAGAGAGGTTACACTAATTGAAAATAATTAGCCTTTTTAATTACCAAAGTAGTGTGATCTCATGCGAATAGGGCATGGAGTAGTTTTGTTTGCTACATTCAACTATACGTGTTCATTTCAAGAAAGGACATTGGACAAGATATGAATGGTTGTAGAATAACGAGCATTTCATTGGTACAAATTCCTTAGATCCACAGTTGTCAGGATGGCCGAGCGGTCTAAGGCGCCAGTCTCAGGGTTTACCTTGCCTATCCTATAGGGTGTGAATTCTGGTCCTCTTTGAGGGCGTGCGTTCGAATCCCACTTCTGACATAACTCTTTTGTCATTGCAAAGTTTAATTGTAGCTGCAGAGAGGTTACAGTAATTGAAAATCATTAACCTTTTTAATTTCCAAAGTAGTGTGATCGCGTGAGAATAGGGCATGTAGTAGATTTTGTTTGCCACATTCTATCATACGTGTCATTTTAAGGAAGGACATTAGACATGTTATGAATGGTTGTAGAAGGAGAATTTCACTCGTACAAATTCTCTGCATCTGCCATTGACAGGATGGCCGAGCGGTCTAACGCGCCACACTCAAGGTTAAACTTGCCTATCCTATTGGGTGTGAATCCTGGTCCTCTCTGAGGACGTGGGTTCGAATCCCACTTCTGACAAGACTTTTTTGTCATTGAAAAGTTCAATTGTAGATGCAGAGAGGCTACACTAATTAAAATCATTAACCTTTTTAATTTCCAAAGTAGTGTGATCTCATGGGAATAGGGCACGTAGTAGATTTTGTTTGCCATGTTCTATTATACGTGTTCATTTTAAGGAAAGGCATTACACAAGTCATAAATGGTTTTAGAATAACAAAGCATTTCATTGGTACAAATTCCGTAGGTCCACAGTTGTCAGGATGGCCGAGCGGTCTAAGGCGCCAGACTCAAGGTTTACCTTGCCTATCCTATAGGCTGTGAATTCTGGTCCTCTCTGAGGGCGTGGGTTCCAATCTCCCTTCTGACAAGACTTTTTTGTCATTGCAAAGTTTAATTGCAGATGCAGAGAGGTTACACTAATTGAAAATAATTAACCTTTTTAATGTCCAAAGTAGTGTTTATCTCATGAGAATGGGGCAATTGGTAAATTTTGTTTGCCACGTTCTGTTATACGTGTTCATTTTAAGGAAAGGCATTAGACAAGTTATGAATGGTTGTAGAAGAAGGAGAATTTCACTCGTACAAATTCTCTACATCTGCAGTTGTCAGGATGGCCGAGCGGTCTAAGGCGCCAGACTCAAGGTTAACCTCGCCTATGATATAGGTTGTGAATTCTGGTCCTCTCTGAGGGCGTGGGTTCGAATCCCACTTCTGACAAATCTTTTTTGTCATTGCAAAGTTTAATTGTAGTAGCAGAGAGGTTACACTAATTGAAAATCATTAACCTTTCTAATTTCCAAAGTACTCTGATCTCATGAGGATAGGGCGTGTAGTAGATTTTGTATACCACATTCTATTATACGTGTCATTTTAAGAAAGGACATTAGACAAGTTATGAATGGTTGTAGAAGTAGGAGAATTTCATTGGCACAAATGCCGTACATGTACAGTTGTCAGAATGGCCGAGCAGTCTAAGGCGCCAGACCCAAGGTGCACCTTGCCTATTCTATAGGCTGTGAATTCTGCTCCTGTTTGAGTGCGTGGGTTCGAAAACCACTTCTGACAAAGCTTTTTTGTCACCCTAGATGCAGAGGGCTTACAATAATTGAAAATCATTAACATATTTAATTTCCAAAGTAGTGTGATCTCTTGAGAATGGGGCATGTGGTAGATTTTATTTGCCACGTTCTATCATACGTGTCATTTTAAGGAAAGGCATTAGACAAGTTATGAATGCTTGCAGAAGCAGCAGAATTTCACTCGAACAAATTCTCTTCATCTGCAGCTGTCAGGATGGCCGAGCGGTCTAAGGCGCCAGACTCAAGGTCAACCTTGCCTATCATATTTGTTGTGAATTCTGGTCCCCTCTGAGGTCGTGGGTTCGAATCCCACTTCTGGCAAAACTTTTTTGTCATTGCAAAGTGTAATTGTAGATGCGGAGAGGTTACACTAATTGAAAATCATTATCCTTTTTAATTTCCAAAGTAGTGTTTATCTCATGAGAATGGGGCATTTAGTAAATTTTGTTTGCCGCGTTCTATTATACGTGTTCATTTTAAGGAAAGGCATTCGACAAGATATGAATGGTTGTAGAATAACGAGCATTTCAATGGTACAAATTCCGTAGATCCACAATTGTCAGGATGGCCGAGCGGTCTAAGGCGCCAGTCTCAAGGATTACCTTGCCTATCCTATAGGCTGTGATTTTTGCTCCTCTCTGAGGGCGTGGGCTCGAATCACACCTCTGACAAGACTTTTTTGTCGTTGCAAAGTTTAATTGTAGATGCAGAGAGGTTACACTAATTGAAAATCATTAACCTTTTTAATTTCCAAAGTAGTGTTCATCTCATGAGAATGGGGCATTTGGTAAATTTTGTTTGCCACGTTCTATTATACGTGTTCATTTTAAGGAAAGGCATTAGACTAGTTATTAGTGGTTGTAGAAGAAGGAGAATTTCACACGTACAAATTGTCCACATCTACAGTTGTCAGGATGGCCGAGCGGTCTAAGGCCCCAGACTCAATGTTTAGCTTGCCTATCCTATAGGCTGTGAATTCTATTCCTCTCTGAGGGCGTGGGTTCGAATTCCAATTCTGACAGAAATGTTTTGTCATTGCAAAGTTTAATTGTAGATGCAGAGAGGTTACACTAATTGAAAATCATTAACCTGTTTAATGTCCAAAGTAGTGTTTACCTCATGTGAATGGGGCGCGTAGTAAATTTTGTTTGCCACGTTCTATTATACGTGTTCAGTTTAAGGAAAGGCATTAGACAATTCATGAATGGTTGTAGAATAACAAAGCATTTCATTGGTACTAATTCCGTAGTTCCACAGTTGTCAGGATGGCCGAGCGGTCTAAGGCGCCAGACTCAAGGATTACCTTGCCTATCATATAGGCTGTGAATTCTGGTCCTCTCTGAGGGCGTGGGTTCGAATCAGACTTCTGATATGACTTTTTTGTCATTGCAAAGTTTAATTGTAGATGCAGAGAGGTTACACTAATTGAAAATCATTAACCTTTTTAATGTCCAAAGTAGCGTTTATCTCATGAGAATGGGGCATGTAGTAAATTTTGTTTGCCACGTTCTATTATACGTGTCATTTTAAGGAAAGGCATTAGACAAGTTATGAATGGTTGTAGAAGAAGGAGAATTTCACTCGTACAAATTCTCTACATCTGCAATTGTCAGGATGGCCGAGCGGTCTAAGGCGCCAGACTCAAGGTTATCCTTGCCTATCATATAGGTTGTGAATTCTGGTCCTCTCTGAGGGCGTGGGTTCGAATCCCACTTCTGACAAAACTTTTTTTTCATTGCAAAGTTTCATTGTAGATGCAGAGAGGTTACACTAATTGAAATTCATTAACCTTTCTAATTTCCAAAGTACCCTGATCTCATGAGAATAGGGCGTGTAGTAGATTTTGTATACCACATTCTATTATACGTGTCATTTTCAGAAAGGACATTAGAAAAGTTATGAATGGTTGTAGAAGTAGGAGAATTTCATTGGCACAAATGCTGTACATGTACAGTTGTCAGAATGGCCGAGCGGTCTAAGGCGCCAGACTCAATGTTACACTTGCCTATCATATAGGCTGTGAATTCTGGTCCACTCTGAGGGCGTGGGTTCGAATCCCACTTCTGAGAAGACTTTTTTGTCATTGCGAAGTTTAATTGTAAATGCAAAGAGGTTACACTAATTGAAAATAATTAACCTTTTTAATTTCCAAAGTAGCGTGATCTCATGAGAATAGGGCGTGTAGTAGATTTTGTATACCACATTCTATTATACGTGTCATTTTAAGAAAGGACATTAGAAAAGTTATGAATGGTTGTAGAAGTAGGAGAATTTCATTGGCACAAATGCTGTGCAGGTATAGTTGTCAAAATGGCCGAGCGGTCCAATGCGCCAGACTCAAGGTGCACCCTGCCTATTCTATAGGCTGTGAATTCTGCTCCTCTATGAGTGCGTGGGTTCGAATACCACTTCTGACAAAGCTTTTTTGTCACCCTAGATGCAGAGGGCTTACAAAAATTGAAAATCATTAACATATTTAATTTCCAAAGTAGTGTGATCTCTTGAGACTGGGGCATGTAGTAGATTTAATTTGCCACGTTCTATCATACGTGTCATTTTAAGGAAAGGCATTAGACAAGTTATGAATGGTTGTAGAAGAAAGAGAATTTCACTCGTACAAATTCTCTACATCTGCAGTTGTCAGGATGGCCGAGCGGTCTAAGGCGCCAGACTCAAGCTTAACCTTGGCTATCATATAGGTTGTGAATTCTGGTCCTCTCTGAGGGCGTGGGTTCGAATCCCACTTCTGACAAAACTTTTTTGTCATTGAAAAGTTTAATTGTAGATGCAGAGAGGTTACACTAATTGAAAATCATTAACCTTTCTAATTTCCAAAGTACCCTGATCTCATGAGAATAGGGCGTGTAGTAGATTTTGTATACCACATTCTATTATACGTGTCATTTTAAGAAAGGACATTAGACAAGTTATGAATGGTTGTAGAAGTAGGAGAATTTCATTGGCACAAATGCCGTACATGTACAGTTGTCAGAATGGCCGAGCGGTCTAATGCGCCAGACTCAAGGTGCACCTTGCCTATTCAATAGGCTGTGAATTCTGCTCCTCTTAGAGTGCGTGGGTTCGAATACCACTTTTGACAAAGCTTTTTTGTCACCCTAGATGCAGAGGGCTTACTAAAATTGAAAATCATTAACATATTTAATTTCCAAAGTAGTGTGATCTCTTGAGACTGGGGCATGTAGTAGATTTAATTTGCCACGTTCTATCATACGTGTCATTTTAAGGAAAGGCATTAGACAAGTTATGAATGGTTGTAGAAGAAGAAGAATTTCACTTGTACAAATTCTCTACATCTGCACTTGTCAGGATGGCCGAGCGGTCTAAGGCGCCAGACTCAAGGTTATCCTTGCCTATCACATAGGTTGTGAATTCTGGTCCTCTCTGAGGGCGTGGGTTTGAATCCCACTTCTGACAAAACTTTTTTGTCATTGCAAAGTTTAATTGTAGATGCAGAGAATTTTACACTAATTGAAATTCATTAACCTTTCTAATTTCCAAAGTACCCTGATCTCATGAGAATAGGGCGTGTAGTAGATTTTGTATACCACATTCTATTATACGTGTCATTTTAAGGAAGGACATTAGACAAGTTACGAATGGTTGTAGAAGAAGGAGAACTTCACACGTACAAATTCTCTACATCTACAGTTGTCAGGATGGCCGAGCGGTCTAATGCGCCAGACTCAAGGTGCACCTTGCCTATTCAATAGGCTGTGAATTCTGCTCCTCTTAGAGCGCGTGGGTTCGAATACCACTTTTGACAAAGCTTTTTTGTCACCCTAGATGCAGAGGGCTTACTAAAATTGAAAATCATTAACATATTTAATTTCCAAAGTAGTGTGATCTCTTGAGACTGGGGCATGTAGTAGATTTAATTTGCCACGTTCTATCATACGTGTCATATTAAGGAAAGGCATTAGACAAGTTATGAATGGTTGTAGAAGAAGGAGAATTTCACTTGTACAAATCCTCTAGATCTGCAATTGTCAGGATGGCCGAGCGGTTTAAGGCGCCAGACTCAAGGTTATCCTTGCCTCTCACATAGGTTGTGAATTCTGGTCCTCTCTGAGGGCGTGGGTTCGAATCCCACTTCTGACAAAACTTTTTTGTCTTTGCAAAGTTTAATTGTAGATGCAGAGAGGTTACACTAATTGAAATTCATTAACCTTTCTAATTTCCAAAGTACCCTGATCTCATGAGAATAGGGCGTGTAGTAGATTTTGTATACCACATTCTATTATACGTGTCATTTTAAGGAAGGACATTAGACAAGTTATGAATGGTTGTAGAAGAAGGAGAACTTCACACGTACAAATTCTCTACATCTACAGTTGTCAGGCTGGCCGAGCGGTCTAAGGCGCCAGCCTCAATGTTTACCTTGCCTATCCTATAGGCTGTGAATTCTATTCCTCTCTGAGGGCGTGGGTTCGAATCCCAATTCTGACAGAAATGTTTTGTCATTGCAAAGTTTAATTGTAGATGCAGAGAGGCTACACTAATTGAAAATAATTAGCCTTTTTATTTTCCAAAGTAGTGTGATCTCATGCGAATAGGCCATGGAGTAGATTTTGTTTGCCACATTCAATTAGACGTGTTCATTTTAAGGAAGGACATTGGGCAAGGTATGAATGGTTGTAGAATAACGAGCATTTCATTGGTACAAATTCCTTAGATCCACAGTAGTCAGGATGGCCGAGCGGTCTAAGGCGCCAGACTCAGGGTTTGCCTTGCTTATCCTATAGGGTGTGAATTCTGGTCCTCTTTGAGGGCGTGGGTTCGAATCCCACTTCTGACAAAACAGTTTTGTCATTGCAAAGTGTAATTGTAGCTGCAGAGAGGTTACACTAATTGAAAATCATTAACCTTTTTAATTTCCAAAGTAGTGTGATCGCGTGAGAATAGGGCATGTAGTATATTTTGTTTGCCACATTCTATCATACGTGTCATTTTAAGGAAGGACATTAGACAAGTTATGAATGGTTGTAGAAGAAGGAGAATTTCACTCGTACAAATTCTCTACATCTGCAGTTGTCAGGATAGCCGAGCGGTCTAAGGCGCCAGACTCAATGTTACACTTGCCTGTCATATAGGCTGTGAATTCCGGTCCTCTCTGAGGGCTTGGGTTCGAATCCCACTTCTGAGAAGACTTTTTTGTCATTGCGAAGTTTAATTGTAAATGCAAAGAGGTTACACTAATTGAAAATAATTAACCTTTTTAATTTCCAAAGTAGTGTGATCTCATACGAATAAGGCATGTAGTATATTTTGTTTGCCACAGTCTAATATACGTGTTCATTTTAAGGAAGGACATTGACAAGATATGAATGGTTGTAGAATAACGAGCATTTCATTGGTACAAATTCCGTAGATCCACAGTTGTCAGGATGGCCGAGCGGTCTAAGGCGCCACACTCAAGGTTAACCTTGCCTATCATATAGGCTGTGAATTACGATCCTCTCTGGGAGCGAGGGTTCGAATCCCACTTCTGAAAAAACTTTCTTGTCATTGCAAAGTTTAATTGTAAATGCAGAGAAGTTACACTAATTGTAAATCATTAACCTTTTCAATTTCCAAAGTAGTGTGATCTCGTGAGAATAGGGCATGTTGTAGATTTTGTTTGCTACATTCAATCATACGTGTCATTTTAAGGAAGCACATTAGACAAGTTATGAATGGTTCGAGAAGAAGGAGAATTTCACTCGTACAAATTCTCTACATCTGCAGTTGTCAGGATGGCCGAGCGGTCGAAGGCGCCAGACTCAAGGGTTACATTGCCTATCATATAGACTGTGATTTCTGGTCCTCTCTGAGGGCGTGGGTTCGAATCACACTTCTGACAAGACCTTTTTGTCGTTGCAAAGTTTAATTGTAGATGCAGAGAGGTTACACTAATTGAAAATCATTAACCCTTTTTAATTTCCAAAGTAGTGTTCATCTCATGAGAATGGGGCATTTGGTAAATTTTGTTTGCCACGTTCTATTACGAGTTCATTTTAAGGAAAGGCATTAGACAAGTTATGAATGGTTGTAGATGGAGGAGAATTTCACTCGTACAAATTCGGTACATCTACAGTTGTCAGGATGGCCGAGCGGTCTAAGGCGCCTGACTCAAGGTTTACCTTGCCTATCCTATAGGCTGTGAATTCTGGTCCTCTCTGAGGGCGTGGGTTCCAATCTCCCTTCTGACAAGACTTTTTTGTCATTGCAAAGTTTAATAGTAGATGCAGAGAGGTTACACTAATTGAAAATCATTAACCTTTTTAATGTCCAAAGTAGTGTTTATCTCATGAGAATGGGGCATGTAATAAATTTTGTTTGCCTCGTTCTATTATACGTGTTCATTTTAAGGAAAGGCATTAGACAAGTTATGAATGGTTGTAGAAGCAGAATTTCACTCGTACAAATTCTTTACATCTGCAGTTGTCAGGATGGCCGAGCGGTCTAAGGTGCCAGACTCAAGGTTAACCTCGCTTATCATATAGGTTGTGAATTCTGGTCCTCTCTGAGGGCGTGGGTTCAAATCCCACTTCTGACAAAGCTTTTTTGTCATTGCAAAGTTTAATTGTAGGTGCAGAGAGGTTACACTACTTGAAAATCATTAACCTTTCTAATTTCCAAAGTACGCTGATCTCATGAGATGAGGGCGTGTAGTAGACTTTGTATACCACATTCCATTATACGTGTCATTTTAAGAAAGGACATTAGACAAGTTATGAATGGTTGTAGAAGTAGGAGAATTTCATTGGCACAAATGCCGTACATGTACAGTTGTCAGAATGGCCGAGCGGTCTAACGCGCCAGACTCAAGGTGCACCTTGCCTATTCTATAGGCTGTGAATTCTGCTCCTGTTTGAGTGCGTGGTTTCGAATACTACTTCTGACAAAGCTTTTTTGTCACCCTAGATGCAGAGGGCTTACAAAAATTGAAAATCATTAACATATTTAATTTCCAAAGTAGTGTGATCTCTTGAGAATGGGGCATGTAGTAGATTTTATTTGCCACGTTCTATCATACGTGTCATTTTAAGGAACGGCATTAGACAAGTTATGAATGCTTGCAGAAGAAGCAGAATTTCACTCGTACAAATTCTCTACATCTGCAGTTGTCAGGATGGCCGAGCGGTCTAAGGCGCCAGACTCAAGGTTAACCTTGCCTATCATATAGGTTGTGAATTCTGGTCCTCTCTGAGGGCGTGGGTTCGAATCCCACTTCTGACAAAACTTTTTTGTCATTGCAAAGTTTAATTGTAGATGCAGAGAGGTTACACTAATTGAAAATCATTAAACTTTTTAATGTCCAAAGTAGTGTTTATCTCATGTGAATGGGGCGCGTAGTAAATTTTGTTTGCCACGTTCTATTATACGTGTTCAGTTTAAGGAAAGGCATTAGACAATTCATGAATGGTTGTAGAATAACAAAGCATTTCATAGGTACTAATTCCCTAGTTCCACAGTTGTCAGGATGGCCGAGCGGTCTAAGGCGCCAGACTCAAGGATTACATTGCCTATCATATAGGCTGTGATTTCTGGTCCTCTCTGAGGGTGTGGGTTCGAATCACACTTCTGACAAGACCTTTTTGTCGTTGCAAAGTTTAACTGTAGATGCAGAGAGGTTACACTAATTGAAAATCATTAACCCTTTTTAATTTCCAAAGTAGTGTTCATCTCATGAGAATGGGGCATTTGGTAAATTTTGTTTGCCACGTTCTATTATACGTGTTCATTTTAAGGAAAGGCATTAGACAAGTTATGAATGGTTGTAGAAGAAGGAGAATTTCACACGTACAAATTGTCCACATCTACAGTTGTCAGGATGGCCGAGCGGTCTAAGGCCCCAGACTCAATGTTTAGCTTGCCTATCCTATAGGCTGTGAATTCTATTCCTCTCTGAGGGTGTGGGTTCGAATTCCAATTCTGACAGAAATGTTTTGTCATTGCAAAGTTTAATTGTAGATGCAGAGAGGTTACACTAATTGAAAATCATTAACCTGTTTAATGTCCAAAGTAGTGTTTACCTCATGTGAATGGGGCGCGTAGTAAATTTTGTTTGCCACGTTCTATTATACGTGTTCAGTTTAAGGAAAGGCATTAGACAATTCATGAATGGTTGTAGAATAACAAAGCATTTCATTGGTACTAATTCCGTAGTTCCACAGTTGTCAGGATGGCCGAGCGGTCTAAGGCGCCAGACTCAAGGATTACCTTGCCTATCATATAGGCTGTGAATTCTGGTCCTCTCTGAGGGCGTGGGTTCGAATCAGACTTCCGATATGACTTTTTTGTCATTGCAAAGTTTAATTGTAGATGCAGAGAGGTTACACTAATTGAAAATCATTAACCTTTTTAATGTCCAAAGTAGCGTTTATCTCATGAGAATGGGGCATGTAGTAAATTTTGTTTGCCACGTTCTATTATACGTGTCATTTTAAGGAAAGGCATTAGACAAGTTATGAATGGTTGTAGAAGAAGGAGAATTTCACTCGTACAAATTCTCTACATCTGCAATTGTCAGGATGGCCGAGCGGTCTAAGGCGCCAGACTCAAGGTTATCCTTGCCTATCATATAGGTTGTGAATTCTGGTCCTCTCTGAGGGCGTGGGTTCGAATCCCACTTCTGACAAAACTTTTTTTTCATTGCAAAGTTTCATTGTAGATGCAGAGAGGTTACACTAATTGAAATTCATTAACCTTTCTAATTTCCAAAGTACCCTGATCTCATGAGAATAGGGCGTGTAGTAGATTTTGTATACCACATTCTATTATACGTGTCATTTTAAGAAAGGACATTAGAAAAGTTATGAATGGTTGTAGAAGTAGGAGAATTTCATTGGCACAAATGCTGTACATGTACAGTTGTCAGAATGGCCGAGCGGTCTAAGGCGCCAGACTCAATGTTACACTTGCCTATCATATAGGCTGTGAATTCTGGTCCACTCTGAGGGCGTGGGTTCGAATCCCACTTCTGAGAAGACTTTTTTGTCATTGCGAAGTTTAATTGTAAATGCAAAGAGGTTACACTAATTGAAAATAATTAACCTTTTTAATTTCCAAAGTAGCGTGATCTCATGAGAATAGGGCGTGTAGTAGATTTTGTATACCACATTCTATTATACGTGTCATTTTCAGAAAGGACATTAGAAAAGTTATGAATGGTTGTAGAAGTAGGAGAATTTCATTGGCACAAATGCTGTACATGTACAGTTGTCAAAATGGCCGAGCGGTCCAATGCGCCAGACTCAAGGTGCACCTTGCCTATTCTATAGGCTGTGAATTCTGCTCCTCTATGATTGCGTGGGTTCGAATACCACTTCTGACAAAGCTTTTTTGTCACCCTAGATGCAGAGGGCTTACAAAAATTGAAAATCATTAACATATTTAATTTCCAAAGTAGTGTGATCTCTTGAGACTGGGGCATGTAGTAGATTTAATTTGCCACGTTCTATCATACGTGTCATTTTAAGGAAAGGCATTAGACAAGTTATGAATGGTTGTAGAAGAAAGAGAATTTCACTCGTACAAATTCTCTACATCTGCAGTTGTCAGGATGGCCGAGCGGTCTAAGGCGCCACACTCAAGGTTAACCTTGCCTATCATATAGGCTGTGAATTACGATCCTCTCTGAGAGCGAGGGTTCGAATCCCACTTCTGAAAAAACTGTTTTGTCATTGCAAAGTTTAATTGTAAATGCAGAGAAGTTACACTAATTGTAAATCATTAACCTTTTTAATTTCCAAAGTAGTGTGATCTCGTGAGAATAGGGCATGTTGTAGATTTTGTTTGCTACATTCAATCATACGTGTCATTTTAAGGAAGCACATTAGACAAGTTATGAATGGTTCGAGAAGAAGGAGAATTTCACTCGTACAAATTCTCTACATCTGCAGTTGTCAGGATGGCCGAGTGGTCTAAGGCGCCAGACTCAAGGGTTACATTGCCTATCATATAGGCTGTGATTTCTGGTTCTCTCTGAGGGCGTGGGTTCGAATCACACTTCTGACAAGACCTTTTTGTCGTTGCAAAGTTTAGTTGTAGATGCAGAGAGGTTACACTAATTGAAAATCATTAACCCTTTTTAATTTCCAAAGTAGTGTTCATCTCATGAGAATGGGGCATTTGGTAAATTTTGTTTGCCACGTTCTATTACGTGTTCATTTTAAGGAAAGGAATTAGACAAGTTATGAATGGTTGTAGATGGAGGAGAATTTCACTCGTACAAATTCTGTACATCTACAGTTGTCAGGATGGCCGAGCGGTCTAAGGCGCCAGACTCAAGGTTTACCTTGCCTATCCTATAGGCTGTGAATTCTGGTCCTCTCTGAGGGCGTGGGTTCCAATCTCCCTTCTGACAAGACTTTCTTGTCATTGCAAAGTTTAATAGTAGATGCAGAGAGGTTACACTAATTGAAAATCATTAACCTTTTTAATGTCCAAAGTAGTGTTTATCTCACGAGAATGGGGCATGTAGTAAATTTTGTTTGCCTCGTTCTATTATACGTGTTCAATTTAAGGAAAGGCATTAGACAAGTTATAAATGGTTGTAGAAGCAGAATTTCACTCGTACAAATTCTCTACATCTGCAGTTGTCAGGATGGCCGAGCGGTCTAAGGCGCCAGACTCAAGGTTAACCTCGCTTATCATATAGGTTGTGAATTCTGGTCCTCTCTGAGGGCGTGGGTTCGAATCCCACTTCTGACAAAGCTTTTTTGTCATTGCAAAGTTTAATTGTAGGTGCAGAGAGGTTACACTAATTGAAAATCATTAACCTTTCTAATTTCCAAAGTACCCTGATCTCATGAGATGAGGGCGTGTAGTAGACTTTGTATACCACATTCTATTATACGTGTCATTTTAAGAAAGGACATTAGACAAGTTATGAATGGTTGTAGAAGTAGGAGAATTTCATTGGCACAAATACCGTACATGTACAGTTGTCAGAATGGCCGAGCGGTCTAACGCGCCAGACTCATGGTGCACCTTGCCTATTCTATAGGCTGTGAATTCTGCTCCTGTTTGAGTGCGTGGGTTCGAATACCACTTCTGACAAAGCTTTTTTGTCACCCTAGATGCAGAGGGCTTACAAAAATTGAAAATCATTAACATATTTAATTTCCAAAGTAGTGTGATCTCTTGAGAATGGGGCATGTAGTAGATTTTATTTGCCACGTTCTATTATACGTGTTCAGTTTAAGGAAAGGCATTAGACAATTCATGAATGGTTGTAGAATAACAAAGCATTTCATTCGTACTAATTCCCTAGTTCCACAGTTGTCAGGATGGCCGAGCGGTCTAAGGCGCCAAACTCAAGGATTACCTTGCCTATCATATAGGCTGTGATTTCTGGTCCTCTCTGAGGGCGTGGGTTCGAATCACATTTCTGACAAGACCTTTTTGTCGTTGCAAAGTTTAATTGTATGCAGAGAGGTTACACTAATTGAAAATCATTAACCCTTTTTAATTTCCAAAGTAGTGCTCATCTCATGAGAATGGGGCATTTGGTAAATTTTGTTTGCCACGTTCTATTATACGTGTTCATTTTAAGGAAAGGCCTTAGACAAGTTATGAATGGTTGTAGAAGAAGGAGAATTTCACACGTACAAATTGTCCACATCTACAGTTGTCAGGATGCCCGAGCGGTCTAAGGCCCCAGACTCAATGTTTACCCTGCCTATCCTATAGGCTGTGAATTCTATTCCTCTCTGAGGGTGTGGGTTCGAATCCCAATTCTGACAAAAATGTTTTGTCATTGCAAAGTTTAATTGTAGATGCAGAGAGGTTACACTAATTGAAAATCATTAACCTTTTGTAATGTCCAAAGTAGCGTTTATCTCATGAGAATGGGGCATGTAGTAAATTTTGTTTGCCACGTTCTATTATACGTGTCATTTTAAGGAAAGGCGTTAAAAAGTTATGAATGGTTGTAGAAGAAGGAGAATTTCACTCGTACAAATTCTCTACATCTGCAATTGTCAGGATGGCCGAGCGGTCTAAGGCGCCAGACTCAAGGTTATCCTTGACTATCATATAGGTTGTGAATTCTGGTCCTCTCTGAGGGCGTGGATTCGAATCCCAATTATGAGAAGACTTTTTTGTCATTGCGAAGTTTAATTGTAAATGCAAAGAGGTTACACTGATTGAAAATCATTAACCTTTTTAATTTCCAAAGTAGTGTGATCTCGTGAGAATAGGGCATGTTGTAGATTTTGTTTGCTACATTCAATCATACGTGTCATTTTAAGGAAGCACATTAGACAAGTTATGAATGGTACGACAAGAAGGAGAATTTCACTCGTACAAATTCTCTGCATCTGCAGTTGTCAGGATGGCCGAGCGGTCTAAGGACCCAGACTCAATGTTTGCCTTGCCTATCCTGTATGCTGTGAATTCTATTCCTCTCTGAGGGCGTGGATTCGAATCCCAATTCTGACAGAAATGTTTTGTCATTGCAAAGTTTAATTGTAGATGCAGAGAGGTTACACTAATTGAAAATCATTAACCTTTTTAATGTCCAAAGTAGTGTTTATCTCATGTGAATGGGGCGCGCAGTAAATTTTGTTTGCCACGTTCTATTATACGTGTTCAGTTTAAGGAAAGGCATTAGACAATTCATGAATGGTTGTAGAATAACAAAGCATTTCATTGGTACTACTTCCCTAGTTCCACAGTTGTCAGGATGGCCGAGCGGTCTAAGGCGCCAGACTCAAGGATTACCTTGCCTATCATATAGGCTGTGATTTCTGGTCCTCTCTGAGGGCGTGGGTTCGAATCACACTTCTGACAAGACCTTTTTGTCGTTGCAAAGTTTAATTGTAGATGCAGAGAAGTTACACTAATTGAAAATCATTAACCTATTATAATTTCCAAAGTACTGTTCATCTCATGAGAATGGGGCATTTGGTAAATTTTGTTTGCCACATTCAATTACGTGTTCATTTTAAGGAAAGGCATTAGACAGGTTATGAATGGTTGTACATGGAGGAGAATTTCACTTGTACAAATTCTGTACATCTACAGTTGTCAGGATGGCCGAGCGGTCTAAGGCGCCAGACTCAAGGTTTACCTTGCCTATCCTTTAGGCTGTGAATTCTGGTCCTCTCTGAGGGCGTGGGTCCAATCTCCCTTCTGACGAGACTTTTTTGTCATTGCAAAGTCTAATAGTAGATGCAGAGAGGTTTCACTAATTGAAAATCATTAACCTTTTTAATGTCCAAAGTAGTGTTTATCTCATGAGAATGGGGCATGTAGTAAATTTTGTTTGCCTCGTTCTATTATACGTGTTCATTTTAAGGAGAGGCATTAGACAAGTTATGAATGGTTGTAGAAGGAGAATTTCACTCGTACAAATTCTCTACATCTGCAGTTGTCAGGATGGCCGAGCGGTCTAAGGCGCCAGACTCAAGGTTAACCTCGCTTATCATATAGGTTGTGAATTCTGGTCCTCTCTGAGGGCGTGGGTTCGAATCACACTTCTGACAAAGCTTTTTTGTCATTGCAAAGTTTAATTGTAGATGCAGAGAGGTTACACTAATTGAAAATCATTAACCTTTCTAATTTCCAAAGTACCCTGATCTCATGAGAATAGGGCGTGTAGTAGATTTTGTATACCACATTCTTTTATACGTGTCATTTTAAGAAAGGACATTAGACAAGTTATGAATGGTTGTAGAAGTAGGAGAATTTCATTGGCACAAATGCCTCACATGTACAGTTTTCAGAATGGCCGAGCGGTCTAAGGCGCCAGACTCAAGGTGCACCTTGCCTATTCTATAGGCTGTGAATTCTGCTCCCGTTTGATTGCGTGGGTGCGAATACCACTTCTGACTAAGCTTTTTTGTCACCCTAGATGCAGAGGGCTTACAAAAATTGAAAATCATTAACATATTTAATTTCCAAAGTAGTGTGATCTCTTGAGAATGGGGCATGTATTAGATTTTATTTGCCACGTTCTATCATACGTGTCATTTTAAGGAAAGGCATTAGACAAGTTATGAATGCTTGCAGAAGAAGCAGAATTTCACTCGTACAAATTCTCTACATCTGCAGTTGTCAGGATGGCCGAACGGTATATGGCGCCAGACTCAAGGTTAACCTTGCCTATCATATAGGTTGTGAATTCTGGTCCTCTCTGAGGGCGTGGGTTCGAATCCCACTTCTGACAATACTTTTTTGTCATTGCAAAGTTTAATTGTAGATGCGGAGAGGTTACACTAATTGAAAATCATTATCCTTTTTAATAACCAAAGTAGTGTTTATCTCATGAGAATGGGGCATTTAGTAAATGTTGTTTGCCGCGTTCTATTATACGTGTTCATTTTAAGGAAAGGCATTCGACAAGATATGAATGGTTGTAGAACAACGAGCATTTCAATGGTACTAATTCCGTAGTTCCACAGTTGTCAGGAAGGCCGAGCGTCTAAGGCGCCAGACTCAAGGATTACCTTGCCTATCATATTGGCTGTGAATTCTGGTCCTCTCTGAGGGCGTGGGTTCGAATCACAACTCTGACATGACTTTTTTGTCATTGCAAAGTTTAATTGTAGATGCAGAGAGGTTACACTAATTGAAAATCATTTGCCTTTTTAATGTCCAAAGTAGTGTTTATCTCATGAGAATGGGGCATGTAGTAAATTTTGTTTGCCACGTTCTATTATACGTGTTCATTTTAAGGAAAGGCATTAGACAAGTTATGAATGGTTGTAGAAGAAGGAGAATTTCACTCGTACAAATTCTCTATATCTGCAGTTGTCAGGATGGCCGAGCGGTCTAAGGCGCCAGACTCAAGTTTAACCTTGCCTATCATATAGGTTGTGAATTCTGGTCCTCTCTGAGGGCCTGGGTTCGAATCCCACTCTTGACAAAACTTCTTTGTCATTGCAAAGTTTAATTGTAGATGCAGAGCAGTTACACTAATTGAAAATCATTAACCTTTCTAATTTCCAAAGTACCCTGATCTAATGAGAATAGGGCGTGTAGTAGATTTTGTATACAACATTCTATTATACGTGTTCATTTTAAGAAAGGCATTAGACAAGTTATGAATGGTTGTAGAAGTAGGAGAATTTCATTGGCACAAATGCCGTACATGTACAGTTGTCAGGATGGCCGAGCGGTCTAAGGCGCCAGACTCAAGGTTAACCTTGCCTATCATATAGGTTGTGAATTCTGGTCCTTTCTGAGGGCGTGGGTTCGAATCCCACTTCTGACAAAACTTTTTTGGCATTGCAAAGTTTAATTGTAGATGCGGAGAGGTTACACTAATTGAAAACCATTATCCTTTTTAATTTCCAAGTAGTGTTTATCTCATGAGAATGGGGCATTAATAAATTTTGTTTGCCGCGTTCTATTATACGTGTTCATTTTAGGGAAAGGCATTCGACAAGATATGAATGGTTGTAGAATAACGAGCATTTCAATGGTACAAATTCCGTAGATCCACAGTTGTCAGGATGGCCGAGCGGTCTAAGGCGCCAGAGTCAAGGATTACCTTGCCTATCCTATAGGCTGTGATTTTTGCTCCTCTCTGAGGGCGTGGGCTCGAATCACACTTCTGACAAGACTTTTTTGTTGTTGCAAAGTTTAATTGTAAATGCAGAGGGGTTACACTAATTGAAAATCATTAACCTTTTTAATGTCCAAAGTAGTGTTTACCTCATGTGAATGGGGCGCGTAGTAAATTTTGTTTGCCACGTTCTATTATACGTGTTCAGTTTAAGGAAAGGCATTAGACAATTCATGAATGGTTGTAGAATAACAAACCATTTCATTGGTACTAATTCCGTAGTTCCACAGTTGTCAGGATGGCCGAGCGTCTAAGGCGCCAGACTCAAGGATTACCTTGCCTATTATATAGGCTGTGAATTCTGGTCCTCTCTGAGGGCGTGGGTTCGAATCAGACTTCTGATATGACTTTTTTGTCATTGCAAAGTTTAATTGTAGATGCAGAGAGGTTACACTAATTGAAAATCATTAACCTTTTTAATGTCCAAAGTAGTGCTTATCTCATGAGAATGGGGCGTGTAGTAGATTTTGTATACCACATTCTATTATACGTGTCATTTTAAGAAAGGACATTAGAAAAGTTATAAATGGTTGTAGAAGTAGGAGAATTTCATTGGCACAAATGCCGTACCTGTACAGTTGTCAGAATGGCCGAGCGGTCTAATGCGCCAGACTCATGGTGCACCTTGCCTATTCTATAGGCTGTGAATTCTGCTCCTCTTTGAGTGCGTGGGTTCGAATACCACTTCTGACAAAGATTTTTTGTCACCCTAGATGCAGAGGGCTTACAAAAATTGAAAATCATTAACATATTTAATTTCCAAAGTAGTGTGATCTCTTGAGACTGGGGCATGTAGTAGATTTAATTTGCCACGTTCTATCATACGTGTCATATTAAGGAAAGGCATTAGACAAGTTATGAATGGTTGTAGAAGAAGGAGAATTTCACTTGTACAAATCCTCTAGATCTGCAATTGTCAGGATGGCCGAGCGGTTTAAGGCGCCAGACTCAAGGTTATCCTTGCCTATCACATAGGTTGTGAATTCTGGTCCTCTCTGAGGGCGTGGGTTCGAATCTCACTTCTGACAAAACTTTTTTGTCTTTGCAAAGTTTAATTGTAGATGCAGAGAGGTTACACTAATTGAAATTCATTAACCTTTCTAATTTCCAAAGTACCCTGATCTCATGAGAATAGGGCGTGTAGTAGATTTTGTATACCACATTCTATTATACGTGTCATTTTAAGGAAGGACATTAGACAAGTTATGAATGGTTGTAGAAGAAGGAGAACTTCACACGTACAAATTCTCTACATCTACAGTTGTCAGGCTGGCCGAGCGGTCTAAGGCGCCAGCCTCAATGTTTACCTTGCCTATCCTATAGGCTGTGAATTCTATTCCTCTCTGAGGGCGTGGGTTCGAATCCCAATTCTGACAGAAATGTTTTGTCATTGCAAAGTTTAATTGTAGATGCAGAGAGGCTACACTAATTGAAAATAATTAGCCTTTTTATTTTCCAAAGTAGTGTGATCTCATGCGAATAGGCCATGGAGTAGATTTTGTTTGCCACATTCAATTAGACGTGTTCATTTTAAGGAAGGACATTGGGCAAGGTATGAATGGTTGTAGAATAACGAGCATTTCATTGGTACAAATTCCTTAGATCCACAGTAGTCAGGATGGCCGAGCGGTCTAAGGCGCCAGACTCAGGGTTTGCCTTGCTTATCCTATAGGGTGTGAATTCTGGTCCTCTTTGAGGGCGTGGGTTCGAATCCCACTTCTGACAAAACAGTTTTGTCATTGCAAAGTGTAATTGTAGCTGCAGAGAGGTTACACTAATTGAAAATCATTAACCTTTTTAATTTCCAAAGTAGTGTGATCGCGTGAGAACAGGGCATGTAGTATATTTTGTTTGCCACTTTCTATCATACGTGTCATTTTAAGGAAGGACATTAGACAAGTTATGAATGGTTGTAGAAGAAGGAGAATTTCACTCGTACAAATTCTCTACATCTGCAGTTGTCAGGATAGCCGAGCGGTCTAAGGCGCCAGACTCAATGTTACACTTGCCTGTCATATAGGCTGTGAATTCCGGTCCTCTCTGAGGGCTTGGGTTCGAATCCCACTTCTGAGAAGACTTTTTTGTCATTGCGAAGTTTAATTGTAAATGCAAAGAGGTTACACTAATTGAAAATAATTAACCTTTTTAATTTCCAAAGTAGTGTGATCTCATACGAATAAGGCATGTAGTATATTTTGTTTGCCACAGTCTAATATACGTGTTCATTTTAAGGAAGGACATTGACAAGATATGAATGGTTGTAGAATAACGAGCATTTCATTGGTACAAATTCCGTAGATCCACAGTTGTCAGGATGGCCGAGCGGTCTAAGGCGCCACACTCAAGGTTAACCTTGCCTATCATATAGGCTGTGAATTACGATCCTCTCTGAGAGCGAGGGTTCGAATCCCACTTCTGAAAAAACTTTTTTGTCATTGCAAAGTTTAATTGTAAATGCAGAGAAGTTACACTAATTGTAAATCATTAACCTTTTCAATTTCCAAAGTAGTGTGATCTCGTGAGAATAGGGCATGTTGTAGATTTTGTTTGCTACATTCAATCATACGTGTCATTTTAAGGAAGCACATTAGACAAGTTATGAATGGTTCGAGAAGAAGGAGAATTTCACTCGTACAAATTCTCTACATCTGCAGTTGTCAGGATGGCCGAGCGGTCGAAGGCGCCAGACTCAAGGGTTACATTGCCTATCATATAGGCTGTGATTTCTGGTCCTCTCTGAGGGCGTGGGTTCGAATCACACTTCTGACAAGACCTTTTTGTCGTTGCAAAGTTTAATTGTAGATGCAGAGAGGTTACACTAATTGAAAATCATTAACCCTTTTTAATTTCCAAAGTAGTGTTCATCTCATGAGAATGGGGCATTTGGTAAATTTTGTTTGCCACGTTCTATTACGAGTTCATTTTAAGGAAAGGCATTAGACAAGTTATGAATGGTTGTAGATGGAGGAGAATTTCACTCGTACAAATTCGGTACATCTACAGTTGTCAGGATGGCCGAGCGGTCTAAGGCGCCTGACTCAAGGTTTACCTTGCCTATCCTATAGGCTGTGAATTCTGGTCCTCTCTGAGGGCGTGGGTTCCAATCTCCCTTCTGACAAGACTTTTTTGTCATTGCAAAGTTTAATAGTAGATGCAGAGAGGTTACACTAATTGAAAATCATTAACCTTTTTAATGTCCAAAGTAGTGTTTATCTCATGAGAATGGGGCATGTAGTAAATTTTGTTTGCCTCGATCTATTATACGTGTTCATTTTAAGGAAAGGCATTAGAGAAGTTATGAATGGTTGTAGAAGCAGAATTTCACTCGTACAAATTCTTTACATCTGCAGTTGTCAGGATGGCCGAGCGGTCTAAGGTGCCAGACTCAAGGTTAACCTCGCTTATCATATAGGTTGTGAATTCTGGTCCTCTCTTAGGGCGTGGGTTCAAATCCCACTTCTGACAAAGCTTTTTTGTCATTGCAAAGTTTAATTGTAGGTGCAGAGAGGTTACACTACTTGAAAATCATTAACCTTTCTAATTTCCAAAGTACGCTGATCTCATGAGATGAGGGCGTGTAGTAGACTTTGTATACCACATTCCATTATACGTGTCATTTTAAGAAAGGACATTAGACAGGTTATGAATGGTTGTAGAAGTAGGAGAATTTCATTGGCACAAATGCCGTACATGTACAGTTGTCAGAATGGCCGAGCGGTCTAACGCGCCAGACTCAAGGTGCACCTTGCCTATTCTATAGGCTGTGAATTCTGCTCCTGTTTGAGTGCGTGGTTTCGAATACTACTTCTGACAAAGCTTTTTTGTCACCCTAGATGCAGAGGGCTTACAAAAATTGAAAATCATTAACATATTTAATTTCCAAAGTAGTGTGATCTCTTGAGAATGGGGCATGTAGTAGATTTTATTTGCCACGTTCTATCATACGTGTCATTTTAAGGAACGGCATTAGACAAGTTATGAATGCTTGCAGAAGAAGCAGAATTTCACTCGTACAAATTCTCTACATCTGCAGTTGTCAGGATGGCCGAGCGGTCTAAGGCGCCAGACTCAAGGTTAACCTTGCCTATCATATAGGTTGTGAATTCTGGTCCTCTCTGAGGGCGTGGGTTCGAATCCCACTTCTGACAAAACTTTTTTGTCATTGCAAAGTTTAATTGTAGATGCAGAGAGGTTACACTAATTGAAAATCATTAAACTTTTTAATGTCCAAAGTAGTGTTTATCTCATGTGAATGGGGCGCGTAGTAAATTTTGTTTGCCACGTTCTATTATACGTGTTCAGTTTAAGGAAAGGCATTAGACAATTCATGAATTGTTGTAGAATAACAAAGCATTTCATAGGTACTAATTCCCTAGTTCCACAGTTGTCAGGATGGCCGAGCGGTCTAAGGCGCCGGACTCAAGGATTACATTGCCTATCATATAGGCTGTGATTTCTGGTCCTCTCTGAGGGTGTGGGTTCGAATCACACTTCTGACAAGACCTTTTTGTCGTTGCAAAGTTTAACTGTAGATGCAGAGAGGTTACACTAATTGAAAATCATTAACCCTTTTTAATTTCCAAAGTAGTGTTCATCTCATGAGAATGGGGCATTTGGTAAATTTTGTTTGCCACGTTCTATTATACGTGTTCATTTTAAGGAAAGGCATTAGACAAGTTATGAATGGTTGTAGAAGAAGGAGAATTTCACACGTACAAATTGTCCACATCTACAGTTGTCAGGATGGCCGAGCGGTCTAAGGCCCCAGACTCAATGTTTAGCTTGCCTATCCTATAGGCTGTGAATTCTATTCCTCTCTGAGGGTGTGGGTTCGAATTCCAATTCTGACAGAAATGTTTTGTCATTGCAAAGTTTAATTGTAGATGCAGAGAGGTTACACTAATTGAAAATCATTAACCTGTTTAATGTCCAAAGTAGTGTTTACCTCATGTGAATGGGGCGCGTAGTAAATTTTGTTTGCCACGTTCTATTATACGTGTTCAGTTTAAGGAAAGGCATTAGACAATTCATGAATGGTTGTAGAATAACAAAGCATTTCATTGGTACTAATTCCGTAGTTCCACAGTTGTCAGGATGGCCGAGCGGTCTAAGGCGCCAGACTCAAGGATTACCTTGCCTATCATATAGGCTGTGAATTCTGGTCCTCTCTGAGGGCGTGGGTTCGAATCAGACTTCCGATATGACTTTTTTGTCATTGCAAAGTTTAATTGTAGATGCAGAGAGGTTACACTAATTGAAAATCATTAACCTTTTTAATGTCCAAAGTAGCGTTTATCTCATGAGAATGGGGCATGTAGTAAATTTTGTTTGCCACGTTCTATTATACGTGTCATTTTAAGGAAAGGCATTAGACAAGTTATGAATGGTTGTAGAAGAAGGAGAATTTCACTCGTACAAATTCTCTACATCTGCAATTGTCAGGATGGCCGAGCGGTCTAAGGCGCCAGACTCAAGGTTATCCTTGCCTATCATATAGGTTGTGAATTCTGGTCCTCTCTGAGGGCGTGGGTTCGAATCCCACTTCTGACAAAACTTTTTTTTCATTGCAAAGTTTCATTGTAGATGCAGAGAGGTTACACTAATTGAAATTCATTAACCTTTCTAATTTCCAAAGTACCCTGATCTCATGAGAATAGGGCGTGTAGTAGATTTTGTATACCACATTCTATTATACGTGTCATTTTAAAAAAGGACATTAGAAAAGTTATGAATGGTTGTAGAAGTAGGAGAATTTCATTGGCACAAATGCTGTACATGTACAGTTGTCAGAATGGCCGAGCGGTCTAAGGCGCCAGACTCAATGTTACACTTGCCTATCATATAGGCTGTGAATTCTGGTCCACTCTGAGGGCGTGGGTTCGAATCCCACTTCTGAGAAGACTTTTTTGTCATTGCGAAGTTTAATTGTAAATGCAAAGAGGTTACACTAATTGAAAATAATTAACATTTTTAATTTCCAAAGTAGCGTGATCTCATGAGAATAGGGCGTGTAGTAGATTTTGTATACCACATTCTATTATACGTGTCATTTTAAGAAAGGACATTAGAAAAGTTATGAATGGTTGTAGAAGTAGGAGAATTTCATTGGCACAAATGCTGTACATGTACAGTTGTCAAAATGGCCGAGCGGTCCAATGCGCCAGACTCAAGGTGCACCTTGCCTATTCTATAGGCTGTGAATTCTGCTCCTCTATGAGTGCGTGGGTTCGAATACCACTTCTGACAAAGCTTTTTTGTCACCCTAGATGCAGAGGGCTTACAAAAATTGAAAATCATTAACATATTTAATTTCCAAAGTAGTGTGATCTCTTGAGACTGGGGCATGTAGTAGATTTAATTTGCCACGTTCTATCATACGTGTCATTTTAAGGAAAGGCATTAGACAAGTTATGAATGGTTGTAGAAGAAAGAGAATTTCACTCGTACAAATTCTCTACATCTGCAGTTGTCAGGATGGCCAAGCGGTCTAAGGCGCCACACTCAAGGTTAACCTTGCCTATCATATAGGCTGTGAATTACGATCCTCTCTGAGAGCGAGGGTTCGAATCCCACTTCTGAAAAAACTGTTTTGTCATTGCAAAGTTTAATTGTAAATGCAGAGAAGTTACACTAATTGTAAATCATTAACCTTTTTAATTTCCAAAGTAGTGTGATCTCGTGAGAATAGGGCATGTTGTAGATTTTGTTTGCTACATTCAATCATACGTGTCATTTTAAGGAAGCACATTAGACAAGTTATGAATGGTTCGAGAAGAAGGAGAATTTCACTCGTACAAATTCTCTACATCTGCAGTTGTCAGGATGGCCGAGTGGTCTAAGGCGCCAGACTCAAGGGTTACATTGCCTATCATATAGGCTGTGATTTCTGGTTCTCTCTGAGGGCGTGGGTTCGAATCACACTTCTGACAAGACCTTTTTGTGGTTGCAAAGTTTAGTTGTAGATGCAGAGAGGTTACACTAATTGAAAATCATTAACCCTTTTTAATTTCCAAAGTAGTGTTCATCTCATGAGAATGGGGCATATGGTAAATTTTGTTTGCCACGTTCTATTACGTGTTCATTTTAAGGAAAGGAATTAGACAAGTTATGAATGGTTGTAGATGGAGGAGAATTTCACTCGTACAAATTCTGTACATCTACAGTTGTCAGGATGGCCGAGCGGTCTAAGGCGCCAGACTCAAGGTTTACCTTGCCTATCCTATAGGCTGTGAATTCTGGTCCTCTCTGAGGGCGTGGGTTCCAATCTCCCTTCTGACAAGACTTTCTTGTCATTGCAAAGTTTAATAGTAGATGCAGAGAGGTTACACTAATTGAAAATCATTAACCTTTTTAATGTCCAAAGTAGTGTTTATCTCACGAGAATGGGGCATGTAGTAAATTTTGTTTGCCTCGTTCTATTATACGTGTTCAATTTAAGGAAAGGCATTAGACAAGTTATAAATGGTTGTAGAAGCAGAATTTCACTCGTACAAATTCTCTACATCTGCAGTTGTCAGGATGGCCGAGCGGTCTAAGGCGCCAGACTCAAGGTTAACCTCGCTTATCATATAGGTTGTGAATTCTGGTCCTCTCTGAGGGCGTGGGTTCGAATCCCACTTCTGACAAAGCTTTTTTGTCATTGCAAAGTTTAATTGTAGGTGCAGAGAGGTTACACTAATTGAAAATCATTAACCTTTCTAATTTCCAAAGTACCCTGATCTCATGAGATGAGGGCGTGTAGTAGACTTTGTATACCACATTCTATTATACGTGTCATTTTAAGAAAGGACATTAGACAAGTTATGAATGGTTGTAGAAGTAGGAGAATTTCATTGGCACAAATACCGTACATGTACAGTTGTCAGAATGGCCGAGCGGTCTAACGCGCCAGACTCATGGTGCACCTTGCCTATTCTATAGGCTGTGAATTCTGCTCCTGTTTGAGTGCGTGGGTTCAAATACCACTTCTGACAAAGCTTTTTTGTCACCCTAGATGCAGAGGGCTTACAAAAATTGAAAATCATTAACATATTTAATTTCCAAAGTAGTGTGATCTCTTGAGAATGGGGCATGTAGTAGATTTTATTTGCCACGTTCTATTATACGTGTTCAGTTTAAGGAAAGGCATTAGACAATTCATGAATGGTTGTAGAATAACAAAGCATTTCATTCGTACTAATTCCCTAGTTCCACAGTTGTCAGGATGGCCGAGCGGTCTAAGGCGCCAAACTCAAGGATTACCTTGCCTATCATATAGGCTGTGATTTCTGGTCCTCTCTGAGGGCGTGGGTTCGAATCACATTTCTGACAAGACCTTTTTGTCGTTGCAAAGTTTAATTGTATGCAGAGAGGTTACACTAATTGAAAATCATTAACCCTTTTTAATTTCCAAAGTAGTGTTCATCTCATGAGAATGGGGCATTTGGTAAATTTTGTTTGCCACGTTCTATTATACGTGTTCATTTTAAGGAAAGGCCTTAGACAAGTTATGAATGGTTGTAGAAGAAGGAGAATTTCACACGTACAAATTGTCCACATCTACAGTTGTCAGGATGCCCGAGCGGTCTAAGGCCCCAGACTCAATGTTTACCCTGCCTATCCTATAGGCTGTGAATTCTATTCCTCTCTGAGGGTGTGGGTTCGAATCCCAATTCTGACAAAAATGTTTTGTCATTGCAAAGTTTAATTGTAGATGCAGAGAGGTTACACTAATTGAAAATCATTAACCTTTTGTAATGTCCAAAGTAGCGTTTATCTCATGAGAATGGGGCATGTAGTAAATTTTGTTTGCCACGTTCTATTATACGTGTCATTTTAAGGAAAGGCGTTAAAAAGTTATGAATGGTTGTAGAAGAAGGAGAATTTCACTCGTACAAATTCTCTACATCTGCAATTGTCAGGATGGCCGAGCGGTCTAAGGCGCCAGACTCAAGGTTATCCTTGACTATCATATAGGTTGTGAATTCTGGTCCTCTCTGAGGGCGTGGATTCGAATCCCAATTATGAGAAGACTTTTTTGTCATTGCGAAGTTTAATTGTAAATGCAAAGAGGTTACACTGATTGAAAATCATTAACCTTTTTAATTTCCAAAGTAGTGTGATCTCGTGAGAATAGGGCATGTTGTAGATTTTGTTTGCTACATTCAATCATACGTGTCATTTTAAGGAAGCACATTAGACAAGTTATGAATGGTACGACAAGAAGGAGAATTTCACTCGTACAAATTCTCTGCATCTGCAGTTGTCAGGATGGCCGAGCGGTCTAAGGACCCAGACTCAATGTTTGCCTTGCCTATCCTGTATGCTGTGAATTCTATTCCTCTCTGAGGGCGTGGATTCGAATCCCAATTCTGACAGAAATGTTTTGTCATTGCAAAGTTTAATTGTAGATGCAGAGAGGTTACACTAATTGAAAATCATTAACCTTTTTAATGTCCAAAGTAGTGTTTATCTCATGTGAATGGGGCGCGCAGTAAATTTTGTTTGCCACGTTCTATTATACGTGTTCAGTTTAAGGAAAGGCATTAGACAATTCATGAATGGTTGTAGAATAACAAAGCATTTCATTGGTACTACTTCCCTAGTTCCACAGTTGTCAGGATGGCCGAGCGGTCTAAGGCGCCAGACTCAAGGATTACCTTGCCTATCATATAGGCTGTGATTTCTGGTCCTCTCTGAGGGCGTGGGTTCGAATCACACTTCTGACAAGACCTTTTTGTCGTTGCAAAGTTTAATTGTAGATGCAGAGAAGTTACACTAATTGAAAATCATTAACCTATTATAATTTCCAAAGTACTGTTCATCTCATGAGAATGGGGCATTTGGTAAATTTTGTTTGCCACATTCAATTACGTGTTCATTTTAAGGAAAGGCATTAGACAGGTTATGAATGGTTGTACATGGAGGAGAATTTCACTTGTACAAATTCTGTACATCTACAGTTGTCAGGATGGCCGAGCGGTCTAAGGCGCCAGACTCAAGGTTTACCTTGCCTATCCTTTAGGCTGTGAATTCTGGTCCTCTCTGAGGGCGTGGGTTCCAATCTCCCTTCTGACGAGACTTTTTTGTCATTGCAAAGTCTAATAGTAGATGCAGAGAGGTTTCACTAATTGAAAATCATTAACCTTTTTAATGTCCAAAGTAGTGTTTATCTCATGAGAATGGGGCATGTAGTAAATTTTGTTTGCCTCGTTCTATTATACGTGTTCATTTTAAGGAGAGGCATTAGACAAGTTATGAATGGTTATAGAAGGAGAATTTCACTCGTACAAATTCTCTACATCTGCAGTTGTCAGGATGGCCGAGCGGTCTAAGGCGCCAGACTCAAGGTTAACCTCGCTTATCATATAGGTTGTGAATTCTGGTCCTCTCTGAGGGCGTGGGTTCGAATCACACTTCTGACAAAGCTTTTTTGTCATTGCAAAGTTTAATTGTAGATGCAGAGAGGTTACACTAATTGAAAATCATTAACCTTTCTAATTTCCAAAGTACCCTGATCTCATGAGAATAGGGCGTGTAGTAGATTTTGTATACCACATTCTTTTATACGTGTCATTTTAAGAAAGGACATTAGACAAGTTTTGATTGGTTGTAGAAGTAGGAGAATTTCATTGGCACAAATGCCTCACATGTACAGTTTTCAGAATGGCCGAGCGGTCTAAGGCGCCAGACTCAAGGTGCACCTTGCCTATTCTATAGGCTGTGAATTCTGCTCCCGTTTGATTGCGTGGGTGCGAATACCACTTCTGACTAAGCTTTTTTGTCACCCTAGATGCAGAGGGCTTACAAAAATTGAAAATCATTAACATATTTAATTTCCAAAGTAGTGTGATCTCTTGAGAATGGGGCATGTATTAGATTTTATTTGCCACGTTCTATCATACGTGTCATTTTAAGGAAAGGCATTAGACAAGTTATGAATGCTTGCAGAAGAAGCAGAATTTCACTCGTACAAATCCTCTACATCTGCAGTTGTCAGGATGGCCGAACGGTCTATGGCGCCAGACTCAAGGTTAACCTTGCCTATCATATAGGTTGTGAATTCTGGTCCTCTCTGAGGGCGTGGGTTCGAATCCCACTTCTGACAATACTTTTTTGTCATTGCAAAGTTTAATTGTAGATGCGGAGAGGTTACACTAATTGAAAATCATTATCCTTTTTAATAACCAAAGTAGTGTTTATCTCATGAGAATGGGGCATTTAGTAAATGTTGTTTGCCGCGTTCTATTATACGTGTTCATTTTAAGGAAAGGCATTCGACAAGATATGAATGGTTGTAGAACAACGAGCATTTCAATGGTACTAATTCCGTAGTTCCACAGTTGTCAGGAAGGCCGAGCGTCTAAGGCGCCAGACTCAAGGATTACCTTGCCTATCATATTGGCTGTGAATTCTGGTCCTCTCTGAGGGCGTGGGTTCGAATCACAACTCTGACATGACTTTTTTGTCATTGCAAAGTTTAATTGTAGATGCAGAGAGGTTACACTAATTGAAAATCATTTGCCTTTTTAATGTCCAAAGTAGTGTTTATCTCATGAGAATGGGGCATGTAGTAAATTTTGTTTGCCACGTTCTATTATACGTGTTCATTTTAAGGAAAGGCATTAGACAAGTTATGAATGGTTGTAGAAGAAGGAGAATTTCACTCGTACAAATTCTCTATATCTGCAGTTGTCAGGATGGCCGAGCGGTCTAAGGCGCCAGACTCAAGTTTAACCTTGCCTATCATATAGGTTGTGAATTCTGGTCCTCTCTGAGGGCCTGGGTTCGAATCCCACTCTTGACAAAACTTCTTTGTCATTGCAAAGTTTAATTGTAGATGCAGAGCGGTTACACTAATTGAAAATCATTAACCTTTCTAATTTCCAAAGTACCCTGATCTAATGAGAATAGGGCGTGTAGTAGATTTTGTATACCACATTCTATTATACGTGTTCATTTTAAGAAAGGCATTAGACAAGTTATGAATGGTTGTAGAAGTAGGAGAATTTCATTGGCACAAATGCCGTACATGTACAGTTGTCAGAATGGCCGAGCGGTCTAAGGCGCCAGACTCAAGGTTAACCTTGCCTATCATATAGGTTGTGAATTCTGGTCCTTTCTGAGGGCGTGGGTTCGAATCCCACTTCTGACAAAACTTTTTTGGCATTGCAAAGTTTAATTGTAGATGCGGAGAGGTTACACTAATTGAAAACCATTATCCTTTTTAATTTCCAAGTAGTGTTTATCTCATGAGAATGGGGCATTAATAAATTTTGTTTGCCGCGTTCTATTATACGTGTTCATTTTAGGGAAAGGCATTCGACAAGATATGAATGGTTGTAGAATAACGAGCATTTCAATGGTACAAATTCCGTAGATCCACAGTTGTCAGGATGGCCGAGCGGTCTAAGGCGCCAGAGTCAAGGATTACCTTGCCTATCCTATAGGCTGTGATTTTTGCTCCTCTCTGAGGGCGTGGGCTCGAATCACACTTCTGACAAGACTTTTTTGTCGTTGCAAAGTTTAATTGTAAATGCAGAGGGGTTACACTAATTGAAAATCATTAACCTTTTTAATGTCCAAAGTAGTGTTTACCTCATGTGAATGGGGCGCGTAGTAAATTTTGTTTGCCACGTTCTATTATACGTGTTCAGTTTAAGGAAAGGCATTAGACAATTCATGAATGGTTGTAGAATAACAAACCATTTCATTGGTACTAATTCCGTAGTTCCACAGTTGTCAGGATGGCCGAGCGTCTAAGGCGCCAGACTCAAGGATTACCTTGCCTATTATATAGGCTGTGAATTCTGGTCCTCTCTGAGGGCGTGGGTTCGAATCAGACTTCTGATATGACTTTTTTGTCATTGCAAAGTTTAATTGTAGATGCAGAGAGGTTACACTAATTGAAAATCATTAACCTTTTTAATGTCCAAAGTAGTGCTTATCTCATGAGAATGGGGCGTGTAGTAGATTTTGTATACCACATTCTATTATACGTGTCATTTTAAGAAAGGACATTAGAAAAGTTATAAATGGTTGTAGAAGTAGGAGAATTTCATTGGCACAAATGCCGTACCTGTACAGTTGTCAGAATGGCCGAGCGGTCTAATGCGCCAGACTCATGGTGCACCTTGCCTATTCTATAGGCTGTGAATTCTGCTCCTCTTTGAGTGCGTGGGTTCGAATACCACTTCTGACAAAGATTTTTTGTCACCCTAGATGCAGAGGGCTTACAAAAATTGAAAATCATTAACATATTTAATTTCCAAAGTAGTGTGATCTCTTGAGACTGGGGCATGTAGTAGATTTAATTTGCCACGTTCTATCATACGTGTCATTTTAAGGAAAGGCATTAGACAAGTTATGAATGGTTTTAGAAGAAAGAGAATTTCACTCGTACAAATTCTCTACATCTGCATTTGTCAGGATGGCCGAGCGGTCTAAGGCGCCAGACTCAAGCTTAACCTTGCCTATCATATAGTTTGTGAATTCTGGTCCTCTCTGAGGGCGTAGGTTCGAATCCCACTTCTGACAAAAATTTTTTGTCATTGAAAAGTTTAATTGTAGATGCAGAGAGGCTACACTAATTGAAAATCATTAACCTTTCTAATTTCCAAAGTACCCTGATCTCATGAGAACAGGGCGTGTAGTAGATTTTGTATACCACATTCTATTATACGTGTCATTTTAAGAAAGGACATTAGACAAGTTATGAATGGTTGTAGAAGTAGGAGAATTTCATTGGCACAAATGCCGTACATGTACAGTTGTCAGAATGGCCGAGCGGTCTAATGCGCCAGACTCAAGGTGCACCTTGCCTATTCAATAGGCTGTGAATTCTGCTCCTCTTAGAGTGCGTGGGTTCGAATACCACTTTTGACAAAGCTTTTTTGTCACCCTAGATGCAGAGGGCTTACTAAAATTGAAAATCATTAACATATTTAATTTCCAAAGTAGTGTGATCTCTTGAGACTGGGGCATGTAGTAGATTTAATTTGCCACGTTCTATCATACGTGTCATTTTAAGGAAAAACATTAGACAAGTTATGAATGGTTGTAGAAGAAGGAGAATTTCACTCGTACAAATTCTCTACATATGCAATTGTCAGGATGGCCGAGCGGTCTAAGGCGCCAGACTCAAGGATATCCTTGCCTATCATATAGGTTGTGAATTCTGGTCCTCTCTGAGGGCGTGGGTTCGAATCCCACTTCTGACAAAGCTTTTTTGTCATTGCAAAGTTTAATTGTAGATGCATAGAGGTTACACTAATTGAAATTCATTAACCTTTCTAATTTCCAAAGTACCCTGATCTCATGAGAATAGGGCGTGTAGTAGATTTTGTATACCACATTCTATTATACGTGTTATTTTAAGAAAGGACATTCGAAAAGTTATGAATGGTTGTAGAAGTAGGAGAATTTCATTGGCACAAATGCCGTACATGTACAGTTGTCAGAATGGCCGAGCGGTCTAATGCGCCAGACTCAAGGTGCCCCTTGCCTATTCTATAGCCTGTGAATTCTGCTCCTCTTTGAGTGCGTGGGTTCGAATACCACTTTTGACAAAGCTTTTTTGTCACCCTAGATGCAGAGGGCTTACTAAAATTGAAAATCATTATCCTTTTTAATTTCAAAAGTAGTGTTTATCTCATGAGAATGGGGCGTTTAGTAAATTTTATTTGCCACGTTCTATTATACGTGTTCATTTTAAGGAAAGGCATTAATCAAGTTATGAATGGTTGTAGAAGTAGGAGAGTTTCATTGGCACAAATGCCGTAAATGTACAGTTGTCAGAATGGCCGAGCGGTCTAAGGCGCCAGACTCAAGGTTATCCTTGCCTATCATATAGGTTGTGAATTCTGGTCCTCTTTGAGGGCGTGGGTTCGAATCCCACTTCTGACAATACTCTATTGCCGTTGCAATGATTAATTATAGATGCAGAGGGGTTACACTAATTGAAAATCATTATCCTTTTTAATTTCCAAAGTAGTGTTTATCTCATGAGAATGGGGCATTTGGTAAATTTTGTTTGCCACGTTCTATTATACGTGTTCATTTTAAGGAAAGGCATTAGACAAGTTATGAATGGTTGTAGAAGAAGGAGAATTTCACTCGTACAAATTCTCTACATCTGCAGTTGTCAGGATGGCCGAGCGGTCGAAGGTGCCAGACTCAAGTTTACACTTGCGTATCATATAGGCTGTGAATTCTGGTCCTCTACGAGGGCGTGGGTTCAAATCCCACTTCTGACAAGACTTTATTGCCATTTGCAAGGATTAATTGTAGATGCAGAGAGGTTCCACTAATTGAAAATAATTAGCCTTTCTAATTTCCAAAGTAGTGTTTATCTCATGAGAATGGGGCATGTAGTAAATTTTGTTTGCCACGTTCTATTATATGTTTCATTTTAAGGAAAGGCATTAGACAAGTTATGAATGCTTGTAGAAGAAGGAGAATTTCACTCGTACAAATTCTCTACATCTGCAGTTGTCAGGATGGCCGAGCGGTCGAAGGCGCCAGACTCAAAGATTACCTTGCCTATCATATAGGCTGTGCATTCTGGTCCTCTCTGAGGGCTTGTGTTCGAATGCCACTTCTGGCAAGACTTTTTTGCCATTGCAAAGATTAATTGTAGATGCAGAGAGGTTACAATAATTGAAAATCATTATCCTTTTTAGTTTCCAAAGTAGTGTTTATCTCATGAGAATGGGGCGTGTAGTAGATTTTGATTACCACATTCTATTATACGTGTCATTTTAAGAAAGGAGATTAAACAAGTTATAAATGCTTGTAGAAGTAGGAGAACTTTATTGGCACAAATGCCGTACCTGTACAGTTGGCAGAATGGCCGAGCGGTCTAAGGCGCCAGACTCAATGTTACACTTGTGTATCATATAGGCTGTGAATCCTGCTCCCCTCTGAAGGCTTGTGTTCGAATCCCACTTCTGACAAGACTTTTTTGTCATTGCAAAGTTTAATTGTAGATGCAGAGATGTTACACTAACTGAAAATAATTACCTTTTTTATTTCCAAAGTAGTGTGATCTCATGCGAATAGGGCATGTAGTAGATTTTGTTTGCCACATTCTATTATACGTGTTCATTTTAAGGAAGGACACTGGACAAGATATGAATGGCTGTAGAATAACAGGCATTTCGTTGGTACAAATTCCTGAGATCCACAGTTGTCAGGATGGCCGAGCGTTCTAAGGCGCCGTAATCAAGGTTTCCCTTGCCTATCCACTAGGCTGTGAATTCTGGTCCTCTCTGAGGGCGTGGGTTCGAATCCCACTTCTGGCAAGACCTTTTTGACATTGCAAAGTTTAATTGTAGGTGCAGAGAGGTTACACTAATTGAAAATAATTAAAATTTATAATTTCCAAAGTAGTGTGATCACATGCGAATAGGGCATGTAGTAGATTTTGTTTGCCACATTCAATTATACGTGATCATTTTAAGGAAGGACATTAGACAAGTTATGAATGGTTGTAGAAGAAGGAGAATTTCACAAGTACAAATTCTCCACTTCTGTCGTTGTCAGGATGGCCGAGCGGTCTAAGGCGCCAGACTCAAGGTTACACTTGCCTAACCTATAGGCTCTGAATTCTGGTCCTCTTTGAGAGCGTGGGTTCGAATCCCACTTCTGACAATACTTTATTGCCATTGCAAAGATTAACTATAGATGCACTAATTGAAAATCATTGTCCTTTTTAATTTCCAAAGTAGTGTTTATCTCATGAGAATGGGGCATTTGGTAAATTTTGTTTGCCACGTTCTATTATACGTGTTCATTTTAAGGAAAGGCATTAGACAAGTTATGAATGGTTGTAGAAGAAGAAATTTCACTCGTACAAATTCTCTACATCTGCAGTTGTCAGGATGGCCGAATGGTCTAAGGCGTCAGACTCAAGTTTACACTTGCCTATTATATAGGATGTGAATTCTGGTCCTTTCTGAGGGCGTGGGTTCGAATCCCACTTCTGACAAGACTTTACTGCCATGGCAAAGATTAATTGTAGATGCAGAGAGGTTACACTAATAGAAAATAATTAACCTTTTTAATTTCCAAAGTAGTGTGATCTCATGCGAATAGGGCATGTAGTAGATTTTGTTTGCCACATTCTATTATACGTGTTCATTTTAAGGAAAGGCATTAGACAAGTTATGAATGGTTGTAGAAGAAGGAGAATTTCACACGTACTAATTCTCCACATCTACAATTGTCAGGATGGCCGAGCGGTCTAAGGCCCCAGACTCAAGGATTACCTTGCCTATCCTATAGACTGTGAATTCTATTCCTCTCTGAGGGCGTGGGTTCGAATCCCAATTCTGACAGAAATGTTTTGTCATTGCAAAGTTTAATTGTAGATGCAGAGAGGTTACACTAATTGAAAATCATTAACCTTTTTAATGTCCAAAGTAGTGTTTATCTCATGTGAATGGGGCGCGTAGTAAATTTTGTTTGCCACGTTCTATTATACGTGTTCATTTTAAGGAAAGGCATTAGACAATTCATGAATGGTTGTAGAATAACAAAGCATTTCATTGGTACTAATTCTATAGTTCCACAGTTGTCAGGATGGCCGAGCGGTCTAAGGCGCCAGACTAAAGGATTACCTTGCCTATCATATAGGCTGTGAATTCTGGTCCCCTCTGAGGGCGTGGGTTCGAATCACAACTCTGATATGACTTTTTTGTCATTGCAAAGTTTAATTGTAGATGCAGAGAGGTTACACTAATTGAAAATCATTTGCCTTTTTAATGTCCAAAGTAGTGTTTATCTCATGAGAATGGGCCATGTAGTAAATTTTGTTTGCCACGTTCTATTATACGCGTTCATTTTAAGGAAAGGCATTAGACAAGTTCTGAATGGTTGTAGAAGAAGGAGAATTTCACTCGTACAAATTCTCTGTATCTGCAGTTGTCAGGATGGCCGAGCTGTCTAAGGCGCCAGACTCAAGTTTAACCTTGCCTATCATATAGTTTGTGAATTCTGGTCCTCTCTGAGGGCCTGGGTTCGAATCCCACTCTTGACAAAACTTCTTTGTCATTGCAAAGTTTAATTGTAGATGCAGAGCGGTTACACTAATTGAAAATCATTAACCTTTCTAATTTCCAAAGTACCCTGATCTAATGAGAATAGGGCGTGTAGTAGATTTTGTATACCACATTCTATTATACGTGTCATTTTAAGAAAGGACATTAGACAAGTTATGAATGCTTGTAGAAGTAGGAGAATTTCATTGGCACAAATGCCGTACATATACAGTTGTCAGATGGCCGAGCGGTCTAAGGCGCCAGACTCAAGGTTAACCTTGCCTATCATATAGGTTGTGAATTCTGGTCCTCTCTGAGGTCGTGGGTTCGAATCCCACTTCTGACAAAACTTTTTTTTCATTGCAAAGTTTAATTGTAGATGCGGAGAGGTTACACTAATTGAAAACCATTATCCTTTTTAATTTCCAAGTAGTGTTTATCTCATGAGAATGGGGCATTTAGTAAATTTTGTTTGCCGCGTTCTATTATACGTGTTCATTTTAGGGAAAGGCATTCGACAAGATATGAATGGTTGTAGAATAACGAGCATTTCAATGGTACAAATTCCGTAGATCCACAGTTGTCAGGATGGCCGAGCGGTCTAAGGCGCCAGAGTCAAGGATTACCTTGCCTATCCTATAGGCTGTGATTTTTGCTCCTCTCTGAGGGCGTGGGCTCGAATCACACTTCTGACAAGACTTTTTTGTCGTTGCAAAGTTTAATTGTAAATGCAGAGAGGTTACACTAATTGAAAATCATTAACCTTTTTAATCTCCAAAGTAGTGTTCATCTCATGAGAATGGGGCATTTGGTAAATTTTTTTTGCCACGTTCTATTATACGTGTTAATTTTAAGGAAAGGCATTAGACAAGTTATGAATGGTTGTAGAAGAAGGAGAATTTCACGTACAAATTGTCCACATCTACAGTTGTCAGGATGGCCGAGCGGTCTAAGGCCCCAGACTCAATGTTTAGCTTGCCTATCCTATAGGCTGTGAATTCTAATCCTCTCTGAGGGCGTGGGTTCGAATCCCAATTCTGACAGAAATGTTTTGTCATTGTAAAGTTTAACTGTAGATGCAGAGAGGTTACACTAGTTGAAAATCATTAGCCTTTTTAATGTCCAAAGTAGTGTTTGCCTCATGTGAATGGGGCGCGTAGTAAATTTTGTTTGCCACGTTCTATTATACGTGTTCAGTTTAAGGAAAGGCATTTGACAATTCATGAATGGTTGTAGAATAACAAAGCATTTCATTGGTACTAATTCCGTAGTTCCACAGTTGTCAGGATGGCCGAGCGTCTAAGGCGCCAGACTCAAGGATTACCTTGCCTATCATATAGGCTGTGAATTCTGGTCCTCTCTGAGGGCGTGGGTTCGAATCAGACTTCTGACATGACTTTTTTGTCATTGCAAAGTTTAATTGTAGATGCAGAGAGGTTACACTAATTGAAAATCATTAACCTTTTTAATGTCCAAAGTAGCGTTTATCTCATGAGAATGGGGCATGTAGTAAATTATGTTTGCCACGTTCTATTATACGTGTCATTTTAAGGAAAGGCATTAGACAAGTTATGAATGGTTGTAGAAGTAGGAGAATTTCATTGGCGCAAATGCCGTACATGTACAGTTGTCAGAATGGCCGAGCGGTCTAATGCGCCAGACTCAAGGTGCACCTTGCCTATTCTATAGGCTGTGAATTCTGCTCCTCTTTGAGTGCGTGGGTTCGAATACCACTTCTGACAAAGCTTTTTTATCACCCTATATGCAGAGGGCTTACAAAAATTGAAAATCATTAACATATTTAATTTCCAAAGTAGTGTGATCTCTTGAGACTGGGGCATGTAGTAGATTTAATTTGCCACGTTCTATCATACGTGTCATTTTAAGGAAAGGCATTAGACAAGTTATGAATGGTTGTAGAAGAAAGAGAATTTCACTCGTACAAATTCTCTACATCTGCATTTGTCAGTATGGCCGAGCGGTCTAAGGCGCCAGACTCAAGCTTAACCTTGCCTATCATATAGGTTGTAAATTCTGGTCCTCTCTGAGGGCGTGGGTTCGAATCCCACTTCTGACAAAACCTTTTTGTCATTGCAAAGTTTAATTGTAGATGCAGAGAGGTTACACTAATTGAAAATCATTATCCTTTTTAATTTCAAAAGTAGTGTTTATCTCATGAGAATGGGGCGTTTAGTAAATTTTATTTGCCACGTTCTATTATACGTGTTCATTTTAAGGAAAGGCATTAATCAAGTTATGAATGGTTGTAGAAGAAGGAGAACTTCACACGTACAAATTCTCTACATCTACAGTTGTCAGGATGGCCGAGCGGTTTAAGGCGCCAGACTCAAGGTTATCCTTGCCTATCACATAGGTTGTGAATTCTGGTCCTCTCTGAGGGCGTGGGTTCGAATCCCACTTCTGACAAAACTTTTTTGTCTTTGCAAAGTTTAATTGTAGATGCAGAGAGGTTACACTAATTGAAATTCATTAACCTTTCTAATTTCCAAAGTACCCTGATCTCATGAGAATAGGGCGTGTAGTAGATTTTGTATACCACATTCTATTATACGTGTCATTTTAAGGAAGGACATTAGACAAGTTATGAATGGTTGTAGAAGAAGGAGAACTTCACACGTACAAATTCTCTACATCTACAGTTGTCAGGCTGGCCGAGCGGTCTAAGGCGCCAGCCTCAATGTTTACCTTGCCTATCCTATAGGCTGTGAATTCTATTCCTCTCTGAGGGCGTGGGTTCGAATCCCAATTCTGACAGAAATGTTTTGTCATTGCAAAGTTTAATTGTAGATGCAGAGAGGCTACACTAATTGAAAATAATTAGCCTTTTTTATTTTCCAAAGTAGTGTGATCTCATGCGAATAGGCCATGGAGTAGATTTTGTTTGCCACATTCAATTAGACGTGTTCATTTTAAGGAAGGACATTGGGCAAGGTATGAATGGTTGTAGAATAACGAGCATTTCATTGGTACAAATTCCTTAGATCCACAGTAGTCAGGATGGCCGAGCGGTCTAAGGCGCCAGACTCAGGGTTTGCCTTGCTTATCCTATAGGGTGTGAATTCTGGTCCTCTTTGAGGGCGTGGGTTCGAATCCCACTTCTGACAAAACAGTTTTGTCATTGCAAAGTGTAATTGTAGCTGCAGAGAGGTTACACTAATTGAAAATCATTAACCTTTTTAATTTCCAAAGTAGTGTGATCTCGGGAGAATAGGGCATGTTGTAGATTTTGTTTGCTACATTCAATCATACGTGTCATTTTAAGGAAGCACATTAGACAAGTTATGAATGGTTCGAGAAGAAGGAGAATTTCACTCGTACAAATTCTCTACATCTGCAGTTGTCAGGATGGCCGAGCGGTCGAAGGCGCCAGACTCAAGGGTTACATTGCCTATCATATAGGCTGTGATTTCTGGTCCTCTCTGAGGGCGTGGGTTCGAATCACACTTCTGACAAGACCTTTTTGTCGTTGCAAAGTTTAATTGTAGATGCAGAGAGGTTACACTAATTGAAAATCATTAACCCTTTTTAATTTCCAAAGTAGTGTTCATCTCATGAGAATGGGGCATTTGGTAAATTTTGTTTGCCACGTTCTATTACGAGTTCATTTTAAGGAAAGGCATTAGACAAGTTATGAATGGTTGTAGATGGAGGAGAATTTCACTCGTACAAATTCGGTACATCTACAGTTGTCAGGATGGCCGAGCGGTCTAAGGCGCCTGACTCAAGGTTTACCTTGCCTATCCTATAGGCTGTGAATTCTGGTCCTCTCTGATGGCGTGGGTTCCAATCTCCCTTCTGACAAGACTTTTTTGTCATTGCAAAGTTTAGTTGTAGATGCAGAGAGGTTACACTAATTGAAAATCATTAACCTTTTTAATGTCCAAAGTAGTGTTTATCTCATGAGAATGGGGCATGTAGTAAATTTTGTTTGCCTCGTTCTATTATACGTGTTCATTTTAAGGAAAGGCATTAGACAAGTTATGAATGGTTGTAGAAGCAGAATTTCACTCGTACAAATTCTTTACATCTGCAGTTGTCAGGATGGCCGAGCGGTCTAAGGTGCCAGACTCAAGGTTAACCTCGCTTATCATATAGGTTGTGAATTCTGGTCCTCTCTTAGGGCGTGGGTTCAAATCCCACTTCTGACAAAGCTTTTTTGTGATTGCAAAGTTTAATTGTAGGTGCAGAGAGGTTACACTACTTGAAAATCATTAACCTTTCTAATTTCCAAAGTACGCTGATCTCATGAGATGAGGGCGTGTAGTAGACTTTGTATACCACATTCCATTATACGTGTCATTTTAAGAAAGGACATTAGACAAGTTATGAATGGTTGTAGAAGTAGGAGAATTTCATTGGCACAAATGCCGTACATGTACAGTTGTCAGAATGGCCGAGCGGTCTAACGCGCCAGACTCAAGGTGCACCTTGCCTATTCTATAGGCTGTGAATTCTGCTCCTGTTTGAGTGCGTGGTTTCGAATACTACTTCTGACAAAGCTTTTTTGTCACCCTAGATGCAGAGGGCTTACAAAAATTGAAAATCATTAACATATTTAATTTCCAAAGTAGTGTGATCTCTTGAGAATGGGGCATGTAGTAGATTTTATTTGCCACGTTCTATCATACGTGTCATTTTAAGGAACGGCATTAGACAAGTTATGAATGCTTGCAGAAGAAGCAGAATTTCACTCGTACAAATTCTCTACATCTGCAGTTGTCAGGATGGCCGAGCGGTCTAAGGCGCCAGACTCAAGGTTAACCTTGCCTATCATATAGGTTGTGAATTCTGGTCCTCTCTGAGGGCGTGGGTTCGAATCCCACTTCTGACAAAACTTTTTTGTCATTGCAAAGTTTAATTGTAGATGCAGAGAGGTTACACTAATTGAAAATCATTAAACTTTTTAATGTCCAAAGTAGTGATTATCTCATGTGAATGGGGCGCGTAGTAAATTTTGTTTGCCACGTTCTATTATACGTGTTCAGTTTAAGGAAAGGCATTAGACAATTCATGAATTGTTGTAGAATAACAAAGCATTTCATAGGTACTAATTCCCTAGTTCCACAGTTGTCAGGATGGCCGAGCGGTCTACGGCGCCAGACTCAAGGATTACATTGCCGATCATATAGGCTGTGATTTCTGGTCCTCTCTGAGGGTGTGGGTTCGAATCACACTTCTGACAAGACCTTTTTGTCGTTGCAAAGTTTAACTGTAGATGCAGAGAGGTTACACTAATTGAAAATCATTAACCCTTTTTAATTTCCAAAGTAGTGTTCATCTCATGAGAATGGGGCATTTGGTAAATTTTGTTTGCCACGTTCTATTATACGTGTTCATTTTAAGGAAAGGCATTAGACAAGTTATGAATGGTTGTAGAAGAAGGAGAATTTCACACGTACAAATTGTCCACATCTACAGTTGTCAGGATGGCCGAGCGGTCTAAGGCCCCAGACTCAATGTTTAGCTTGCCTATCCTATAGGCTGTGAATTCTATTCCTCTCTGAGGGTGTGGGTTCGAATTCCAATTCTGACAGAAATGTTTTGTCATTGCAAAGTTTAATTGTAGATGCAGAGAGGTTACACTAATTGAAAATCATTAACCTGTTTAATGTCCAAAGTAGTGTTTACCTCATGTGAATGGGGCGCGTAGTAAATTTTGTTTGCCACGTTCTATTATACGTGTTCAGTTTAAGGAAAGGCATTAGACAATTCATGAATGGTTGTAGAATAACAAAGCATTTCATTGGTACTAATTCCGTAGTTCCACAGTTGTCAGGATGGCCGAGCGGTCTAAGGCGCCAGACTCAAGGATTACCTTGCCTATCATATAGGCTGTGAATTCTGGTCCTCTCTGAGGGCGTGGGTTCGAATCAGACTTCCGATATGACTTTTTTGTCATTGCAAAGTTTAATTGTAGATGCAGAGAGGTTACACTAATTGAAAATCATTAACCTTTTTAATGTCCAAAGTAGCGTTTATCTCATGAGAATGGGGCATGTAGTAAATTTTGTTTGCCACGTTCTATTATACGTGTCATTTTAAGGAAAGGCATTAGACAAGTTATGAATGGTTGTAGAAGAAGGAGAATTTCACTCGTACAAATTCTCTACATCTGCAATTGTCAGGATGGCCGAGCGGTCTAAGGCGCCAGACTCAAGGTTATCCTTGCCTATCATATAGGTTGTGAATTCTGGTCCTCTCTGAGGGCGTGGGTTCGAATCCCACTTCTGACAAAACTTTTTTTTCATTGCAAAGTTTCATTGTAGATGCAGAGAGGTTACACTAATTGAAATTCATTAACCTTTCTAATTTCCAAAGTACCCTGATCTCATGAGAATAGGGCGTGTAGTAGATTTTGTATACCACATTCTATTATACGTGTCATTTTAAGAAAGGACATTAGAAAAGTTATGAATGGTTGTAGAAGTAGGAGAATTTCATTGGCACAAATGCTGTACATGTACAGTTGTCAGAATGGCCGAGCGGTCTAAGGCGCCAGACTCAATGTTACACTTGCCTATCATATAGGCTGTGAATTCTGGTCCACTCTGAGGGCGTGGGTTTGAATCCCACTTCTGAGAAGACTTTTTTGTCATTGCGAAGTTTAATTGTAAATGCAAAGAGGTTACACTAATTGAAAATAATTAACATTTTTAATTTCCAAAGTAGCGTGATCTCATGAGAATAGGGCGTGTAGTAGATTTTGTATACCACATTCTATTATACGTGTCATTTTAAGAAAGGACATTAGAAAAGTTATGAATGGTTGTAGAAGTAGGAGAATTTCATTGGCACAAATGCTGTACATGTACAGTTGTCAAAATGGCCGAGCGGTCCAATGCGCCAGACTCAAGGTGCACCTTGCCTATTCTATAGGCTGTGAATTCTGCTCCTCTATGAGTGCGTGGGTTCGAATACCACTTCTGACAAAGCTTTTTTGTCACCCTAGATGCAGAGGGCTTACAAAAATTGAAAATCATTAACATATTTAATTTCCAAAGTAGTGTGATCTCTTGAGACTGGGGCATGTAGTAGATTTAATTTGCCACGTTCTATCATACGTGTCATTTTAAGGAAAGGCATTAGACAAGTTATGAATGGTTGTAGAAGAAAGAGAATTTCACTCGTACAAATTCTCTACATCTGCAGTTGTCAGGATGGCCGAGCGGTCTAAGGCGCCACACTCAAGGTTAACCTTGCCTATCATATAGGCTGTGAATTACGATCCTCTCTGAGAGCGAGGGTTCGAATCCCACTTCTGAAAAAACTGTTTTGTCATTGCAAAGTTTAATTGTAAATGCAGAGAAGTTACACTAATTGTAAATCATTAACCTTTTTAATTTCCAAAGTAGTGTGATCTCGTGAGAATAGGGCATGTTGTAGATTTTGTTTGCTACATTCAATCATACGTGTCATTTTAAGGAAGCACATTAGACAAGTTATGAATGGTTCGAGAAGAAGGAGAATTTCACTCGTACAAATTCTCTACATCTGCAGTTGTCAGGATGGCCGAGTGGTCTAAGGCGCCAGACTCAAGGGTTACATTGCCTATCATATAGGCTGTGATTTCTGGTTCTCTCTGAGGGCGTGGGTTCGAATCACACTTCTGACAAGACCTTTTTGTCGTTGCAAAGTTTAGTTGTAGATGCAGAGAGGTTACACTAATTGAAAATCATTAACCCTTTTTAATTTCCAAAGTAGTGTTCATCTCATGAGAATGGGGCATATGGTAAATTTTGTTTGCCACGTTCTATTACGTGTTCATTTTAAGGAAAGGAATTAGACAAGTTATGAATGGTTGTAGATGGAGGAGAATTTCACTCGTACAAATTCTGTACATCTACAGTTGTCAGGATGGCCGAGCGGTCTAAGGCGCCAGACTCAAGGTTTACCTTGCCTATCCTATAGGCTGTGAATTCTGGTCCTCTCTGAGGGCGTGGGTTCCAATCTCCCTTCTGACAAGACTTTCTTGTCATTGCAAAGTTTAATAGTAGATGCAGAGAGGTTACACTAATTGAAAATCATTAACCTTTTTAATGTCCAAAGTAGTGTTTATCTCACGAGAATGGGGCATGTAGTAAATTTTGTTTGCCTCGTTCTATTATACGTGTTCAATTTAAGGAAAGGCATTAGACAAGTTATAAATGGTTGTAGAAGCAGAATTTCACTCGTACAAATTCTCTACATCTGCAGTTGTCAGGATGGCCGAGCGGTCTAAGGCGCCAGACTCAAGGTTAACCTCGCTTATCATATAGGTTGTGAATTCTGGTCCTCTCTGAGGGCGTGGGTTCGAATCCCACTTCTGACAAAGCTTTTTTGTCATTGCAAAGTTTAATTGTAGGTGCAGAGAGGTTACACTAATTGAAAATCATTAACCTTTCTAATTTCCAAAGTACCCTGATCTCATGAGATGAGGGCGTGTAGTAGACTTTGTATACCACATTCTATTATACGTGTCATTTTAAGAAAGGACATTAGACAAGTTATGAATGGTTGTAGAAGTAGGAGAATTTCATTGGCACAAATACCGTACATGTACAGTTGTCAGAATGGCCGAGCGGTCTAACGCGCCAGACTCATGGTGCACCTTGCCTATTCTATAGGCTGTGAATTCTGCTCCTGTTTGAGTGCGTGGGTTCGAATACCACTTCTGACAAAGCTTTTTTGTCACCCTAGATGCAGAGGGCTTACAAAAATTGAAAATCATTAACATATTTAATTTCCAAAGTAGTGTGATCTCTTGAGAATGGGGCATGTAGTAGATTTTATTTGCCACGTTCTATTATACGTGTTCAGTTTAAGGAAAGGCATTAGACAATTCATGAATGGTCGTAGAATAACAAAGCATTTCATTCGTACTAATTCCCTAGTTCCACAGTTGTCAGGATGGCCGAGCGGTCTAAGGCGCCAAACTCAAGGATTACCTTGCCTATCATATAGGCTGTGATTTCTGGTCCTCTCTGAGGGCGTGGTTTCGAATCACATTTCTGACAAGACCTTTTTGTCGTTGCAAAGTTTAATTGTATGCAGAGAGGTTACACTAATTGAAAATCATTAACCCTTTTTAATTTCCAAAGTAGTGTTCATCTCATGAGAATGGGGCATTTGGTAAATTTTGTTTGCCACGTTCTATTATACGTGTTCATTTTAAGGAAAGGCCTTAGACAAGTTATGAATGGTTGTAGAAGAAGGAGAATTTCACACGTACAAATTGTCCACATCTACAGTTGTCAGGATGCCCGAGCGGTCTAAGGCCCCAGACTCAATGTTTACCCTGCCTATCCTATAGGCTGTGAATTCTATTCCTCTCTGAGGGTGTGGGTTCGAATCCCAATTCTGACAAAAATGTTTTGTCATTGCAAAGTTTAATTGTAGATGCAGAGAGGTTACACTAATTGAAAATCATTAACCTTTTGTAATGTCCAAAGTAGCGTTTATCTCATGAGAATGGGGCATGTAGTAAATTTTGTTTGCCACGTTCTATTATACGTGTCATTTTAAGGAAAGGCGTTAAAAAGTTATGAATGGTTGTAGAAGAAGGAGAATTTCACTCGTACAAATTCTCTACATCTGCAATTGTCAGGATGGCCGAGCGGTCTAAGGCGCCAGACTCAAGGTTATCCTTGACTATCATATAGGTTGTGAATTCTGGTCCTCTCTGAGGGCGTGGATTCGAATCCCAATTATGAGAAGACTTTTTTGTCATTGCGAAGTTTAATTGTAAATGCAAAGAGGTTACACTGATTGAAAATCATTAACCTTTTTAATTTCCAAAGTAGTGTGATCTCGTGAGAATAGGGCATGTTGTAGATTTTGTTTGCTACATTCAATCATACGTGTCATTTTAAGGAAGCACATTAGACAAGTTATGAATGGTACGACAAGAAGGAGAATTTCACTCGTACAAATTCTCTGCATCTGCAGTTGTCAGGATGGCCGAGCGGTCTAAGGACCCAGACTCAATGTTTGCCTTGCCTATCCTGTATGCTGTGAATTCTATTCCTCTCTGAGGGCGTGGATTCGAATCCCAATTCTGACAGAAATGTTTTGTCATTGCAAAGTTTAATTGTAGATGCAGAGAGGTTACACTAATTGAAAATCATTAACCTTTTTAATGTCCAAAGTAGTGTTTATCTCATGTGAATGGGGCGCGCAGTAAATTTTGTTTGCCACGTTCTATTATACGTGTTCAGTTTAAGGAAAGGCATTAGACAATTCATGAATGGTTGTAGAATAACAAAGCATTTCATTGGTACTACTTCCCTAGTTCCACAGTTGTCAGGATGGCCGAGCGGTCTAAGGCGCCAGACTCAAGGATTACCTTGCCTATCATATAGGCTGTGATTTCTGGTCCTCTCTGAGGGCGTGGGTTCGAATCACACTTCTGACAAGACCTTTTTGTCGTTGCAAAGTTTAATTGTAGATGCAGAGAAGTTACACTAATTGAAAATCATTAACCTATTATAATTTCCAAAGTACTGTTCATCTCATGAGAATGGGGCATTTGGTAAATTTTGTTTGCCACATTCAATTACGTGTTCATTTTAAGGAAAGGCATTAGACAGGTTATGAATGGTTGTAGAAGAAGGAGAATTTCACTCGTACAAATTCTCTACATCTGCAGTTGTCAGGATAGCCGAGCGGTCTAAGGCGCCAGACTCAATGTTACACTTGCCTGTCATATAGGCTGTGAATTCCGGTCCTCTCTGAGGGCTTGGGTTCGAATCCCACTTCTGAGAAGACTTTTTTGTCATTGCGAAGTTTAATTGTAAATGCAAAGAGGTTACACTAATTGAAAATAATTAACCTTTTTAATTTCCAAAGTAGTGTGATCTCATACGAATAAGGCATGTAGTATATTTTGTTTGCCACAGTCTAATATACGTGTTCATTTTAAGGAAGGACATTGACAAGATATGAATGGTTGTAGAATAACGAGCATTTCATTGGTACAAATTCCGTAGATCCACAGTTGTCAGGATGGCCGAGCGGTCTAAGGCGCCACACTCAAGGTTAACCTTGCCTATCATATAGGCTGTGAATTACGATCCTCTCTGGGAGCGAGGGTTCGAATCCCACTTCTGAAAAAACTTTTTTGTCATTGCAAAGTTTAATTGTAAATGCAGAGAAGTTACACTAATTGTAAATCATTAACCTTTTCAATTTCCAAAGTAGTGTGATCTCGTGAGAATAGGGCATGTTGTAGATTTTGTTTGCTACATTCAATCATACGTGTCATTTTAAGGAAGCACATTAGACAAGTTATGAATGGTTCGAGAAGAAGGAGAATTTCACTCGTACAAATTCTCTACATCTGCAGTTGTCAGGATGGCCGAGCGGTCGAAGGCGCCAGACTCAAGGGTTACATTGCCTATCATATAGGCTGTGATTTCTGGTCCTCTCTGAGGGCGTGGGTTCGAATCACACTTCTGACAAGACCTTTTTGTCGTTGCAAAGTTTAATTGTAGATGCAGAGAGGTTACACTAATTGAAAATCATTAACCCTTTTTAATTTCCAAAGTAGTGTTCATCTCATGAGAATGGGGCATTTGGTAAATTTTGTTTGCCACGTTCTATTACGAGTTCATTTTAAGGAAAGGCATTAGACAAGTTATGAATGGTTGTAGATGGAGGAGAATTTCACTCGTACAAATTCGGTACATCTACAGTTGTCAGGATGGCCGAGCGGTCTAAGGCGCCTGACTCAAGGTTTACCTTGCCTATCCTATAGGCTGTGAATTCTGGTCCTCTCTGAGGGCGTGGGTTCCAATCTCCCTTCTGACAAGACTTTTTTGTCATTGCAAAGTTTAGTTGTAGATGCAGAGAGGTTACACTAATTGAAAATCATTAACCTTTTTAATGTCCAAAGTAGTGTTTATCTCATGAGAATGGGGCATGTAGTAAATTTTGTTTGCCTCGTTCTATTATACGTGTTCATTTTAAGGAAAGGCATTAGACAAGTTATGAATGGTTGTAGAAGCAGAATTTCACTCGTACAAATTCTTTACATCTGCAGTTGTCAGGATGGCCGAGCGGTCTAAGGTGCCAGACTCAAGGTTAACCTCGCTTATCATATAGGTTGTGAATTCTGGTCCGCTCTTAGGGCGTGGGTTCAAATCCCACTTCTGACAAAGCTTTTTTGTGATTGCAAAGTTTAATTGTAGGTGCAGAGAGGTTACACTACTTGAAAATCATTAACCTTTCTAATTTCCAAAGTACGCTGATCTCATGAGATGAGGGCGTGTAGTAGACTTTGTATACCACATTCCATTATACGTGTCATTTTAAGAAAGGACATTAGACAAGTTATGAATGGTTGTAGAAGTAGGAGAATTTCATTGGCACAAATGCCGTACATGTACAGTTGTCAGAATGGCCGAGCGGTCTAACGCGCCAGACTCAAGGTGCACCTTGCCTATTCTATAGGCTGTGAATTCTGCTCCTGTTTGAGTGCGTGGTTTCGAATACTACTTCTGACAAAGCTTTTTTGTCACCCTAGATGCAGAGGGCTTACAAAAATTGAAAATCATTAACATATTTAATTTCCAAAGTAGTGTGATCTCTTGAGAATGGGGCATGTAGTAGATTTTATTTGCCACGTTCTATCATACGTGTCATTTTAAGGAACGGCATTAGACAAGTTATGAATGCTTGCAGAAGAAGCAGAATTTCACTCGTACAAATTCTCTACATCTGCAGTTGTCAGGATGGCCGAGCGGTCTAAGGCGCCAGACTCAAGGTTAACCTTGCCTATCATATAGGTTGTGAATTCTGGTCCTCTCTGAGGGCGTGGGTTCGAATCCCACTTCTGACAAAACTTTTTTGTCATTGCAAAGTTTAATTGTAGATGCAGAGAGGTTACACTAATTGAAAATCATTAAACTTTTTAATGTCCAAAGTAGTGTTTATCTCATGTGAATGGGGCGCGTAGTAAATTTTGTTTGCCACGTTCTATTATACGTGTTCAGTTTAAGGAAAGGCATTAGACAATTCATGAATTGTTGTAGAATAACAAAGCATTTCATAGGTACTAATTCCCTAGTTCCACAGTTGTCAGGATGGCCGAGCGGTCTAAGGCGCCAGACTCAAGGATTACATTGCCGATCATATAGGCTGTGATTTCTGGTCCTCTCTGAGGGTGTGGGTTCGAATCACACTTCTGACAAGACCTTTTTGTCGTTGCAAAGTTTAACTGTAGATGCAGAGAGGTTACACTAATTGAAAATCATTAACCCTTTTTAATTTCCAAAGTAGTGTTCATCTCATGAGAATGGGGCATTTGGTAAATTTTGTTTGCCACGTTCTATTATACGTGTTCATTTTAAGGAAAGGCATTAGACAAGTTATGAATGGTTGTAGAAGAAGGAGAATTTCACACGTACAAATTGTCCACATCTACAGTTGTCAGGATGGCCGAGCGGTCTAAGGCCCCAGACTCAATGTTTAGCTTGCCTATCCTATAGGCTGTGAATTCTATTCCTCTCTGAGGGTGTGGGTTCGAATTCCAATTCTGACAGAAATGTTTTGTCATTGCAAAGTTTAATTGTAGATGCAGAGAGGTTACACTAATTGAAAATCATTAACCTGTTTAATGTCCAAAGTAGTGTTTACCTCATGTGAATGGGGCGCGTAGTAAATTTTGTTTGCCACGTTCTATTATACGTGTTCAGTTTAAGGAAAGGCATTAGACAATTCATGAATGGTTGTAGAATAACAAAGCATTTCATTGGTACTAATTCCGTAGTTCCACAGTTGTCAGGATGGCCGAGCGGTCTAAGGCGCCAGACTCAAGGATTACCTTGCCTATCATATAGGCTGTGAATTCTGGTCCTCTCTGAGGGCGTGGGTTCGAATCAGACTTCCGATATGACTTTTTTGTCATTGCAAAGTTTAATTGTAGATGCAGAGAGGTTACACTAATTGAAAATCATTAACCTTTTTAATGTCCAAAGTAGCGTTTATCTCATGAGAATGGGGCATGTAGTAAATTTTGTTTGCCACGTTCTATTATACGTGTCATTTTAAGGAAAGGCATTAGACAAGTTATGAATGGTTGTAGAAGAAGGAGAATTTCACTGGTACAAATTCTCTACATCTGCAATTGTCAGGATGGCCGAGCGGTCTAAGGCGCCAGACTCAAGGTTATCCTTGCCTATCATATAGGTTGTGAATTCTGGTCCTCTCTGAGGGCGTGGGTTCGAATCCCACTTCTGACAAAACTTTTTTTTCATTGCAAAGTTTCATTGTAGATGCAGAGAGGTTACACTAATTGAAATTCATTAACCTTTCTAATTTCCAAAGTACCCTGATCTCATGAGAATAGGGCGTGTAGTAGATTTTGTATACCACATTCTATTATACGTGTCATTTTAAGAAAGGACATTAGAAAAGTTATGAATGGTTGTAGAAGTAGGAGAATTTCATTGGCACAAATGCTGTACATTTACAGTTGTCAGAATGGCCGAGCGGTCTAAGGCGCCAGACTCAATGTTACACTTGCCTATCATATAGGCTGTGAATTCTGGTCCACTCTGAGGGCGTGGGTTCGAATCCCACTTCTGAGAAGACTTTTTTGTCATTGCGAAGTTTAATTGTAAATGCAAAGAGGTTACACTAATTGAAAATAATTAACATTTTTAATTTCCAAAGTAGCGTGATCTCATGAGAATAGGGCGTGTAGTAGATTTTGTATACCACATTCTATTATACGTGTCATTTTAAGAAAGGACATTAGAAAAGTTATGAATGGTTGTAGAAGTAGGAGAATTTCATTGGCACAAATGCTGTACATGTACAGTTGTCAAAATGGCCGAGCGGTCCAATGCGCCAGACTCAAGGTGCACCTTGCCTATTCTATAGGCTGTGAATTCTGCTCCTCTATGAGTGCGTGGGTTCGAATACCACTTCTGACAAAGCTTTTTTGTCACCCTAGATGCAGAGGGCTTACAAAAATTGAAAATCATTAACATATTTAATTTCCAAAGTAGTGTGATCTCTTGAGACTGGGGCATGTAGTAGATTTAATTTGCCACGTTCTATCATACGTGTCATTTTAAGGAAAGGCATTAGACAAGTTATGAATGGTTGTAGAAGAAAGAGAATTTCACTCGTACAAATTCTCTACATCTGCAGTTGTCAGGATGGCCGAGCGGTCTAAGGCGCCACACTCAAGGTTAACCTTGCCTATCATATAGGCTGTGAATTACGATCCTCTCTGAGAGCGAGGGTTCGAATCCCACTTCTGAAAAAACTGTTTTGTCATTGCAAAGTTTAATTGTAAATGCAGAGAAGTTACACTAATTGTAAATCATTAACCTTTTTAATTTCCAAAGTAGTGTGATCTCGTGAGAATAGGGCATGTTGTAGATTTTGTTTGCTACATTCAATCATACGTGTCATTTTAAGGAAGCACATTAGACAAGTTATGAATGGTTCGAGAAGAAGGAGAATTTCACTCGTACAAATTCTCTACATCTGCAGTTGTCAGGATGGCCGAGTGGTCTAAGGCGCCAGACTCAAGGGTTACATTGCCTATCATATAGGCTGTGATTTCTGGTTCTCTCTGAGGGCGTGGGTTCGAATCACACTTCTGACAAGACGTTTTTGTCGTTGCAAAGTTTAGTTGTAGATGCAGAGAGGTTACACTAATTGAAAATCATTAACCCTTTTTAATTTCCAAAGTAGTGTTCATCTCATGAGAATGGGGCATATGGTAAATTTTGTTTGCCACGTTCTATTACGTGTTCATTTTAAGGAAAGGAATTAGACAAGTTATGAATGGTTGTAGATGGAGGAGAATTTCACTCGTACAAATTCTGTACATCTACAGTTGTCAGGATGGCCGAGCGGTCTAAGGCGCCAGACTCAAGGTTTACCTTGCCTATCCTATAGGCTGTGAATTCTGGTCCTCTCTGAGGGCGTGGGTTCCAATCTCCCTTCTGACAAGACTTTCTTGTCATTGCAAAGTTTAATAGTAGATGCAGAGAGGTTACACTAATTGAAAATCATTAACCTTTTTAATGTCCAAAGTAGTGTTTATCTCACGAGAATGGGGCATGTAGTAAATTTTGTTTGCCTCGTTCTATTATACGTGTTCAATTTAAGGAAAGGCATTAGACAAGTTATAAATGGTTGTAGAAGCAGAATTTCACTCGTACAAATTCTCTACATCTGCAGTTGTCAGGATGGCCGAGCGGTCTAAGGCGCCAGACTCAAGGTTAACCTCGCTTATCATATAGGTTGTGAATTCTGGTCCTCTCTGAGGGCGTGGGTTCGAATCCCACTTCTGACAAAGCTTTTTTGTCATTGCAAAGTTTAATTGTAGGTGCAGAGAGGTTACACTAATTGAAAATCATTAACCTTTCTAATTTCCAAAGTACCCTGATCTCATGAGATGAGGGCGTGTAGTAGACTTTGTATACCACATTCTATTATACGTGTCATTTTAAGAAAGGACATTAGACAAGTTATGAATGGTTGTAGAAGTAGGAGAATTTCATTGGCACAAATACCGTACATGTACAGTTGTCAGAATGGCCGAGCGGTCTAACGCGCCAGACTCATGGTGCACCTTGCCTATTCTATAGGCTGTGAATTCTGCTCCTGTTTGAGTGCGTGGGTTCGAATACCACTTCTGACAAAGCTTTTTTGTCACCCTAGATGCAGAGGGCTTACAAAAATTGAAAATCATTAACATATTTAATTTCCAAAGTAGTGTGATCTCTTGAGAATGGGGCATGTAGTAGATTTTATTTGCCACGTTCTATTATACGTGTTCAGTTTAAGGAAAGGCATTAGACAATTCATGAATGGTCGTAGAATAACAAAGCATTTCATTCGTACTAATTCCCTAGTTCCACAGTTGTCAGGATGGCCGAGCGGTCTAAGGCGCCAAACTCAAGGATTACCTTGCCTATCATATAGGCTGTGATTTCTGGTCCTCTCTGAGGGCGTGGTTTCGAATCACATTTCTGACAAGACCTTTTTGTCGTTGCAAAGTTTAATTGTATGCAGAGAGGTTACACTAATTGAAAATCATTAACCCTTTTTAATTTCCAAAGTAGTGTTCATCTCATGAGAATGGGGCATTTGGTAAATTTTGTTTGCCACGTTCTATTATACGTGTTCATTTTAAGGAAAGGCCTTAGACAAGTTATGAATGGTTGTAGAAGAAGGAGAATTTCACACGTACAAATTGTCCACATCTACAGTTGTCAGGATGCCCGAGCGGTCTAAGGCCCCAGACTCAATGTTTACCCTGCCTATCCTATAGGCTGTGAATTCTATTCCTCTCTGAGGGTGTGGGTTCGAATCCCAATTCTGACAAAAATGTTTTGTCATTGCAAAGTTTAATTGTAGATGCAGAGAGGTTACACTAATTGAAAATCATTAACCTTTTGTAATGTCCAAAGTAGCGTTTATCTCATGAGAATGGGGCATGTAGTAAATTTTGTTTGCCACGTTCTATTATACGTGTCATTTTAAGGAAAGGCGTTAAAAAGTTATGAATGGTTGTAGAAGAAGGAGAATTTCACTCGTACAAATTCTCTACATCTGCAATTGTCAGGATGGCCGAGCGGTCTAAGGCGCCAGACTCAAGGTTATCCTTGACTATCATATAGGTTGTGAATTCTGGTCCTCTCTGAGGGCGTGGATTCGAATCCCAATTATGAGAAGACTTTTTTGTCATTGCGAAGTTTAATTGTAAATGCAAAGAGGTTACACTGATTGAAAATCATTAACCTTTTTAATTTCCAAAGTAGTGTGATCTCGTGAGAATAGGGCATGTTGTAGATTTTGTTTGCTACATTCAATCATACGTGTCATTTTAAGGAAGCACATTAGACAAGTTATGAATGGTACGACAAGAAGGAGAATTTCACTCGTACAAATTCTCTGCATCTGCAGTTGTCAGGATGGCCGAGCGGTCTAAGGACCCAGACTCAATGTTTGCCTTGCCTATCCTGTATGCTGTGAATTCTATTCCTCTCTGAGGGCGTGGATTCGAATCCCAATTCTGACAGAAATGTTTTGTCATTGCAAAGTTTAATTGTAGATGCAGAGAGGTTACACTAATTGAAAATCATTAACCTTTTTAATGTCCAAAGTAGTGTTTATCTCATGTGAATGGGGCGCGCAGTAAATTTTGTTTGCCACGTTCTATTATACGTGTTCAGTTTAAGGAAAGGCATTAGACAATTCATGAATGGTTGTAGAATAACAAAGCATTTCATTGGTACTACTTCCCTAGTTCCACAGTTGTCAGGATGGCCGAGCGGTCTAAGGCGCCAGACTCAAGGATTACCTTGCCTATCATATAGGCTGTGATTTCTGGTCCTCTCTGAGGGCGTGGGTTCGAATCACACTTCTGACAAGACCTTTTTGTCGTTGCAAAGTTTAATTGTAGATGCAGAGAAGTTACACTAATTGAAAATCATTAACCTATTATAATTTCCAAAGTACTGTTCATCTCATGAGAATGGGGCATTTGGTAAATTTTGTTTGCCACATTCAATTACGTGTTCATTTTAAGGAAAGGCATTAGACAGGTTATGAATGGTTGTACATGGAGGACAATTTCACTTGTACAAATTCTGTACATCTACAGTTGTCAGGATGGCCGAGCGGTCTAAGGCGCCAGACTCAAGGTTTACCTTGCCTATCCTTTAGGCTGTGAATTCTGGTCCTCTCTGAGGGCGTGGGTTCCAATCTCCCTTCTGACGAGACTTTTTTGTCATTGCAAAGTCTAATAGTAGATGCAGAGAGGTTTCACTAATTGAAAATCATTAACCTTTTTAATGTCCAAAGTAGTGTTTATCTCATGAGAATGGGGCATGTAGTAAATTTTGTTTGCCTCGTTCTATTATACGTGTTCATTTTAAGGAGAGGCATTAGACAAGTTATGAATGGTTATAGAAGGAGAATTTCACTCGTACAAATTCTCTACATCTGCAGTTGTCAGGATGGCCGAGCGGTCTAAGGCGCCAGACTCAAGGTTAACCTCGCTTATCATATAGGTTGTGAATTCTGGTCCTCTCTGAGGGCGTGGGTTCGAATCACACTTCTGACAAAGCTTTTTTGTCATTGCAAAGTTTAATTGTAGATGCAGAGAGGTTACACTAATTGAAAATCATTAACCTTTCTAATTTCCAAAGTACCCTGATCTCATGAGAATAGGGCGTGTAGTAGATTTTGTATACCACATTCTTTTATACGTGTCATTTTAAGAAAGGACATTAGACAAGTTATGATTGGTTGTAGAAGTAGGAGAATTTCATTGGCACAAATGCCTCACATGTACAGTTTTCAGAATGGCCGAGCGGTCTAAGGCGCCAGACTCAAGGTGCACCTTGCCTATTCTATAGGCTGTGAATTCTGCTCCCGTTTGATTGCGTGTGTGCGAATACCACTTCTGACTAAGCTTTTTTGTCACCCTAGATGCAGAGGGCTTACAAAAATTGAAAATCATTAACATATTTAATTTCCAAAGTAGTGTGATCTCTTGAGAATGGGGCATGTATTAGATTTTATTTGCCACGTTCTATCATACGTGTCATTTTAAGGAAAGGCATTAGACAAGTTATGAATGCTTGCAGAAGAAGCAGAATTTCACTCGTACAAATTCTCTACATCTGCAGTTGTCAGGATGGCCGAACGGTCTATGGCGCCAGACTCAAGGTTAACCTTGCCTATCATATAGGTTGTGAATTCTGGTCCTCTCTGAGGGCGTGGGTTCGAATCCCACTTCTGACAATACTTTTTTGTCATTGCAAAGTTTAATTGTAGATGCGGAGAGGTTACACTAATTGAAAATCATTATCCTTTTTAATAACCAAAGTAGTGTTTATCTCATGAGAATGGGGCATTTAGTAAATGTTGTTTGCCGCGTTCTATTATACGTGTTCATTTTAAGGAAAGGCATTCGACAAGATATGAATGGTTGTAGAACAACGAGCATTTCAATGGTACTAATTCCGTAGTTCCACAGTTGTCAGGAAGGCCGAGCGTCTAAGGCGCCAGACTCAAGGATTACCTTGCCTATCATATTGGCTGTGAATTCTGGTCCTCTCTGAGGGCGTGGGTTCGAATCACAACTCTGACATGACTTTTTTGTCATTGCAAAGTTTAATTGTAGATGCAGAGAGGTTACACTAATTGAAAATCATTTGCCTTTTTAATGTCCAAAGTAGTGTTTATCTCATGAGAATGGGGCATGTAGTAAATTTTGTTTGCCACGTTCTATTATACGTGTTCATTTTAAGGAAAGGCATTAGACAAGTTATGAATGGTTGTAGAAGAAGGAGAATTTCACTCGTACAAATTCTCTATATCTGCAGTTGTCAGGATGGCCGAGCGGTCTAAGGCGCCAGACTCAAGTTTAACCTTGCCTATCATATAGGTTGTGAATTCTGGTCCTCTCTGAGGGCCTGGGTTCGAATCCCACTCTTGACAAAACTTCTTTGTCATTGCAAAGTTTAATTGTAGATGCAGAGCGGTTACACTAATTGAAAATCATTAACCTTTCTAATTTCCAAAGTACCCTGATCTAATGAGAATAGGGCGTGTAGTAGATTTTGTATACCACATTCTATTATACGTGTTCATTTTAAGAAAGGCATTAGACAAGTTATGAATGGTTGTAGAAGTAGGAGAATTTCATTGGCACAAATGCCGTACATGTACAGTTGTCAGGATGGCCGAGCGGTCTAAGGCGCCAGACTCAAGGTTAACCTTGCCTATCATATAGGTTGTGAATTCTGGTCCTTTCTGAGGGCGTGGGTTCGAATCCCACTTCTGACAAAACTTTTTTGGCATTGCAAAGTTTAATTGTAGATGCGGAGAGGTTACACTAATTGAAAACCATTATCCTTTTTAATTTCCAAGTAGTGTTTATCTCATGAGAATGGGGCATTAATAAATTTTGTTTGCCGCGTTCTATTATACGTGTTCATTTTAGGGAAAGGCATTCGACAAGATATGAATGGTTGTAGAATAACGAGCATTTCAATGGTACAAATTCCGTAGATCCACAGTTGTCAGGATGGCCGAGCGGTCTAAGGCGCCAGAGTCAAGGATTACCTTGCCTATCCTATAGGCTGTGATTTTTGCTCCTCTCTGAGGGCGTGGGCTCGAATCACACTTCTGACAAGACTTTTTTGTCGTTGCAAAGTTTAATTGTAAATGCAGAGGGGTTACACTAATTGAAAATCATTAACCTTTTTAATGTCCAAAGTAGTGTTTACCTCATGTGAATGGGGCGCGTAGTAAATTTTGTTTGCCACGTTCTATTATACGTGTTCAGTTTAAGGAAAGGCATTAGACAATTCATGAATGGTTGTAGAATAACAAACCATTTCATTGGTACTAATTCCGTAGTTCCACAGTTGTCAGGATGGCCGAGCGTCTAAGGCGCCAGACTCAAGGATTACCTTGCCTATTATATAGGCTGTGAATTCTGGTCCTCTCTGAGGGCGTGGGTTCGAATCAGACTTCTGATATGACTTTTTTGTCATTGCAAAGTTTAATTGTAGATGCAGAGAGGTTACACTAATTGAAAATCATTAACCTTTTTAATGTCCAAAGTAGTGCTTATCTCATGAGAATGGGGCGTGTAGTAGATTTTGTATACCACATTCTATTATACGTGTCATTTTAAGAAAGGACATTAGAAAAGTTATAAATGGTTGTAGAAGTAGGAGAATTTCATTGGCACAATTGCCGTACCTGTACAGTTGTCAGAATGGCCGAGCGGTCTAATGCGCCAGACTCATGGTGCACCTTGCCTATTCTATAGGCTGTGAATTCTGCTCCTCTTTGAGTGCGTGGGTTCGAATACCACTTCTGACAAAGATTTTTTGTCACCCTAGATGCAGAGGGCTTACAAAAATTGAAAATCATTAACATATTTAATTTCCAAAGTAGTGTGATCTCTTGAGACTGGGGCATGTAGTAGATTTAATTTGCCACGTTCTATCATACGTGTCATTTTAAGGAAAGGCATTAGACAAGTTATGAATGGTTTTAGAAGAAAGAGAATTTCACTCGTACAAATTCTCTACATCTGCATTTGTCAGGATGGCCGAGCGGTCTAAGGCGCCAGACTCAAGCTTAACCTTGCCTATCATATAGTTTGTGAATTCTGGTCCTCTCTGAGGGCGTAGGTTCGAATCCCACTTCTGACAAAAATTTTTTGTCATTGAAAAGTTTAATTGTAGATGCAGAGAGGCTACACTAATTGAAAATCATTAACCTTTCTAATTTCCAAAGTACCCTGATCTCATGAGAACAGGGCGTGTAGTAGATTTTGTATACCACATTCTATTATACGTGTCATTTTAAGAAAGGACATTAGACAAGTTATGAATGGTTGTAGAAGTAGGAGAATTTCATTGGCACAAATGCCGTACATGTACAGTTGTCAGAATGGCCGAGCGGTCTAATGCGCCAGACTCAAGGTGCACCTGGCCTATTCAATAGGCTGTGAATTCTGCTCCTCTTAGAGTGCGTGGGTTCGAATACCACTTTTGACAAAGCTTTTTTGTCACCCTAGATGCAGAGGGCTTACTAAAATTGAAAATCATTAACATATTTAATTTCCAAAGTAGTGTGATCTCTTGAGACTGGGGCATGTAGTAGATTTAATTTGCCACGTTCTATCATACGTGTCATTTTAAGGAAAAACATTAGACAAGTTATGAATGGTTGTAGAAGAAGGAGAATTTCACTCGTACAAATTCTCTACATATGCAATTGTCAGGATGGCCGAGCGGTCTAAGGCGCCAGACTCAAGGATATCCTTGCCTATCATATAGGTTGTGAATTCTGGTCCTCTCTGAGGGCGTGGGTTCGAATCCCACTTCTGACAAAGCTTTTTTGTCATTGCAAAGTTTAATTGTAGATGCATAGAGGTTACACTAATTGAAATTCATTAACCTTTCTAATTTCCAAAGTACCCTGATCTCATGAGAATAGGGCGTGTAGTAGATTTTGTATACCACATTCTATTATACGTGTCATTTTAAGAAAGGACATTCGAAAAGTTATGAATGGTTGTAGAAGTAGGAGAATTTCATTGGCACAAATGCCGTACATGTACAGTTGTCAGAATGGCCGAGCGGTCTAATGCGCCAGACTCAAGGTGCACCTTGCCTATTCTATAGCCTGTGAATTCTGCTCCTCTTTGAGTGCGTGGGTTCGAATACCACTTTTGACAAAGCTTTTTTGTCACCCTAGATGCAGAGGGCTTACTAAAATTGAAAATCATTATCCTTTTTAATTTCAAAAGTAGTGTTTATCTCATGAGAATGGGGCGTTTAGTAAATTTTATTTGCCACGTTCTATTATACGTGTTCATTTTAAGGAAAGGCATTAATCAAGTTATGAATGGTTGTAGAAGTAGGAGAGTTTCATTGGCACAAATGCCGTAAATGTACAGTTGTCAGAATGGCCGAGCGGTCTAAGGCGCCAGACTCAAGGTTATCCTTGCCTATCATATAGGTTGTGAATTCTGGTCCTCTTTGAGGGCGTGGGTTCGAATCCCACTTCTGACAATACTTTATTGCCATTGCAAAGTTTAATTGTAGGTGCAGAGAGGTTACACTAATTGAAAATAATTAAAATTTATAATTTCCAAAGTAGTGTGATCACATGCGAATAGGGCATGTAGTAGACTTTGTTTGCCACATTCAATTATACGTGATCATTTTAAGGAAGGACATTAGACAAGTTATGAATGGTTGTAGAAGAAGGAGAATTTCACAAGTACAAATTCTCCACTTCTGTCGTTGTCAGGATGGCCGAGCGGTCTAAGGCGCCAGACTCAAGGTTACACTTGCTTAACCTATAGGCTCTGAATTCTGGTCCTCTTTGAGAGCGTGGGTTCGAATCCCACTTCTGACAATACTTTATTGCCATTGCAAAGATTAACTATAGATGCAAAGAGGATACACTAATTGAAAATCATTGTCCTTTTTAATTTCCAAAGTAGTGTTTATCTCATGAGAATGGGGCATTTGGTAAATTTTGTTTGCCACGTTCTATTATACGTGTTCATTTTAAGGAAAGGCATTAGACAAGTTATGAATGGTTGTAGAAGAAGAAATTTCACTCGTACAAATTTCCTACATCTGCAGTTGTCAGGATGGCCGAGTGGTCCAAGGCGTCAGACTCAAGTTTACACTTGCCTATTATATAGGATGTGAATTCTGGTCCTCTCTGAGGGCGTGGGTTCGAATCCCACTTCTGACAAGACTTTACTGCCATGGCAAAGATTAATTGTAGATGCATAGAGGTTACACTAATAGAAAATAATTAACCTTTTTAATTTCCAAAGTAGTGTGATCTCATGCGAATAGGGCATGTAGTAGATTTTGTTTGCCACATTCTATTATACGTGTTCATTTTAAGGAAAGGCATTAGACAAGTTATGAATGGTTGTAGAAGAAGGAGAATTTCACACGTACAAATTCTCCACATCTACAATTGTCAGGATGGCCGAGCGGTCTAAGGCCCCAGACTCAAGGATAACCTTGCCTATCCTATAGACTGTGAATTCTATTCCTCTCTGAGGGCGTGGGTTTGAATCCCAATTCTGACAGAAATGTTTTGTCATTGCAAAGTTTAATTGTAGATGCAGAGAGGTTACACTAATTGAAAATCATTATTTTTTTTAATTTCCAAAGTAGTGTTTATCTCATGAGAATGGGTCATTTAGTAAATTTTGTTTGCTACGTTCTATTATACGTGTTAATTTTAAGGAAAGGCATTAGACAAGTTATGAATGGTTGCAGAAGAAGGAGAATTTCACACGTACAAATTCTCTACATCTACAGTTGTCAGGATGGCCGAGCGGTCTAAGGCGCCAAACTCAATGTTTACCTTGCCTATCCTATAGGCTGTGAATTCTATTCCTCTCTGAGGGTGTGGGTTCGAATCCCAATTCTGACAAAAATGTTTTGTCATTGCAAAGTTTAATTGTAGATACAGAGAGGTTACACTAATTGAAAATAATTAGCCTTTTTATTATCCAAAGTAGTGTGATCTCATGCGAATACGGCATGGAGTAGATTTTGTTTGCCACATTCAATTATACGTGTTCATTTTAAGGAAGGACATTGGACAAGATATGAATGGTTGTAGAATAACGAGCACTTCATTGGTACAAATTCCTTAGATCCACAGTTGTCAGGATTGCCGGGCGGTCTAAGGCGCCGGACCCAAGGTTTACCTTGCCTATCCTATAGGCTGTGAATTCTGGTCCTCTTTGAGGGCGTGGGTTCGAATCCCACTTCTGACAATACTCTATTGCCGTTGCAATGATTAATTATAGATGCAGAATGGTTACACTAATTGAAAATCATTATCCTTTTTAATTTCCAAAGTAGTGTTTATCTCATGAGAATGGGGCATTTGGTAAATTTTGTTTGCCACGTTCTATTATACGTGTTCATTTTAAGGAAAGGCATTAGACAAGTTATGAATGGTTGTAGAAGAAGGAGGAGAATTTCACTCGTACAAATTCTCTATATCTGCAGTTTTCAGGATGGCCGAGCTGTCTAAGGCGCCAGACTCAAGTTTACACTTGCGTATCATATAGGCTGTGAATTCTAGTCCTCTACGAGGGCGTGGGTTCAAATCCCACTTCTGACAAGACTTTATTGCCAATTGCAAAGATTAATTGTAGATGCAGAGAGGTTCCACTAATTGAAAATAATTAGCCTTTCTAATTTCCAAAGTAGTGTTTATCTCATGAGAATGGGGCATGTAGTAAATTTTGTTTGCCACGTTCTATTATATGTTTCATTTTAAGGAAAGGCATTAGACAAGTTATGAATGCTTGTAGAAGAAGGAGAATTTCACTCGTACAAATTCTCTACATCTGCAGTTGTCAGGATGGCCGAGCGGTCGAAGGCGCCAGACTCAAAGTTTACCTTGCCTATCATATAGGCTGTGAATTCGGGTCCTCTTTGAGGGCGTGGGTTCGAATGCCACTTCTGACAAGACTTTTTTTGTTATTGCAAAGTTTAGTTGTAGATGCAGAGAGGTTACACTAATTGAAAATCAGCATCCTTTTTAATTTCCAAAGTGGTGTTTATCTCATGAGAATGGGGCATTTAGTAAATTTTGTTTGCCACGTTCTATTATACGTGTCCATTTTAAGGAAAGGCATTAGACAAGTTATAAATGGTTGTACAAGAAGGAGAATTTGACTGGTACAAATTCTCTGCAACTGCAGTTGTCAGGATGGCCGAGCGGTCTAAGGCGCCAGACTCAATGTTACACTTGTGTATCATATAGGCTGTGAATCCTGCTCCCCTCTGAAGGCTTGTGTTCGAATCCCACTTCTGACAAGACTTTTTTGTCATTGCAAAGTTTAATTGTAGATGCAGAGATGTTACACTAACTGAAAATAATTACCTTTTTTATTTCCAAAGTAGTGTGATCTCATGCGAATAGGGCATGTAGTAGATTTTGTTTGCCACATTCTATTATACGTGTTCATTTTAAGGAAGGACACTGGACAAGATATGAATGGTTGTAGAATAACAGGCATTTCATTGGTACAAATTCCTGAGATCCACAGTTGTCAGGATGGCCGAGCGTTCTAAGGCGCCGTAATCAAGGTTTCCCTTGCCTATCCACTAGGCTGTGAATTCTGGTCCTCTCTGAGGGCGTGGGTTCGAATCCCACTTCTGGCAAGACCTTTTTGACATTGCAAAGTTTAATTGTAGGTGCAGAGAGGTTACACTAATTGAAAATAATTAAAATTTATAATTTCCAAAGTAGTGTGATCACATGCGAATAGGGCATGTAGTAGATTTTGTTTGCCACATTCAATTATACGTGATCATTTTAAGGAAGGACATTAGACAAGTTATGAATGGTTGTAGAAGAAGGAGAATTTCACAAGTACAAATTCTCCACTTCTGTCGTTGTCAGGATGGCCGAGCGGTCTAAGGCGCCAGACTCAAGGTTACACTTGCCTAACCTATAGGCTCTGAATTCTGGTCCTCTTTGAGAGCGTGGGTTCGAATCCCACTTCTGACAATACTTTATTGCCATTGCAAAGATTAACTATAGATGCACTAATTGAAAATCATTGTCCTTTTTAATTTCCAAAGTAGTGTTTATCTCATGAGAATGGGGCATTTGGTAAATTTTGTTTGCCACGTTCTATTATACGTGTTCATTTTAAGGAAAGGCATTAGACAAGTTATGAATGGTTGTAGAAGAAGAAATTTCACTCGTACAAATTCTCTACATCTGCAGTTGTCAGGATGGCCGAGTGGTCTAAGGCGTCAGACTCAAGTTTACACTTGCCTATTATATAGGATGTGAATTCTGGTCCTCTCTGAGGGCGTGGGTTCGAATCCCACTTCTGACAAGACTTTACTGCCATGGCAAAGATTAATTGTAGATGCAGAGAGGTTACACTAATAGAAAATAATTAACCTTTTTAATTTCCAAAGTAGTGTGATCTCATGCGAATAGGGCATGTAGTAGATTTTGTTTGCCACATTCTATTATACGTGTTCATTTTAAGGAAAGGCATTAGACAAGTTATGAATGGTTGTAGAAGAAGGAGAATTTCACACGTACTAATTCTCCACATCTACAATTGTCAGGATGGCCGAGCGGTCTAAGGCCCCAGACTCAAGGATTACCTTGCCTATCCTATAGACTGTGAATTCTATTCCTCTCTGAGGGCGTGGGTTCGAATCCCAATTCTGACAGAAATGTTTTGTCATTGCAAAGTTTAATTGTAGATGCAGAGAGGTTACACTAATTGAAAATCATTAACCTTTTTAATGTCCAAAGTAGTGTTTATCTCATGTGAATGGGGCGCGTAGTAAATTTTGTTTGCCACGTTCTATTATACGTGTTCATTTTAAGGAAAGGCATTAGACAATTCATGAATGGTTGTAGAATAACAAAGCATTTCATTGGTACTAATTCTATAGTTCCACAGTTGTCAGGATGGCCGAGCGGTCTAAGGCGCCAGACTAAAGGATTACCTTGCCTATCATATAGGCTGTGAATTCTGGTCCCCTCTGAGGGCGTGGGTTCGAATCACAACTCTGATATGACTTTTTTGTCATTGCAAAGTTTAATTGTAGATGCAGAGAGGTTACACTAATTGAAAATCATTTGCCTTTTTAATGTCCAAAGTAGTGTTTATCTCATGAGAATGGGCCATGTAGTAAATTTTGTTTGCCACGTTCTATTATACGCGTTCATTTTAAGGAAAGGCATTAGACAAGTTCTGAATGGTTGTAGAAGAAGGAGAATTTCACTCGTACAAATTCTCTGTATCTGCAGTTGTCAGGATGGCCGAGCTGTCTAAGGCGCCAGACTCAAGTTTAACCTTGCCTATCATATAGTTTGTGAATTCTGGTCCTCTCTGAGGGCCTGGGTTCGAATCCCACTCTTGACAAAACTTCTTTGTCATTGCAAAGTTTAATTGTAGATGCAGAGCGGTTACACTAATTGAAAATCATTAACCTTTCTAATTTCCAAAGTACCCTGATCTAATGAGAATAGGGCGTGTAGTAGATTTTGTATACCACATTCTATTATACGTGTCATTTTAAGAAAGGACATTAGACAAGTTATGAATGCTTGTAGAAGTAGGAGAATTTCATTGGCACAAATGCCGTACATATACAGTTGTCAGATGGCCGAGCGGTCTAAGGCGCCAGACTCAAGGTTAACCTTGCCTATCATATAGGTTGTGAATTCTGGTCCTCTCTGAGGTCGTGGGTTCGAATCCCACTTCTCACAAAACTTTTTTTTCATTGCAAAGTTTAATTGTAGATGCGGAGAGGTTACACTAATTGAAAACCATTATCCTTTTTAATTTCCAAGTAGTGTTTATCTCATGAGAATGGGGCATTTAGTAAATTTTGTTTGCCGCGTTCTATTATACGTGTTCATTTTAGGGAAAGGCATTCGACAAGATATGAATGGTTGTAGAATAACGAGCATTTCAATGGTACAAATTCCGTAGATCCACAGTTGTCAGGATGGCCGAGCGGTCTAAGGCGCCAGAGTCAAGGATTACCTTGCCTATCCTATAGGCTGTGATTTTTGCTCCTCTCTGAGGGCGTGGGCTCGAATCACACTTCTGACAAGACTTTTTTGTCGTTGCAAAGTTTAATTGTAAATGCAGAGAGGTTACACTAATTGAAAATCATTAACCTTTTTAATCTCCAAAGTAGTGTTCATCTCATGAGAATGGGGCATTTGGTAAATTTTTTTTGCCACGTTCTATTATACGTGTTAATTTTAAGGAAAGGCATTAGACAAGTTATGAATGGTTGTAGAAGAAGGAGAATTTCACGTACAAATTGTCCACATCTACAGTTGTCAGGATGGCCGAGCGGTCTAAGGCCCCAGACTCAATGTTTAGCTTGCCTATCCTATAGGCTGTGAATTCTAATCCTCTCTGAGGGCGTGGGTTCGAATCCCAATTCTGACAGAAATGTTTTGTCATTGTAAAGTTTAACTGTAGATGCAGAGAGGTTACACTAGTTGAAAATCATTAGCCTTTTTAATGTCCAAAGTAGTGTTTGCCTCATGTGAATGGGGCGCGTAGTAAATTTTGTTTGCCACGTTCTATTATACGTGTTCAGTTTAAGGAAAGGCATTTGACAATTCATGAATGGTTGTAGAATAACAAAGCATTTCATTGGTACTAATTCCGTAGTTCCACAGTTGTCAGGATGGCCGAGCGTCTAAGGCGCCAGACTCAAGGATTACCTTGCCTATCATATAGGCTGTGAATTCTGGTCCTCTCTGAGGGCGTGGGTTCGAATCAGACTTCTGACATGACTTTTTTGTCATTGCAAAGTTTAATTGTAGATGCAGAGAGGTTACACTAATTGAAAATCATTAACCTTTTTAATGTCCAAAGTAGCGTTTATCTCATGAGAATGGGGCATGTAGTAAATTATGTTTGCCACGTTCTATTATACGTGTCATTTTAAGGAAAGGCATTAGACAAGTTATGAATGGTTGTAGAAGTAGGAGAATTTCATTGGCGCAAATGCCGTACATGTACAGTTGTCAGAATGGCCGAGCGGTCTAATGCGCCAGACTCAAGGTGCACCTTGCCTATTCTATAGGCTGTGAATTCTGCTCCTCTTTGAGTGCGTGGGTTCGAATACCACTTCTGACAAAGCTTTTTTATCACCCTATATGCAGAGGGCTTACAAAAATTGAAAATCATTAACATATTTAATTTCCAAAGTAGTGTGATCTCTTGAGACTGGGGCATGTAGTAGATTTAATTTGCCACGTTCTATCATACGTGTCATTTTAAGGAAAGGCATTAGACAAGTTATGAATGGTTGTAGAAGAAAGAGAATTTCACTCGTACAAATTCTCTACATCTGCATTTGTCAGTATGGCCGAGCGGTCTAAGGCGCCAGACTCAAGCTTAACCTTGCCTATCATATAGGTTGTAAATTCTGGTCCTCTCTGAGGGCGTGGGTTCGAATCCCACTTCTGACAAAACCTTTTTGTCATTGCAAAGTTTAATTGTAGATGCAGAGAGGTTACACTAATTGAAAATCATTATCCTTTTTAATTTCAAAAGTAGTGTTTATCTCATGAGAATGGGGCGTTTAGTAAATTTTATTTGCCACGTTCTATTATACGTGTTCATTTTAAGGAAAGGCATTAATCAAGTTATGAATGGTTGTAGAAGAAGGAGAACTTCACACGTACAAATTCTCTACATCTACAGTTGTCAGGATGGCCGAGCGGTCTAAGGCGCCAGACTCAATGTTTAGCTTGCCTATCTTATAGGCTGTGAATTCTATTCCTCTCTGAGGGCGTGGGTTCGAATCCCAATTCTTACAGAAATGTTTTGTCATTGCAAAGTTTAATTGTAGATGCAGAGAGGTTACACTAATTGAAAATAATTAGCCTTTTTATTTTCCAAAGTAGTGTGATCTCATGCGAATAGGCCATGGAGTAGATTTTGTTTGCCACATTCAATTAGACGTGTTCATTTTAAGGAAGGACATTGGGCAAGATATGAATGGTTGTAGAATAACGAGCATTTCATTGGTACAAATTCCTTAGATCCACAGTTGTCAGTATGGCCGAGCGGTCTAAGGCGCCAGACTCAGGATTTGCCTTGCTTATCCTATAGGGTGTGAATTCTGGTCCTCTTTGAGGGCGTGGGTTTGAATCCCACTTCTTACAAAACACTTTTGTCATTGCAAAGTGTAATTGTAGCTGCAGAGAGGTTACACTAATTGAAAATCATTAACCTTTTTAATTTCCAAAGTAGTGTGATCGCGTGAGAATAGGGCATGTAGTATATTTTGTTTGCCACATTCTATCATACGTGTCATTTTAAGGAAGGACATTAGACAAGTAATGAATGGTTGTAGAAGAAGGAGAATTTCACTCGTACAAATTCTCTACATCTGCAGTTGTCAGGATGGCCGAGCGGTCTAAGGCGCCAGACTCAATGTTACACTTGCCTATCATATAGGCTGTGAATTCTGGTCCTCTCTGAGGGCGTGGGTTCGAATCCCACTTCTGAGAAGACTTTTTTGTCATTGCGAAGTTTAATTGTAAATGCAAAGAGGTTACACTAATTGAAAATAATTAACCTTTTTAATTTCCAAAGTAGTGTGATCTCATACGAATAAGGCATGTAGTATATTTTGTTTGCCACAGTCTAATATACGTGTTCATTTTAAGGAAGGACATTGGACAAGATATGAATGGTTGTAGAATAACGAGCATTTCATTGGTACAAATTCCGTTGATCCACAGTTGTCAGGATGGCCGAGCGGTCTAAGGCGCCACACTCAAGGTTAACCTTGCCTATCATATAGGCTGTGAACTACGATCCTCTCTGAGTGCGAGGGTTCGAATCCCACTTCTGAAAAAACTCTTTTGTCATTGCAAAGTTTAATTGTAGATGCAGAGATGTTACACTAACTGAAAATAATTACCTTTTTTATTTCCAAAGTAGTGTGATCTCATGCGAATAGGGCATGTTGTAGATTTTGTTTGCTACATTCAATCATACGTGTCATTTTAAGGAAGCACATTAGACAAGTTATGAATGGTACGAGAAGAAGGAGAATTTCACTCGTACAAATTCTCTACATCTGCAGTTGTCAGGATGGCCGAGCGGTCTAAGGCGCCAGAGTCAACAATTACATTGCCTATCATATAGGCTGTGATTTCTGGTCCTCTCTGAGGGCGTGGGTTCCAACTTCCCTTCTGACAAGACTTTTTTGTCATTGCAAAGTTTAATTGTAGATGCAGAGAGGTTACACTAATTGAAAATCATTAACCTTTTTAATGTCCAAAGTAGTGTTTATCTCATGTGAATGGGGCGCGTAGTAAATTTTGTTTGCCACGTTCTATTATACGTGTTCATTTTATGGAAAGGCATTAGACAATTCATGAATGGTTGTAGAATAACAAAGCATTTCCTTGGTACTAATTCCGTAGTTCCACAGTTGTCAGGATGGCGGAGCGGTCTGAGGCACCAGACTCAAGGTTAACCTTGCCTATCATATAGGTTGTGAATTCTGGTCCTCTCTGAGGGCGTGGGTTCAAATCCCACTTCTGACAAAACTTTTTTGTCATTGCAAAGTTTATTTGTAGATGCAGAGAGGTTACACTAATTGAAAATCATTATCCTTTTTAATTTCCAAAGTAGTGTTTATCTCATGAGAATGGGGCATTTAGTAAATTTTGTTTGCCACGTTCTATTATACGTGTTCATTTTAAGGAAAGGCATTAGACAAGTTATGAACGGTTGTAGAAGAAGGAGAATTTCACACGTACAAATTCTCTACATCTGCAGTTGTCAGGATGGCCGAGCGGTCTAAGGCGCCAGACTCAATGTTTACCTTGCCTATCCTATAGGCTGTGAATACTATTCCTCTCTGAGGGTGTGGGTTCGAATCCCAATTCTGACAAAAATGTTTTGTCATTGCAAAGTTTAATTGTAGTTACAGAGAGGTTACACTAATTGAAAATAATTAGCCTTTTTATTATCCAAAGTAGTGTGATCTCATGCGAATACGGCATGGAGTAGATTTTGTTTGCCACATTCAATTATACGTGTTCATTTTAAGGAAGGAAATTGGACAAGATATGAATGGTTGTAGAATAACGAGCATTTCATTGGTACAAATTCCTTAGATCCACAGTTCTCAGGATGGCCGAGCGGTCTAAGGCGCCAGATTCAGGGTTTGCCTTGCTTATCCTATAGGGTGTGAATTCTGGTCCTCCTTGAGGGCGTGGGTTCGAATCCCGCTTCTTACAAAACACTTTTGTCATTGCAAAGTGTAATTGTAGCTGCAGAGAGGTTACACTAATCGAAAATCATTAACCTTTTTAATTTCCAAAGTAGTGTGATCGCGTGAGAATAGGGCATGTAGTATGTTTTGTTTGCCACATTCTATCATACGTGTCATTTTAAGGAAGGACATTAGACAAGTTATGAATGGTTGTAGAGGAAGGAGAATTTCACTCGTACAAATTCTCTACATCTGCAGTTATCAGGATGGCCGAGCGGTCTAAGGCGCCAGACTCAAGGTTAACCTTGCCTATCATATAGGTTGTGAATTCTGGTCCTCTCTGAGGGCGTGGGTTCGAATCCCACTTCTGACAAAACTTTTTTGTCATTGCAAAGTTTAATTGTAGATGCGGAGAGGTTACACTAATTGAAAATCATTATCCTTTTTAATTTCCAAAGTAGCGTTTATCTCATGAGAAAGCGGCATTTAGTAAATTTTGTTTGCCACGTTCTATTATACGTGTTCATTTTAAGGAAAGGCATTCGACAAGTTATGAATGGTTGTAGATGAAGGAGAATTTCACTCGTACAAATTCTGTACATCTACAGTTGTCAGCATGGCCGAGCGGTCTAAGGCGCCAGACTCAAGGTTTACCTTGCCTATCCTATAGGCTGTGAATTCTATTCCTCTCTGAGGGTGTGGGTTCGAATCCCAATTCTGACAAAAATGTTTTGTCATTAAAAAGTTTAATTGTAGATACAGAGAGGTTACACTAATTGAAAATAATTAGCCTTTTTATTTTCCAAAGTAGTGTGATCTCATGCGAAAACGGCATGGAGTAGATTTTGTTTGCCACATTCAATTATACGTGTTCATTTTAAGGAACGACATTGGACAAGATATGAATGGTTGTAGAAGTAGGAGAATTTCATTGGCACAAATGCCGTACATGTACAGTTGTCAGAATGGCAGAGCGGTCTAAGGCGCCAGACTCAAGGTGCACCTTGCCTATTCTATAGGCTGCGAATTCTGCTCCTGTTTGAGTGCGTGGGTTCGAATACCACTTCTGACAAAGCTTTTTTGTCACCCTAGGTGCAGAGGGCTTACAAAAATTGAAAATCATTAACATATTTAATTTCCAAAGTAGTGTGATCTCTTGAGAATGGGGCATGTAGTAGATTTTATTTGCCATGTTCTATCATACGTGTCATTTTAAGGAAAGGCATTAGACAAGTTATGAATGCTTGCAGAAGAAGCAGAATTTCACTCGTACAAATTCTCTACATCTGCAGTTGTCAGGATGGCCGAGCGGTCTAAGGCGCCAGACCCAAGGTTAACCTTGCATATCATGTAGGTTGTGAATTCTGGTCCTCTCTGAGGGCGTGGGTTCGAATCCCACTTCTGAGAAAAGTTTTTTGTCATTGCAAAGTTTAATTGTAGATTCGGAGAGGTTACACTAATTGAAAATCATTATCCTTTTTAATTTCCAAAGTAGCGTTTATCTCATGAGAATGGGGCATTTAGTAAATTTTGTTTGCCACGTTCTATTATACGTGTTCATTTTAAGGAAAGGCATTCGACAAGTTATGAATGGTTGTAGAATAACGAGCATTTCATTGGTACAAATTCCGTAGATCCACAGTTGTCAGGATGGCCAAGCGGTCTAAAGCGCCAGACTCAAGGATTACCTTGCCCATCATATAGGCTGTGAATTCTGGTCCTCTCTGAGGGCGTGGGTTCGAATCACACTTCTGAAATGACTTTTTTGTCATTGCAAAGTTTAATTGTAGATGCAGAGAGGTAACACTAATTGAAATTCATAAACCTTTTTAATGTCCAAAGTAGTGTTTATCTCATCAGAATGGGGCATGTAGTAAATTTTGTTTGCCACTTTCTATTAAACGTGTTCATTTTAAGGAAAGGCATTAGACAAGTTATGAATGGGGGTAGAAGGAAGAGAATTTCACTCGTACAAATTCTCTACTCTGCAGTTGTCAGGATGGCCGAGCGGTCTAAGGCGTCAGACTCAAGCTTAACCTTGCCTATCATATAGGTTGTGAATTCTGGTCCTCTCTGAGGGGCTGGGTTCGTATCCCACTCTTGACAAAACTTCTTTGTCATTGCAAAGTTTAATTGTAGATGCAGAGCGGTTACACTAATTGAAAATCATTAACCTTTCTAATTTCCAGAGTACCCTGATCTAATGAGAATAGGGCGTGTAGTAGATTTTGTATACCACATTCTATTATACGTGTCATTTTAAGAAAGGACATTAGACAGTTATGAATGGTTGTAGAAGTAGGAGAATTTCATTGGCACAAATGCCGTACATGTTCAGTTGTCAGGATGGCCGAGCGGTCTAAGGCGCCAGACTCAAGGTTAACCTTGCCTATCATATAGGTTGTGAATTCTGGTCCTCTCTGAGGGCGTGGGTTCGAATCCCACTTCTGACAAAACTTTTTTGGCGTTGCAAAGTTTAATTGCAGATGCGGAGAGGTTACACTAATTGAAAACCATTATCCTTTTTAATTTCCAAGTAGTGTTTATCTCATGAGAATGGGGCATTTAGTAAATTTTGTTTGCCGCGTTCTATTATACGTGTTCATTTTAGGGAAAGGCATTCGACAAGATATGAATGGTTGTAGAATAACGAGCATTTCAATGGTACAAATTCCGTAGATCCACAGTTGTCAGGATGGCCGAGCGGTCTAAGGCGCCAGAGTCAAGGATTACCTTGCCTATCCTGTAGGCTGTGATTTTTGCTCCTCTCTGAGGGCGTGGGCTCGAATCACACTTCTGACAAGACTTTTTTGTCGTTGCAAAGTTTAATTGTAAATGCAGAGAGGTTACACTAATTGAAAATCATTAACCTTTTTAATTTCCAAAGTAGTGTTCATCTCATGAGAATGGGGCATTTGGTAAATTTTGTTTGCCACGTTCTATTATACGTGTTGATTTTAAGGAAAGGCATTAGACAAGTTATGAATGGTTGTAGAAGAAGGAGAATTTCACACGTACAAATTGTCCACATCTACAGTTGTCAGGATGGCCGAGCGGTCTAAGGCCCCAGACTCAATGTTTAGCTTGCCTATCCTATGGGCTGTGAATTCTATTCCTCTCTGAGGGCGTGGGTTCGAATCCCAATTCTGAGAGAAATGTTTTGTCATTGCAAAGTTTAATTGTAGATGCAGAGAGGTTACACTAATTGAAAATCATTAACCTTTTTAATGTCCAAAGTAGCGTTTATCTCATGAGAATGGGGCATGTAGTAAATTATGTTTGCCACGTTCTATTATACGTGTCATTTTAAGGAAAGGCATTAGACAAGTTATGAATGGTTGTAGAAGTAGGAGAATTTCATTGGCACAAATGCCCTACATGTACAGTTGTCAGAATGGCCGAGCTGTCTAATGCGCCAGACTCAAGGTGCACCTTGCCTATTCTATAGGCTGTGAATTCTGCTCCTCTTTGAGTGCGTGGGCTCGAATACCACTTCTGACAAAGCTTTTTTGTCACCCTAGATGCAGAGGGCTTACAAAAATTGAAAATCATTAACATATTTAATTTCCAAAGTAGTGTGATCTCTTGAGACTGGGGCATGTAGTAGATTTAATTTGCCACGTTCTATCATACGTGTCATTTTAAGGAAAGGCATTAGACAAGTTATGAATGGTTGTAGAAGAAAGAGAATTTCACTCGTACAAATTCTCTACATCTGCATTTGTCAGTATGGCCGAGCGGTCTAAGGCGCCAGACTCAAGCTTAACCTTGCCTATCATATAGGTTGTAAATTCTGGTCCTCTCTGAGGGCGTGGGTTCGAATCCCACTTCTGACAAAACTTTTTTGTCATTGCAAAGTTTAATTGTAGATGCAGAGAGGTTACACTAATTGAAAATCATTATCCTTTTTAATTTCAAAAGTAGTGTTTATCTCATGAGAATGGGGCGTTTAGTAAATTTTATTTGCCACGTTCTATTATACGTGTTCATTTTAAGGAAAGGCATTAATCAAGTTATGAATGGTTGTAGAAGAAGGAGAACTTCACACGTACAAATTCTCTACATCTACAGTTGTCAGGATGGCTTAGCGGTCTAAGGCGCCAGACTCAATGTTTAGCTTGCCTATCCTATAGGCTGTGAATTCTATTCCTCTCTGAGGGCGTGGGTTCGAATCCCAATTCTAACAGAAATGTTTTGTCATTGCAAAGTTTAATTGTAGATGCAGAGAGGTTACACTAATTGAAAATAATTAGCCTTTTTATTTTCCAAAGTAGTGTGATCTCATGCGAATAGGCCATGGAGTAGATTTTGTTTGCCACATTCAATTAGACGTGTTCATTTTAAGGAAGGACATTGGGCAAGATATGAATGGTTGTAGAATAACGAGCATTTCATTGGTACAAATTCCTTAGATCCACAGTTGTCAGTATGGCCGGTCGGTCTAAGGCGCCAGACTCAGGGTTTGCCTTGCTTATCCTATAGGGTGTGAATTCTGGTCCTCTCTGAGGGCGTGGGTTCCAATTTCCCTTCTGACAAGACTTTTTTGTCATTGCAAAGTTTAATTGTAGATGCAGAGAGGTTACACTAATTGAAAATCATTAACCTTTTTAATGTCCAAAGTAGTGTTTATCTCATGTGAATGGGGCGCGTAGTAAATTTTGTTTGCCACGTTCTATTATACGTGTTCATTTAAGGAAAGGCATTATACAATTCATGAATGGTTGTAGAATAACAAAGCATTTCCTTGGTACTAATTCCGTAGTTCCACAGTTGTCAGGATGGCGGAGCGGTCTAAGGCACCAGACTCAAGGTTAACCTTGCCTATCATATAGGTTGTGAATTCTGGTCCTCTCTGAGGGCGTGGGTTCAAATCCCACTTCTCACAAAACTTTTTTGTCATTGCAAAGTTTAATTGTAGATGCAGAGAGGTTACACTAATTGAAAATCATTATCCTTTTTAATTTCCAAAGTAGTGTTTATCTCATGAGAATGGGGCATTTAGTAAATTTTGTTTGCCACGTTCTATTATACGTGTTAATTTTAAGGAAAGGCATTAGACAAGTTATGAATGGTTGTAGAAGAAGGAGAATTTCACACGTACAAATTCTCTACATCTACAGTTGTCAGGATGGCCGAGCGGTCTAAGGCGCCAGACTTAATGTTTACCTTGCCTATCCTATAGGCTGTGAATTCTATTCCTCTCTGAGGGCGTGGGTTCGAATCCCATTTCTAACAGAAATGTTTTGTCATTGCAAAGTTTAATTGTAGATGCAGAGAGGTTACACTAATTGAAAGTAATTAGCCTTTTTATTTTCCAAAGTAGTGTGATCTCATGCGAATAGGCCATGGAGTAGGTTTTGTTTGCCACATTCAATTAGACGTGTTCATTTTAAGGAAGGACATTGGACAAGATATGAATGGTTGTAGAATAACGAGCATTTCATTGGTACAAATTCCTTAGATCCACAGTTGTCAGTATGGCCGAGCGGTCTAAGGCGCCAGACTCAGGGTTTGCCTTGCTTATCCTATAGGGTGTGAATTCTGGTCCTCTTTGAGGGCGTGGGTTCGAATCCCACTTCTGACAAAACACTTTTGTCATTGCAAAGTGTAATTGTAGCTGCAGAGAGGTTACACTAATTGAAAATCATTAACCTTTTTAATTTCCAAAGTAGTGTGATCGCGTGAGAATAGGGCATGTAGTATATTTTGTTTGCCACATTCTATCATACGTGTCATTTTAAGGAAGGACATTAGACAAGTTATGAATGGTTGTAGAAGAAGGAGAATTTCACTCGTACAAATTCTCTACATCTGCAGTTGTCAGGATGGCCGAGCGGTCTAAGGCGCCAGAGTCAATGTTACACTTGCCTATCATATAGGCTGTGAATTCTGGTCCTTTCTGAGGGCGTGGGTTCGAATCCCACTTCTGAGAAGACTTTTTTGTCATTGCGAAGTTTAATTGTAAATGCAAAGAGGTTACACTAATTGAAAATAATTAACCTTTTTAATTTCCAAAGTAGTGTGATCTCATACGAATAAGGCATGTAGTATATTTTGTTTGCCACAGTCTAATATACGTGTTCATTTTAAGGAAGGACATTGGACAAGATATGAATGGTTGTAGAATAACGAGCATTTCATTGGTACAAATTCCGTTGACCCACAGTTGTCAGGATGGCCGAGCGGTCTAAGGCGCCACACTCAAGGTTAACCTTGCCTATCATATAGGCTGTGAATTACGATCCTCTCTGAGTGCGAGGGTTCGAATCCCACTTCTGAAAAAACTCTTTTGTCATTGCAAAGTTTAATTGTAGATGCAGAGAGGTTACACTAATTGAAAATCATTAACCTTTTTAATGTCCAAAGTAGCGTTTATCTCATGAGAATGGGGCATGTAGTAAATTATGTTTGCCACGTTCTATTATACGTGTCATTTTAAGGAAAGGCATTAGACAAGTTATGAATGGTTGTAGAAGTAGGAGAATTTCATTGGCACAAATGCCCTACATGTACAGTTGTCAGAATGGCCGAGCTGTCTAATGCGCCAGACTCAAGGTGCACCTTGCCTATTCTATAGGCTGTGAATTCTGCTCCTCTTTGAGTGCGTGGGCTCGAATACCACTTCTGACAAAGCTTTTTTGTCACCCTAGATGCAGAGGGCTTACAAAAATTGAAAATCATTAACATATTTAATTTCCAAAGTAGTGTGATCTCTTGAGACTGGGGCATGTAGTAGATTTAATTTGCCACGTTCTATCATACGTGTCATTTTAAGGAAAGGCATTAGACAAGTTATGAATGGTTGTAGAAGAAAGAGAATTTCACTCGTACAAATTCTCTACATCTGCATTTGTCAGTATGGCCGAGCGGTCTAAGGCGCCAGACTCAAGCTTAACCTTGCCTATCATATAGGTTGTAAATTCTGGTCCTCTCTGAGGGCGTGGGTTCGAATCCCACTTCTGACAAAACTTTTTTGTCATTGCAAAGTTTAATTGTAGATGCAGAGAGGTTACACTAATTGAAAATCATTATCCTTTTTAATTTCAAAAGTAGTGTTTATCTCATGAGAATGGGGCGTTTAGTAAATTTTATTTGCCACGTTCTATTATACGTGTTCATTTTAAGGAAAGGCATTAATCAAGTTATGAATGGTTGTAGAAGAAGGAGAACTTCACACGTACAAATTCTCTACATCTACAGTTGTCAGGATGGCTTAGCGGTCTAAGGCGCCAGACTCAATGTTTAGCTTGCCTATCCTATAGGCTGTGAATTCTATTCCTCTCTGAGGGCGTGGGTTCGAATCCCAATTCTAACAGAAATGTTTTGTCATTGCAAAGTTTAATTGTAGATGCAGAGAGGTTACACTAATTGAAAATAATTAGCCTTTTTATTTTCCAAAGTAGTGTGATCTCATGCGAATAGGCCATGGAGTAGATTTTGTTTGCCACATTCAATTAGACGTGTTCATTTTAAGGAAGGACATTGGGCAAGATATGAATGGTTGTAGAATAACGAGCATTTCATTGGTACAAATTCCTTAGATCCACAGTTGTCAGTATGGCCGGTCGGTCTAAGGCGCCAGACTCAGGGTTTGCCTTGCTTATCCTATAGGGTGTGAATTCTGGTCCTCTCTGAGGGCGTGGGTTCCAATTTCCCTTCTGACAAGACTTTTTTGTCATTGCAAAGTTTAATTGTAGATGCAGAGAGGTTACACTAATTGAAAATCATTAACCTTTTTAATGTCCAAAGTAGTGTTTATCTCATGTGAATGGGGCGCGTAGTAAATTTTGTTTGCCACGTTCTATTATACGTGTTCATTTAAGGAAAGGCATTATACAATTCATGAATGGTTGTAGAATAACAAAGCATTTCCTTGGTACTAATTCCGTAGTTCCACAGTTGTCAGGATGGCGGAGCGGTCTAAGGCACCAGACTCAAGGTTAACCTTGCCTATCATATAGGTTGTGAATTCTGGTCCTCTCTGAGGGCGTGGGTTCAAATCCCACTTCTCACAAAACTTTTTTGTCATTGCAAAGTTTAATTGTAGATGCAGAGAGGTTACACTAATTGAAAATCATTATCCTTTTTAATTTCCAAAGTAGTGTTTATCTCATGAGAATGGGGCATTTAGTAAATTTTGTTTGCCACGTTCTATTATACGTGTTAATTTTAAGGAAAGGCATTAGACAAGTTATGAATGGTTGTAGAAGAAGGAGAATTTCACACGTACAAATTCTCTACATCTACAGTTGTCAGGATGGCCGAGCGGTCTAAGGCGCCAGACTTAATGTTTACCTTGCCTATCCTATAGGCTGTGAATTCTATTCCTCTCTGAGGGCGTGGGTTCGAATCCCATTTCTAACAGAAATGTTTTGTCATTGCAAAGTTTAATTGTAGATGCAGAGAGGTTACACTAATTGAAAGTAATTAGCCTTTTTATTTTCCAAAGTAGTGTGATCTCATGCGAATAGGCCATGGAGTAGGTTTTGTTTGCCACATTCAATTAGACGTGTTCATTTTAAGGAAGGACATTGGACAAGATATGAATGGTTGTAGAATAACGAGCATTTCATTGGTACAAATTCCTTAGATCCACAGTTGTCAGTATGGCCGAGCGGTCTAAGGCGCCAGACTCAGGGTTTGCCTTGCTTATCCTATAGGGTGTGAATTCTGGTCCTCTTTGAGGGCGTGGGTTCGAATCCCACTTCTGACAAAACACTTTTGTCATTGCAAAGTGTAATTGTAGCTGCAGAGAGGTTACACTAATTGAAAATCATTAACCTTTTTAATTTCCAAAGTAGTGTGATCGCGTGAGAATAGGGCATGTAGTATATTTTGTTTGCCACATTCTATCATACGTGTCATTTTAAGGAAGGACATTAGACAAGTTATGAATGGTTGTAGAAGAAGGAGAATTTCACTCGTACAAATTCTCTACATCTGCAGTTGTCAGGATGGCCGAGCGGTCTAAGGCGCCAGAGTCAATGTTACACTTGCCTATCATATAGGCTGTGAATTCTGGTCCTTTCTGAGGGCGTGGGTTCGAATCCCACTTCTGAGAAGACTTTTTTGTCATTGCGAAGTTTAATTGTAAATGCAAAGAGGTTACACTAATTGAAAATAATTAACCTTTTTAATTTCCAAAGTAGTGTGATCTCATACGAATAAGGCATGTAGTATATTTTGTTTGCCACAGTCTAATATACGTGTTCATTTTAAGGAAGGACATTGGACAAGATATGAATGGTTGTAGAATAACGAGCATTTCATTGGTACAAATTCCGTTGACCCACAGTTGTCAGGATGGCCGAGCGGTCTAAGGCGCCACACTCAAGGTTAACCTTGCCTATCATATAGGCTGTGAATTACGATCCTCTCTGAGTGCGAGGGTTCGAATCCCACTTCTGAAAAAACTCTTTTGTCATTGCAAAGTTTAATTGTAGATGCAGAGAAGTTACACTAATTGAAAATCATTAACCTTTTTAATTTCCAAAGTAGTGTGATCTCGTGAGAATAGGGCATGTTGTAGATTTTGTTTGCTACATTCAATCATACGTGTCATTTTAAGGAAGCACATTAGACAAGTTATGAATGGTACGAGAAGAAGGAGAATTTCACTCGTACAAATTCTCTACATCTGCAGTTGTCGGGATGGCCGAGCGGTCTAAGGCGCCAGACTCAACAATTACATTGCCTATCATATAGGCTGTGATTTCTGGTCCTCTCTGAGGGCGCGGGTTCCAATTTCCCTTCTGACAAGACTTTTTTGTCATTGCAAAGTTTAATTGTAGATGCAGAGAGGTTACACTAATTGAAAATCATTAACCTTTTTAATGTCCAAAGTAGTGTTTATCTCATGTGAATGGGGCGCGTAGTAAATTCTGTTTGCCACGTTCTATTATACGTGTTCATTTTATGGAAAGGCATTAGACAATTCATGAATGGTTGTAGAATAACAAAGCATTTCCTTGGTACTAATTCCGTAGTTCCACAGTTGTCAGGATGGCCGAGCGGTCTAAGGCGCCAGACTCAATGTTTACCTTGCCTATCCTATAGGCTGTGAATACTATTCCTCTCTGAGGGTGTGGGTTCGAATCCCAATTCTGACAAAAATGTTTTGTCATTGCAAAGTTTAATTGTAGATACAGAGAAGTTACACTAATTGAAAATAATTAGCCTTTTTATTATCCAAAGTAGTGTGATCTCATGCGAATACGGCATGGAGTAGATTTTGTTTGCCACATTCAATTATACGTGTTCATTTTAAGGAAGGACATTGGACAAGATATGAATGGTTGTAGAATAACGAGCATTTCGTTGGTACAAATTCCTTAGATCCACAGTTGTCAGGATGGCCGAGCGGTCTATGGCGCCAGATTCAGGGTTTGCCTTGCTTATCCTATAGGGTGTGAATTCTGGTCCTCTTTGAGGGCGTGGGTTCGAATCCCGCTTCTTACAAAACACTTTTGTCATTGCAAAGTGTAATTGTAGCTGCAGAGAGGTTACACTTATTGAAAATCATTAACCTTTTTAATTTCCAAAGTAGTGTGATCGCGTGAGAATAGGGCATGTAGTATGTTTTGTTTGCCACACTCTATCATACGTGTCATTTTAAGGAAGGACATTAGATAAGTTATGAATGGTTGTAGAAGAAAGAGAATTTCACTCGTACAAATTCTATACATCTGCAGTTGTCAGGATGGCCGAGCGGTCTAAGGCGCCAGACTCAAGGTTAACCTTGCCTATCATATAGGTTGTGAATTCTGGTCCTCTCTGAGGGCGTGGGTTCGAATCCCACTTCTGACAAAACTTTTTTGTCATTGCAAAGTTTAATTGTAGATGCGGAGAGGTTACACTAATTGAAAATCATTATCCTTTTTAATTTCCAAAGTAGCGTTTATCTCATGAGAAAGGGGCATTTAGTAAATTTTGTTTGCCACGTTCTATTATACGTGTTCATTTTAAGGAAAGGCATTCGACAAGTTATGAATGGTTGTAGATGAAGGAGAATTTCACTCGTACAAATTCTGTACATCTACAGTTGTCAGGATGGCCGAGCGGCCTAAGGCGACAGACTCAAGGTTTACCTTGCCTATCCTATAGGCTGTGAATTCTGGACCTCTCTGAGGGCGTGGGTTCCAATTTCCCTTCTGACAAGACTTTTTTGTAATTGCAAAGTTTAATTGTAGATGCAGAGAGGTTACACTAATTGAAAATCATTAACCTTTTTAATGTCCAAAGTAGTGTTTATGTCATGTGAATGGGGCGCGTAGTAAATTTTGTTTGCCACGTTCTATTATACGTGTTCATTTTAAGGAAAGGCATTAGACAATTCATGAATGGTTGTAGAATAACAAAGCATTTCATTGGTACTAATTCCGTAGTTCCATAGTAGTCAGGATGGCGGAGCGGTCTAAGGCACCAGACTCAAGGTTAACCTTGCCTGTCATATAGGCTGTGAATTCTGGTCCTCTCTGAGGGCGTGGGTTCAAATCCCACTTCTGACAAGACTTTTTTTTCATTGCAAAGTTTAATTGTAGATGCAGAGAGGTTACACTAATTGAAAATCATTAACCTTTTTAATGTCCAAAGTAGTGTTTATCTCATGTGAATGGGGCGCGTAGTAAATTTTGTTTGCCACGTTCTATTATACGTGTTCATTTTAAGGAAAGGCATTAAACAAGTTATGAATCGTTGTAGAAGAAGGAGAATTTCACACGTACAAATTCTCTACATCTACAGTTGTCAGGATGGCCGAGCGGTCTAAGGCGCCAGACTCAATGTTTACCTTGCCTATTCTATCGGCTGTGAATTCTGCTCCTGTTTGAGTGCGTGGGTTCGAATACCACTTCTGACAAAGCTTTTTTGTCACCCTAGATGCAGAGGGCTTAGAAAAATTGAAAATCATTAACATATTTAATTTCCAAAGTAGTGTGATCTCTTGAGAATGGGGCATGTAGTAGATTTTATTTGCCATGTTCTATCATACGTGTCATTTTAAGGAAAGGTATTAGACAAGTTATGAATGCTTGCAGAAGAAGCAGAATTTCACTCGTACAAATTCTCTACATCTGCAGTTGTCAGGATGGCCGAGCGGTCTAAGGCGCCAGACTCAAGGTTAACCTTGCATATCATACAGGTTGTGAATTCTGGTCCTCGCTGAGGGCGTGGGTTCGAATCCCACTTCTGACAAAACTTTTTTGTCATTGCAAAGTTTAATTGTAGATGCGGAGAGGTTACACTAATTGAAAATCATTATCCTTTTTAATTTCCCAAGTAGCGTTTATCTCATGAGAATGGGGCATTTAGTAAATTTTGTTTGCCACGTTCTATTATACGTGTTCATTTTAAGGAAAGGCATTCGACAAGTTATGAATGGTTGTAGAATAACGAGCATTTCATTGGTACAAATTCCGTAGATCCACAGTTGTCAGGATGGCCAAGCGGTCTAAGGCGCCAGACTCAAGGATTACCTTGCCTATCATATAGGCTGTGAATTCTGGTCCTCTCTGAGGGCGTGGGTTCGAATCACACTTCTGAAATGACTTTTTTGTCATTGCAAAGTTTAATTGTAGATGCAGAGAGGTTACACTAATTGAAAATCATTAACCTTTTTAATGTCCAAAGTAGTGTTTATCTCATCAGAATGGGGCATGTAGTAAATTTTGTTTGCCACGTTCTATTAAACATGTTCATTTTAAGGAAAGCCATTAGACAAGTTATGAATGGGTGTAGAAGGAAGAGAATTTCACTCGTACAAATTCTCTACATCTGCAGTTGTCAGGATGGCCGAGCGGTCTAAGGCGTCAGACTCAAGCTTAACCTTGCTTATCATATAGGTTGTGAATTCTGGTCCTCTCTGAGGGCGTGGGTTCGAATCCTACTTCTGACAAAACTCTTTTGTCATTGAAAAGTTTAATTGTAGATGCAGAGAGGTTACACTAATTGAAAATCATTAACCTTTCTAATTTCCAAAGTACCCTGATCTCATGAGAATAGGGCGTGTAGTAGATTTTGTATACCACATTCTATTATACGTGTCATTTTAAGAAAGGACATTAGACAAGTTATGAATGGTTGTAGAATTAGGAGAATTTCATTGGCCCAAATGCCGTACATGTACAGTTGTCAGAATGGCCGAGCGGTCTAATGCGCCAGACTCAAGGTGCACCTTGCCTATTCTATAGGCTGTGAATTCTGCTCCTCTTAGAGTGCGTGGGTTCGAATACCACTTTTGACAAAGCTTTTTTGTCACCCTAGATGCAGAGGGCTTACAAAAATTGAAAATCATTAACATATTTAATTTCCAAAGTAGTGTGATCTCTTGAGACTGGGGCATGTAGTAGATTTAATTGGCCACGTTCTGTCATACGTGTCATTTTAAAGAAAGGCATTAGACAAGTCATGAATGCTTGCAGAAGAAGCAGAATTTCACTCGTACAAATTCTGTACATCTGCAGTTGTCAGGATGGCGGAGCGGTCTAAGGCACCAGACTCAAGGTTAACCTTGCCTATCATATAGGTTGTGAATTCTGGTCCTCTCTGAGGGCGTGGGTTCAAATCCCACTTCTGACAAAACTTTATTGTCATTGCAAAGTTTAATTGTAGATGCAGAGAGGTTACACTAATTGAAAATCATTATCCTTTTTAATTTTCAAAGTAGTGTTTATCTCATGAGAATGGGGCATTTAGTAAATTTTGTTTGCCAGGTTCTATTATACGTGTTCATTTTAAGGAAAGGCATTAGACAAGTTATGAATGGTTGTAGAAGAAGGAGAATTTCACACGTACAAATTCTCTACATCTACAGTTGTCAGGATGGCCGAGCGCTCTAAGGCGCCAGACTCAGGGTTTGCCTTGCTTATCCTATAGGGTGTGAATTCTGGTCCTCTTTGAGGGCGTGGGTTCGAATCCCACTTCTGACAAAACACTTTTGTCATTGCAAAGTGTAATTGTAGCTGCAGAGAGGTTACACTAATTGAAAATCATTAACCTTTTTAATTTCCAAAGTAGTGTGATCGCGTGGGAATAGGGCATGTAGTATATTTTGTTTGCCAAATTCTATCATACGTGTCATTTTAAGGAAGGACATTAGACAAGTTATGATTGGTTGTAGAAGAAGGAGAATTTCACTCGTACAAATTCTCTACATCTGCAGTTGTCAGGATGGCCGAGCGGTCTAAGGCGCCAGACTCAATGTTACACTTGCCTATCATATAGGCAGTGAATTCTGGTCCTCTCTGAGGACGTGCGTTCGAATCCCACTTCTGAGAAGACTTTTTTGTCATTGCGAAGTTTAATTGTAAATGCAAAGAGGTTACACTAATTGAAAATAATTAACCTTTTTAATTTCCAATGTAGTGTGATCTCATACGAATAAGGCATGTAGTATATTTTGTTTGCCACAGTCTAATATACGTGTTCATTTTAAGGAAGGACATTGGACAAGATATGAATGGTTGTAGAATAACGAGCATTTCATTGGTACAAATTCTGTAGATCCACAGTTGTCAGGATGGCCGAGCGGTCTAAGGCGCCACACTCAAGGTTAACTTTGCCTATCATATAGGCTGTGAATTACGATCCTCTCTGAGTGCTAGGGTTCGAATCCCACTTCTGAAAGAACTCTTTTGTCATTGCAAAGTTTAATTGTAGATGCAGAGAAGTTACACTAATTGAAAATCATTAACCTTTTTAATTTCCAAAGTAGTGTGATCTCGTGAGAATGGGGCATGTTGTAGATTTTGTTTGCTACATTCAATCATACGTGTCATTTTAAGGAAGCACATTAGACAAGTTGTGAATGGTACGAGAAGAAGGAGAATTTCACTCGTACAAATTCTCTACATCTGCAGTTGTCAGGATGGCCGAGCGGTCTAAGGCGCCAGACTCAAGGATTACCTTGCCTATCATATAGACTGTGATTTCTGGTCCTCTCTGAAGGCGTGGGTTCGAATCACTCTTCTGACAAGACCTTTTTGTCGTTGCAAAGTTTAATTGTAGATGCAGAGAGGTTACACTAATTGAAAATCATTAACCCTTTTTAATTTCCAAAGTAGTGTTCATCTCATGAGAATGGGGCATTTGGTAAATTTTGTTTGCCACGTTCTATTATACGTGTTCATTTTAAGGAAAAGCATTAGACAAGTTATGAATGGTTGTAGAAGAAGGAGAATTTCACACGTACAAATTGTCCACATCTACAGTTGTCAGGATGCCCGAGCGATCTAAGGCCCCAGACTCAATGTTTACGTTGCCTGTCCTATAGGCTGTGAATTCTATTCCTCTCTGAGGGTGTGGGTTCGAATCCCAATTCTGACAAATATGTTTTGTCATTACAAAGTTTAATTGTAGATGCAGAGAAGTTACACTAATTGAAAATCATTAACCTTTTTAATTTCCAAAGTAGTGTGATCTCGTGAGAATAGGGCATGTTGTAGATTTTGTTTGCTACATTCAATCATACGTGTCATTTTAAGGAAGCACATTAGACAAGTTATGAATGGTACGAGAAGAAGGAGAATTTCACTCGTACAAATTCTCTACATCTGCAGTTGTCAGGATGGCCGAGCGGTCTAAGGCCCCAGACTCAATGTTTGCCTTGCCTATCCTATATGCTGTGAATTCTATTCCTCTCTGAGGGCGTGGGTTCGAATCCCAATTCTGACAGAAATGTTTTGTCATTGCAAAGTTTAATTGTAGATGCAGAGAGGTTACATAAATTGAAAATCAGTAACCTTTTTAATGTCCAAAGTAGTGTTTATCTCATGTGAATGGGGTGCGCAGTAAATTTTGTTTGCCACGTTCTATTATACGTGTTCAGTTTAAGGAAAGGCATTAGACAATTCATGAATGGTTGTAGAATAACAAAGCATTTCATTGGTACTACTTCCCTAGTTCCATAGTTGTCAGGATGGCCGAGCGGTCTAAGGCGCCAGACTCAAGGATTACCTTGCCTATCATATAGGCTGTGATTTCTGGTCCTTTCTGAGGGCGTGGGTTCGAATCACACTTCTGACAAGACCTTTTTGTCGTTGCAAAGTTTAATTGTAGATGCAGAGAGGTTACACTAATTGAAAATCATTAACCCTTTATAATTTCCAAAGTAGTGTTCATCTCATGAGAATGGGGCATTTGGTACATTTTGTTTGCCACGTTCTATTACGTGTACATTTTAAGGAAAGGCATTAGACAAGTTATGAATGGTTGTAGATGGAGGAGAATTTCACTTGTACAAATTCTGTACATCTACAGTTGTCAGGATGGCCGAGCGGTCTAAGGCGACAGACTCAAGGTTTACCTTGCCTATCCTATAGGCTGTGAATTGTGGTCCTCTCTGAGGGCGTGGGTTCGAAACTCCCTTCTGACAAGACTTTTATGTCATTACAAAGTTTAATAGTAGATGCAGAGAGGTTTCACTAATTGAAAATCATTAACCTTTTTAATTTCCAACGTAGTGTTTATCTCATGAGAATGGGGCATTTGGTAAATTTTGTTTGCCTCGTTCTATTATACGTGTTCATTTTAAGGAAAGGCATTAGACAAGTTATGAATGGTTGTAGAAGGAGAATTTCACTCGTACAAATTCTCTACATGTGCAGTTGTCAGGATGGCCGAGCGGTCTAAGGCGCCAGACTCAAGGTTAACCTCGCTTATCATATAGGTTGTGAATTCTGGTCCTCTCTGAGGGCGTGGGTTCGAATCCCACTTCTGACAAAGCTTATTTGTCATTGCAAAGTTTAATTGTAGATGCAGAGAGGTTACACTAATTGAAAATCATTAACCTTTCTAATTTCCAAAGTACCCTGATCTCATGAGAATAGGGCGTGTAGTAGATTATGTATACCACATTCTATTATACGTGTCATTTTAAGAAAGGACATTAGACAAGTTATTAATGGTTGTAGAAGTAGGAGATTTTCATTGGCACAAATGCCTTACATGTACAGATGTCAGAATGGCCGAGTGGTCTAAGGCGCCAGACTCAAGGTTCACCTTGCCTATTCTATAGGCTGTGAATTCTGCTCCTGTTTGAGTGCGTGGGTTCCAATACCACTTCTGACAAAGCTTTTTTGTCACCCTAGATGCAGAGGGCTTACAAAAATTGAAAATCATTAACATATTTAATTTCCAAAGTAGTGTGATCTCTTGAGAATGGGGCATGTATTAGATTTTATTTGCCACGTTCTATCATACGTGTCATTTTAAGGAAGGACATTAGACAAGTTATGAATGGTTGTAGAAGAAGGAGAATTTCACTCGTAGTAATTCTTTATATCCACAGTTGTCAGGATGGCCGAGCGGTCTAAGGCGCCGGACTCAAGGTTAACCTTGCCTATCATATAGGCTGTGAATTCTGGTCCTCTCTGAAGGCGTGGGTTCGAATTCCACTTCTGCGAGGACTATTTTGTCATTGCAAAGTTTAATTGTAGTTGCAGAGAGGTTACAGTAAATGAAAATCATTAACCTTTTTAATGTCCAAAGTACTGTTTATGTCATGTGAATGGGGCGTGTAGTAAATTTTGTTTGCGACGTTCTATTATACGTTTCATTTTAAGGAAAGGCATTCGACAAGTTATGATTGCTTGTAGAAGAAGGAGAATTTCACTCGCAAAAATTCTCTACATCTGCAGTTGGCAGGATGGCCGAGCGGTCTAAGGCGCCAGACTCAAGGTTTACCTTGCCTATCATATAGGCTGTGAATTCTGGTCCTCTCTGAGGGCGTGGGTTCGAATGCCACTTCTGACAAGACTTTATTGCCATTGCAAAGATTAATTGTAGATGCAGAGAGGTTACACTAATTGAAAATAATTAGCCTTTTTAATTTCCAAAGGAGTGTGATCTCATGCGAATAGCGCATGTAGTAGATTTTGTTTGCCACATTCAACTATAGGTGTTCATTTTAAGGAAGTACATTGGACAAGATATGTATGGTTGTAGAATAACGAGCATTTCATTGGTACAAATTCCTTAGATCCACAGTTGTCAGGATTGCCGGGCGGTCTAAGGCGCCGGACTCAAGTTTACACTTGCCTATCATATAGGCTGTGAATTCTGGTCCTCTCTGAGGGCGTGGGTTCGAATCCCACTTCTGACAAGAGTTTATTGTCATTGCAAAGGTTAATTGTAGGTGCAGAGAGGTTACACTAATTGAAAATAATTAAAATTTATAATTTCCAAAGTAGTGTGATCACATGCGAATAGGGCATGTAGTAGACTTTGTTTGCCACATTCAATTACACGTGATCATTTTAAGGAAGGACATTAGACAAGTTATGAATGGTTGTAGAAGAAGGAGAATTTCACTAGTACAAATTCTCCACTTCTGGCGTTGTCAGGATGGCCGAGCGGTCTAAGGCGCCAGACACAAGGTTACACTTGTCTAACCTATAGGCTCTGAATTCTGGTCCTCTTTGAGAGCGTGGGTTCGAATCCCACTTCTGACAATACTTTATTGCCATTGCAAAGATTAACTATAGATGCACTAATTGAAAATCATTGTCCTTTTTAATTTCCAAAGTAGTGTTTATCTCTTGAGAATGGGGCATTTGGTAAATTTTGTTTGCCACGTTCTATTATACGTGTTCATTTTAAGGAAAGGCATTAGACAAGTTATGAATGGTTGAAGAAGAAGAAATTTCACTCGTACAAATTCTCTACATCTGCAGTTGTCAGGATGGCCGAGTGGTCTAAGGCGCCAGACTCAAGTTTACACTTGCCTATTATATAGGATGTGAATTCTGGTCCTCTCTGAGGGCATGGGTTCGAATCCCACTTCTGACAAGACTTTACTGCCATTGCAAAGATTAATTGTAGATGCAGAGACGTAACACTAATAGAAAATAATTAACCTTTTTAATTTCCAAAGTAGTGTGATCTCATGCGAATAGGGCATGTAGTAGATTTTGTTTGCCACATTCTATTATACGTCTTCATTTTAAGGAAGGACATTGGACAAGATATGAATGGTTGTAGAATAACTAGCATTTCATTGGTACAAATTCCATAGATCCACAGTTGTCAGGTTGGCGAGCAGTCTAAGGCGCCAGACTCAAGGTTAACCTAGCCTATCATATAGGCTGTGAATTCTGGTCCTCTCTGAGGTCGTGGGTTCGAATCCCACTTCTGACAAAACTCTTTTGTCATTGCAAAGTTTAATTGTAACAGCAGAGAGGTAACACTAATTGAAAATCGTTAATCTTTTTAATTTCCAAATTAGTGTAATCGCGTGAGAATAGGGCATGTAGTATACTTTGTTTGCCACATTCTATCATACGTTTCATTTTAAGGTAGGACATTAGACAAGTTATGAATGGTTGTAGAAGAAGGAGAATTTCACTCGTACAAATTCTCTACATCTGCAGTTGTCAGGATGGCCGAGCGGTCGAAGGCGCCAGACTCAAAGTTTACCTTGCCTATCATATAGGCTGTGAATTCTGGTCCTCTCTGAGGGCGTGGGTTCGAATGCCACTTCTGACAAGACTTTTTTTGTTATTGCAAAGTTTAGTTGTAGATGCAGAGAGGTTACACTAATTGGAAATCATCATCCTTTTTAATTTCCAAAGTGGTGTTTATCTCATGAGAATGGAGCATTTAGTAAATTTTGTTTGCCACGTTCTATTATACGTGTCCATTTTAAGGAAAGGCATTAGACAAGTTATAAATGGTTGTACAAGAAGGAGAATTTGACTGGTACAAATTCTCTACAACTGCAGTTGTCAGGATGGCCGAGCGGTCTAAGGCGCCAGACTCAATGTTACACTTGTGTATCATATAGGATGTGAATCCTGCTCCCCTCTGAAGGCTTGTGTTCGAATCCCACTTCTGACAAGACTTTTTTGTCATTGCAAAGTTTAATTGTAGATGCAGAGATGTTACACTAACTGAAAATAATTACCTTTTTTATTTCCAAAGTAGTGTGATCTCATGCGAATAGGGCATGTAGTAGATTTTGTTTGCCACATTCTATTATACGTGTTCATTTTAAGGAAGGACACTGGACAAGATATGAATGGTTGTAGAATAACAGGCATTTCATTGGTACAAATTCCTGAGATCCACAGTTGTCGGGATGGCCGAGCGTTCTAAGGCGCCGTACTCAAGGTTTCCCTTGCCTATCCTCTAGGCTGTGAATTCTGGTCCTCTCTGAGGGCGTGGGTTCGAATCCCACTTCTGACAAGACCTTTTTGACATTGCAAAGTTTAATTGTAGGTGCAGAGAGGTTACACTAATTGAAAATAATTAAAATTTATAATTTCCAAAGTAGTGTGATCACATGCGAATAGGGCATGTAGTAGACTTTGTTTGCCACATTCAATTATACGTGATCATTTTAAGGAAGGACATTGGACAAGTTATGAATGGTTGTAGAAGAAGGAGAATTTCACAAGTACAAATTCTCCACTTCTGTCGTTGTCAGGATGGCCGAGCGGTCTAAGGCGCCAGACTCAACGTTACACTTGCCTAACCTATAGGCTCTGAATTCTTGTCCTCTTTGAGAGCGTGGGTTCGAATCCCACTTCTGACAATACTTTATTGCCATTGCAAAGATTAACTATAGATGCAAAGAGGATACACTAATTGAAAATCATTGTCCTTTTTAATTTCCAAAGTAGTGTTTATCTCATGAGAATGGGGCATTTGGTAAATTTTGTTTGCCACGTTCTATTATACGTGTTCATTTTAAGGAAAGGCATTAGACAAGTTATGAATGGTTGTAGAAGAAGAAATTTCACTCGTACAAATTCTCTACATCTGCAGTTGTCAGGATGGCCGAGTGGTCTAAGGCGCCAGACTCAAGTTATACTTGCCTATTATATAGGATGTGAATTCTGGTCCTCTCTGAGGGCGTGGGTTCGAATCCCACTTCTGACAAGACTTTACTGCCATTGCAAAGATTAATTGTAGATGCAGAGAGGTTACACTAATAGAAAATAACTAACCTTTTTAATTTCCAAAGTAGTGTGATCTCATGCGAATAGGGCATGTAGTAGATTTTGTTTGCCACATTCTATTATACGTGTTCATTTTAAGGAAGGACATTGGACAAGATATGAATGGTTGTAGACTAACTAGCATTTCATTGGTACAAATTCCATAAATCCACAGTTGTCAGGATGGCGAGCAGTCTAAGGCGCCAGGCTCAAGATTAACATTGCCTAACCTATAGGCTGTGAATTCTCGTCCTTTCTGATGGCGTGGGTTCAAATCCTACTTCTGACAAGACTTTTTTGTCATTGCAAAGTTTAATTGTAGAGGCAGAGGGTTTACACTAATTGAAAGTCATGCACCTTTTTAATTTCCAAAGTAGTGTGATCTCTTGAGAATGGGGCATCTAGTAGATATCGTTGGCCACTTTCTATCATACGTGTCACTTTTAGGAAGGACATTAGACAAGTTATGAATGGTTGTAGAAGAAGGAGAATTTCACTCGTACAAATTCTCTACATCAGCAGTTGTCCGGAATGCCGAGCGGTCTAAGGCGCCATACTCAAGTTTAACCATGCCTATCATATAGACTTCGAATTCTGGTCCTCTCTGAGGGCGTGGTTTCGAATCTCACTCCTGACAAGAATTTTTTGTCATTGCAAAGTTTAATTGTAGATGCAGAGAGTTTACACTAATGTAAAATCATTATCCTTTTTATTTTCCAAAGTGGTGTTTATCTCATTAGAATGAGGCATTTAGTAAATTTTGTTTGCCACGTTCTATTATACGTGTTCATTTTAAGGAAAGGCATTAGACAAGTTATAAATGGTTGTAGAAGAAGGAGAATTTCATTCGTACAAATTCTCTACAACTGCAGTTGTCAGGATGGCCGAGCGGTCTAAGGCGCCAGACTCAAGGTTACACTTGTCAATCATATAGGCTGTGAATTCTGGTCCTCTCTGAGGGCTTGTGTTCGAATGCCACTTCTGGCAAGACTTTTTTGCCATTGCAAAGATTAATTGTAGATGCAGAGAGGTTACAATAATTGAAAATCATTATACTTTTTAATTTCCAAAGTAGTGTTTATCTCATGAGAATGGGGCGTGTAGTAGATTTTGATTACCACATTCTATTATACGTGTCATTTTAAGAAAGGAGATTAAACAAGTTATAAATGCTTGTAGAAGTAGGAGAACTTTATTGGCACAAATGATGTACCTGTACAGTTGGCAGAATGGCCGAGCGGTCTAGGGCGCCAGATTCAAGGTGCACCTTGCCTATCCTATAGGCTGTGAATTCTGCTCCTCTTTTAGTGCGTGGGTTCGAATCCCACTTCTGACAAGACTTTTTTTTCTTTGCAAAGTTTAATTGTAGATGCAGAGAGGTTACACTAATTGAAAATGATTACCTTTTTTATTTCCAAAGTGGTGTGATCTCATGCGAATAGGGCATGTAGTAGATTTTGTTTGCCACATTCTATTATACGTGTTCATGTTAAGGAAGGACATTGGACAAGATATGAATGGTTGTAGAATAACGAGCATTTCATTGCTACAAATTCCGCAGATCCACAGTTGTCAGGATGGCCGAGCGTTCCAAGGCGCAAAACTCAAGTTCAAACTTGCCTATCCTATAGGGTGTGAATTCTGGTCCTCCCTGAAGGCGAGGGTTCGAATGGCACTTCTGACAAGACTTTTTTGTCATTGCAAAGTTTAATTGTAGATGCAGAGAGGTTACACTAATTGAAAATCATTAACATTTTTAATGTCCAAGGTAGTGTGATCTCAGGGGAATAGGGCATGTAGTAGATTTTGTTTGCCACGTTCTATTATATGTGTTCATTTTAAGGAAAGGCATTACACAAGTTATGAATGGTTGTAGAAGGAGAGTTTCACTCGTACAAATTCCGTACATCCACAGTTGTCAGGATGGCCTAGCGGTCTAAGGCGCCAGACTCAAGTTTAACATTGCGTAACCTATATGCTGTGAATTCTCGTCCTTTCTGAGGGCGTGGATTCAAATCTCACTTCTGACAAGACTTTTTTGTCATTGCAAATTTTAATTGTAGAGGCAGAGAGTTTACACTAATTGAAAGCCATGCACCTTTTTAATTTCCAAAGTAGTGTGATCTCTTGAGAATGGGGCATCTAGTAGATATTGTTTGCTACATTCTATCATACGTGTCACTTTCAGGGAGGACATTACACAGGTTATGAATGGTTGTAGAAGAAGGAGAATTTCACTCGTACAAATTCTCTACATCTGCAGTTGTCAGGATGGCCGAGCGGTCTAAGGCGCCAGACTCAAGATTAAGCTTGCCTGTTCTATTGGCTGTGAATTCTGGTCCTCTCTGAGGGCGTGGGTTGGAATCCCACTTCTGACAAGACTTTTTTGTCATTGTAAAGTTAAATTGTAGAAGCAGAGAGGTTACACTAATTGAAAATCCTTAACCTTTTCAATTTCCAAGGTAGTGTGATCTCATGGGAATAGGGCATGTGGTTGATTTTGTTTGCCACGTTCTATTATACGTTTTCATTTTAAGGAAAGGCATTAGACAAGTTATGAATGGTTGTAGAAGAAGGAAAGATTCACCCGTACAAATTCTGTAGATCCACAGTTGTCAGGATGGCCGAGCGATCTAAGGCGCCAGACTCAAGGTTAACCTTGCCTATCATATAGGTTGTGAATTCTGGTTCTCTCTTAGGGCGTGGGTTCGAATCCAACTTCTGACAAGACTTATTTGTCATTGCAAAGTTTAATTGTAGATGCAGAGAGGTTACACTAATTGAAAATAATTAAACTTTTTAATTTCCAAACTAGTGTGATCTCGTGAGAATAGGGCATTTAGTACATCATATTTGCTGCATTCTATCATACGTGTCATTTTAAGGAAGGACATTAGACAAGTTATGAATGGTTGTAGAAGGTAGGAAAATTTCACTCGTACAAATTCCCTACATCTGCAGTTGTCGGGAAGGCCGAGCGGTCTAAGGCGCCAGACTCAAGGTTAAACTTGCCTATCCTATTGGGTGTTAATTCTGGTCCTCCCTGAGGGCGTGGGTTAGAATCCCACTTCTGACAAGACTTTTTTGTGATTGCAAAGTTTAATTGTAGATGCAGAGAGGTTACACTAATTAAAAATCATTAACCTTTTTAATTTCCAATGTAGTGTGATCTCTTGGGACAGGGGAATGTAGTAGGTTTTGTTTGCCACATTCTATTATACGTGTTCATTTTAACGAAGGATATTAGACAGGATATGAATGGTGGTAGAATAACGAACATTTCATTGGTACAAATTCCGTAGATCCACAGTTGCCAGGATGGCCGAACGGTCTAAGGCGCCAGACTCAAGGTGAAACTTGCCTATCCTATAGGCTGTGAATTCTGGTCCTCTCGGAGGGCGTGGGTTCGAATCCCTCTTACGTCAAAACTGTTTTGTTATTGCAAAGTTTAATTGTAGATGCAGAGAGGTTACACTAGTTGAAAACTATTAACCTTTTTGATTTCCAAACTAGTGTGATCTCATGGGAATAGGGCATGTAGTAGGTTTTGTTTGCCACATTCTATTATACGTGTTCATTTTAACGAAGGATATTAGACAGGATATGAATGGTTGTAGAATAACGAACATTTCATTGGTACAAATTGCGTAGATCCACAGTTGCCAGGATGGCCGAACGGTCTAAGGCGCCAGACTCAAGGTTAAACTTGCCTATCCTATAGGCTGTGAATTCTGGTCCTCTCTGAGGGCGTGGGTTCGAATCCCTCTTCCGTCAAAACAATTTTGTCATTGCAAAGTTTAATTGTAGATGCAGAGAGGTTACAATAGTTTAAAATTATTAACCTTTTTGATTTCCAAACTAGTGTGATCTCATGGGAATATGGCATGTAGTAGGTTTTGTTTGCCACATTCTATTATACGTGTCCATTTTAAGGAAGGACATTAGACAAGATATGAATGGTTGTAGAATAACGAGCATTTCATTGGTACAAATTCCGTAGATCCACAGTTGTGTTGATGGCCGAGCAGTCTAAGACGCCAGTCTGAAGGTTTACCTTACCTATCCTATAGGCTGTGAATTTTGGTCCTCTCTGAGGGCATGGGTTGGAATCCCACTTTTGACAAGACTTTTTTGTCATTGCAAAGTTTAATTGTAGATGCAGAGAAGTTACACTAATTGATCATCATTAACCTTTTTAATGCCAAAAGTACTGTTTATCTAATGAGAATGGGGCGTTTCGTAAACTTTGTTTGCCACGTTCTATTATATGTGCTCATTTTAAGGAAAGGCATTACACAAGTTATGAATTATTGTAGGAGAAGGATAATTTCACTCGTACAAATTCGGAAGATCCACAGTTGTCAGGATGGCCGCGCGTTGTAAGGCGCCATTCTCAAGGTTAACCTTGCCTATCCTACACGGTGTGTACTCTGGTCCTTTCTGAGGGCGTTGGTTCGAATCCCACTTCTGACAAGAATTTTTTTGTCATTGCAAAGTTTAATTGTATATGCAGAGAGGTTACACTAATTGAAAATCATTAACCTTTTTAATTTCCAAAGTAGTGTTTATCTCATGAGAATGGGGTATGTAGTAAATTTTGTTTGCCACGTTCTATTATACGTGTTCATTTTAAGGAAGGACATTAGACAAGATATGAATGGTTGTAGAATAACGAGCAGTCATTGGTACAAATTCCGTAGATCCACAGTTGTCAGGATGGCCGAATTGTCTAGGGCGCCAAACTCAAAGCTAACCTTGCCTATCATATAGGCTGTGAATTCTGGTCCTCTCTGAGGGAATGGGTTCGAATCCCACTTCTAACAAGACTTTTTTGTCATTGCAAAGTTTAATTGTAAATGCAGAGAGATTACACTAATTGAAAATCATTAACCTTTTTAATTTCCAAAGTAGTGTTTATCTCACGAGAATGGGGCATTAGTGGATTTTCTTTGCCACATTCTATTATACGTGCTCATTTTAAGGAAGGACATTAGACAAGTTATTAATGGTTGTAGAACAACGAGCATTTCACCCGTACAAATTCTCTACACCTGCGATTGACAGGATGGCCGAGCGGTCTCAGGCGCCAGACACAAGGTTTACCTTGCCTATTATATAGCCTGTGAATTCTGGTCCTCTGTGAGTGCGTGGGATCGAATTACACTTCTGACAAGACTCTTTTCTCATTGCAAAGTTTAATTGTAGATGCAGAGAGGTTGTACTAATTGAAAATCATTAACCTTTTTAATTTCCAAGGTAGTGTTTATCTCATGAGAATGGGGTATGTAGTAAATTTTGTTTGCCACGTTCTATTATACGTGTTCATTTTAAGGAAAGGCATTAGACACGTTACGAATGGTTGTAGAAGTAGGAGAATTTCACTCGTACTAATTCTATACATCTGCAGTTGTCAGGATGGCCGAGCGGTCTAAGGCGCCAGACTCAAGGTTTACCTTGCCTATCCTATAGGTTGTGAATTCTTGTCCTCTCTGAGGGCGTGGGTTCGAATCCCACTTCTGACAATACTTTTTTGTCATTGCAAAGTTTAATTGTAGATGCAGAGAGGTTACACTAATTGAAAATCATTAACCTTTTTAATTTCCAAGGTAGTGTTTATCTCATGAGAATGGGGTATGTAGTAAATTTTGTTTGCCACGTTCTATTATACGTGTTCATTTTAAGGAAAGGCCTTAGACACGTTACGAATGGTTGTAGAAGAAGGAGAATTTCACTCGTGCAGATTCTCTAAGTCTGCAGTTGTCGGGATGGCCGAGCTGTCTAAGGCGCCAGACTCAAGGTTAAACTTGACTATCCTATAGGCTGTGAATTCTGGTCCTCTCTGAGGGCGTGGGTTCGACTCCCTCTTCTGACAATACTTTATTGCCATTGCAAAGATAATTGTATATGCAGAGAGGTTACACTAATTGAAAATCATTAACCTTTTTAATTTCCAAGGTAGTGTTTATCTCATGAGAATGGGGTATGTAGTAAATTTTGTTTGCCACGTTCTATTATACGTGTTCATTTTAAGGAAAGGCATTAGACACGTTACGAATGGTTGTAGAAGTAGGAGAATTTCACTCGTACTAATTCTATACATCTGCAGTTGTCAGGATGGCCGAGCGGTCTAAGGCGCCAGACTCAAGGTTTACCTTGCCTATCCTATAGGTTGTGAATTCTGGTCCTCTCTGAGGGCGTGGGTTCGAATCCCACTTCTGACAATACTTTTTTGTCATTGCAAAGTTTAATTGTAGATGCAGAGAGGTTACACTAATTGAAAATCATTAACCTTTTTAATTTTCAAGGTAGTGTTTATCTCATGAGAATGGGGCATGTAGTAAATTTTGTTTGCCACGTTCTATTATGCGTGTTCATTTTAAGGAAAGGCATTAGACACGTTATGAATGGTTGTAGAAGAAGCAGAATTTCACTCGTACTAATTCTGAACAACTGCAGTTGTCAGGATGGCCGAGCGGTCTAAGGTCCAGACTCAAGGTTAAACTTGCCTATCATATAGCCCGTGAATTCTGGTCCTCTCTGAGGGCGTGGGTTCGAATCCCACTTCTGGCAATACTTTATTGCCATTGCAAAGTTTAATTGTAGATGCAGAGAGGTTACACTAATTGAAAATCATTAACCTTTCTAATTTCCAAAGTAGTGTTTATCTCATGAGAATGGGGCGTGTAGTAAATTTTGTTTGCCACGTTCTATTATACGTGTTCATTTTATGGAAAGCCATTAGACACGTTATGAATGGTTGTAGAAGTAGGAGAATTTCACTCGTACTAATTCTGTACATCTGCAGTTGTCAGGATGGCCGAGCGGTCTAAGGCGCCAGACTCAAGGTTTACCTTGCCTATCCTATAGGCTGTGAATTCTGGTCCTCTCTGAGGGCGTGGGTTCGAATCCCACTTCTGAAAAGACTTTTTTGTCATTGCAAAGTTTATTTGTAGATGCAGTGAGGTTACACTAATTGAAAATCATTAACCTTTTTAATTTCCAATGTAGTGTGAGCTCATGGGAATAGGGCATGTAGTAGATTTTGTTTGCGACATTCTATTATACGTGTTCATTTTAAGGAAGGACATTAGACAAGTTATGAATTGTTGTAGAATAACGAGCATTTCATTGGTACAAATTCCATAGATCCACAGTTGTCAGGATGGCCGAAGTGTCTAAGGCGCCAGACTCAAGGTTTACCTTGCCTATCCTGTAGGCTTTGAACTCTGGTCCTCTCTGAGGGCGTGGGTTGGAATCCCACTTCTGACAAAACTCTTTTGTCATTGCAAAGTTTAATTGTAGATGCAGAGGGGTTACACTAATTGAAAGTCATTATCCTTTTTGATTTCCAAAGTAGTGTTTATGTCACGAGAATGGGGCATGTAGTAGATTTTGTTTGCCACGTTCTATTATACGTGTTCTTTTTAAGGAAGGACATTAGACAAGTTATGAATTGTTGTAGAAGAAGGAGCATATCAGCGTTACAAATTCCTTAGATGTACAGTTGTCAGGATGGCCAAGCGGTCTAAGTCGCCAGACTTAAAGTTAAGCTTGCCTATCCCATAGGTTGTTAATTTTGGTTCTCTTTGAGTGCGTGGGTTCGAATCCCACTTCTGACAAAACTTTTCTGTCATTGCAAAGGTTAATTGTAGATTCACAGAGGATACACTAATTGAAAATCATTATCCTTTTTGATTTCCAAAGTAGTGTTTATCTCATGAGAATAGGGCATGTAATAGATTTTTTTTTTGCCACATTCTATTATACGTGTTCATTTCAAGGAAGGACATTAGACAAATTATGAATGGTTGCGGAATAAGGACATTTCATTGGTACAAATGGCATAGATCTACAGTTGTCAAGATGGCCGAGCGGTCTAAGGCGCCACACCCAAATTTAACCTTGCCTATCCTATAGGCTGTGAATTCTGATCCTCTCAGAGGGCGTGGGTTCGAATTCCACTTCTGACAAAACTCTTTTGACATTGCAAAGTTTAATTGTAGATGCAGAGAGGTTATACTAATTGAAAATCATTAGTCTTTTTAATTTCCAAATTAGTCTGATCTCATGAGAATAGGGTATGTAGTAGATTTTGTTTGCCGCATTCTATTTTACGTGTCATTTTAAGGAAGGACATTATACAAGTTAAGAATGGTTGTAGAATAAAGACAATTTCAGTCTTACAAATGCCTTCAATCTACAGTTGTCAGGTTGGCCGAGCGGTCTAAGGCGCCAGACTCAAAGTTAAACTTGCCTATCCTATAGGCTGTTAATTCTGGTCCTCTCAGAGGGCGTGGGTTCGAATCCCATTTCTGACAAAAGTTTTTTGTCATTGCAAAGTTTAATTGTAGATGCCGAGAGTTTACACTAATTGAAAAACATTAAGGCATGTAGTAGATTTTGTTTGCCACATTCTAATTTACGTGTCATTTTCAGGAAGGACATTAGACAAGTTATGCATGGTTGTAGAAGAAGGAGAATTTCACTCGTAAAAATTCCCTAAATCTGCAGTTGTCAGGATGGCCGAGCGGTCTAAGGCGCAAGACCCAAGGTTAACCTTGCCTATCCTATAGGTTGTTAATTTTGGTTCTCTTTGAGGGCGTGGGTTCGAATCTCACTTCTGACAAAACTTTTTTGTCATTTGTAGAACTTCTAGAACAGATTGTTCAGAGCATTCAGGAGCTTTCCATAAGCAACAAATCAATTTCCAAAACTGCAGCACAACTATTGGCGCCATAGAGAATAGTGCCTTTCTAATCTCACTATTGACATGAGAGAAACTTCTGTGTTTCACAGTCCGCCTTTCTACGTATCTGCCTAGCCCGGAACATGATGTTAGCTCTGCTTTGGAATATGCCAGTGACGTAGTAAAGCATCTGGAAGCTTTAAGAAAGAATGCTGTTGAAGAATTTCACAAAATCTTTGAGCAGTGTTCAGGCACTATGAAATCCCTATTTGACTCTGAAATCAGAATTCAAAGACTGGCAGGGAAGCAGACAAAAAGGGACAATCACCCAGCAGATACAGCAGAGGAGTACTTCAGAACATGTCTCTTTATTCCATGCACTGACGATCTGATCTCAAGTCTTAAGGAACGATTTGAGCAGAACAAAGATGTATTGTCTGCTTTCGATATTTTATTGCCCAGAAATGTAGGAGAAACTAAAGATGATAGGTTAAACAAGCTTTCTTTATATTTAGGCGGAAATATCAGTGACAGTGAAACACAGGCAGAATATCGGTTGTGGTGTCAAAAATGGAAATTCACAGAGAAACAAAATAGACCAAATAATGCCATAAGTTCTTTGGTAACATGTTCATCAGCATTATATCCCTCAATTCATCGTCTGCTCAAAATTTAGCCACCCTACCCATCTCAACTGCCAGTGCCGAGAGATCATTTTCAACAATGAAACGGCTCAAAACTTACCTCAGAAACAGAACTAGTGATGAGCGTTTAACTAATCTTGCCTTTTTGTCTATACACTGGGATCAGAAAATCAATCCTGAGGAAGTGTTAAATATAATGGGCAGGAGAAGCAGGCGTATCAACTTATTACTATAGCACTACTTAAGCTTCGTGTACATAGTGTAAATAGTGTGAAAATATTTTCCGTATAAACTGAAGGACTGTAAAGGAGATCATCATGGACAAGGCTTCTCTTCAACAGTTTCTCAGCTCTTTGTGGTGAGTTTTCAAGTTAGACCCTTTTAATGTTACTAATATATTATTTATCTTGCATGTCTAGGAAACTTCTAGTAATTGCTGCAGTATTTCATGTGTATATTTTGGCTGGAGTCATATTTGCTACTTTTATAATTTTGTTAACCTAACAATAGGTTTTTTATCCTCTATATAGTAAGAAAGTATTGTATTGCAGGTACATCGGTATACAGCACTGGGTTTTGACCCTAGATATACGTATACAAGTATCATTGCGTTAATGTAACAGCGTATTTCAAAAACGAAAAATCGCAGATATATTTTCATTTAGGATGTTTCGAAGATGTGACACGAAGGTTTTGAAAAAATTTCTCCACACCAAACCATCCTTTAGATGGAAAAAGCCCGCCTCAGTAGCGTGGTGGAGGCGGGTCTGCCTCGCGTTCAAGAGGTCCCGAGTTCGAGTCTCGGTCAGGGTGAGTTACCTGGATACGGTTTTCTCCGGGGTTTCCCTTATCCTGAAAGACGAATGTCGGGTAACTCTAAGCTCTGTGGACCCTGGGCTCTTTAGAGCATTATTTCACCCATTCCATTCATCTCCGATATGACTTAACGTTGGATGACGTAAAATTACAACAACAAAAAAAGATGGAAGAACTTCCGTAAATTGTTTATGTTCTCAAAAACATGTCTAACGATTCAGATTAAAATACTTCACGTTTGAGACAAAACAATTTGAATATTCTGGGAATAGGTGATAAACACCACTTCAATTTCACTGATTATTCAACTAAGAAACCATGGCATCATAGATAAAATATCAGGTTACAAGCGAACGCGGAGCTCATAAAATGCGCAACTCCGGCAATTTCTAGTTTCCTTGTACCAGTTGTTTTCGAAACATCTCATGGTATGTAACAAGTTATATGTACAATTGGCAGTCTCAAAATAGCAACTTTTTTTTCAGCTGCATAATTTCATACGGAACCTAGTTTTTTATTTATTTTTAAATACTTTAACATCCTTTAACCGGATTATCATATTGAGCAATAAATGAAACGGATGACACCCTCACATCAGTCCACGGCCACCAGAACTTCAGTTTTATCCGACACTCGTCTTCTTAAGATAAGGGAAAGCCCTGTAGAAAGTCCAATTCAGGAAACTTATCTTGATCTCAATTGGAACTCGCTTTAGCGGTGCTCAACTTTCGCTCATATGAGGTGGAGGTAAGCCTTCCTTCCCCTCGCGCGGCAAGGTTGGCCACTACCTCTTCACTGGGAGTCAGACACGGTACTACAACATTGTGGAGGCGGACTACAGTTGAAATCATTAATAACCAAACAGTTTGATGACGATACGGAATGGAGTAATCGTGCTTTATATGAATAGTGAAACTGTGTGAACCAGAGATTCATGTCAGTGTACAGCATCAATGTTTAGTACCTCTACCACGTGCTTGGTAAGCACAAACGTGTTATATTCCATTTAAAAATTTGATTTCGAGATGTCACCAGGAATGCAAATTTAGAGGAAACCAGAACAAAGACAAAAATTAAAAAAGAATGTCTGCACACGCGCTCCAGTGTGTATGCTTTTTGTGTTTGCTAATAGCATACTACAAAACCCAAAAATTGGAGGAATACGAAATGTAGGTTTTAATTTTGTTATCTTTCAAGGATGCGAAACGAAGATTTTAAGAAAATCGTCCCAAAATGGCTTCAATAATTTTAATTAAAACACAACATATTTGAGATACCCTATTGTGAATTTTTTGAGGAAAAACTCGAAGTCCACTTTACTGGAAGTGATGTTCGTATAACTACTCTAAACTTAATAAATTAACGAAAAGTTACTGCACAGCAGCTGTAGAACTCGTTAAAATATACAAATAATGTCAATTACAATAATGTATTGCAAGGTTAACCAATTCCGATATATTATCTGTTGGTAATTACAATTCTCAGATACTTACTTAAAGGTATTTAATTTTTGACCTCTAAGTTCCTATTCCCTTCTTCATTCAAGGAGAACTAATACTTTAAATGCATCAGTCAGTGGTTCGCTTTTTAAATATCTGATTATTATTTATACCAGTTTATTCCAGCTATAAGAAAAAAAACTGTGCAACTAAGGGCCTTTCTACAGACTTTATCCAAAGAATCAAGAAAACAAATTTTTATAATAATTTTGTAGAAGCTTCGGTGCAGATATTTTTTTTTTTTTTTTTTTTTTTTTTTTTTTGTCCTCCAACGTTAAGTCATATCGGACGTTGACTGAAATAGGTGAAATGATGCTCAACTGTGTCCAGGGTCCATGGAGCATAGAACTACCCGACATTCGTCTTTAAGGATAAGGAAAAATCTTCGAAAAAAACTTATGCAGGCAACTCGTCCTGGGCGAGATTCAAACTCGGGACCTCTTCAACGTCAGGCAGACACGCTACCATCTACGCTAGCAGTGCGGGTAGGATAGGAAGTCATGTGAAACAATACATTTGTTTTTAATTTTTATTAACATGATAAAAACACATCCCTAATTAACTGTTAAAAGTAAATAATTCAACGTAGAATTTTGGACACCCACCACACCCTCCCACGGAAATTAACTTCTAAATACGTGCCTGCCTATAGGCTGTGAATTCTGGTCCTCTCTAAGGGCGTGGGTTCGAATCCCACTTCTGAAACAACTTATTTGTCATTGCAAAGTTTAATTGTAGATGTAGAGAGGTTACACTAATTGAAAATCATTAACCTTTTTAATTTCCAAATTAGTGTTTATCTAATGAGAATGGGGCATTTAGTAGATTTTGTTTGCCACTTTCTATTATACGTGTTCATTTTAAGGAAAGGCATTACACAAGTTATGAATGGTTGTAGAAGAAGGAGCATTTGACTCGTACAAATGCCCAACGTCTACAGTTGTCAGGATGGCCGAGCGGTCTAAGGCGCCAGACTCAAGGTTAACCTTGCCTATCCTATAGGCTGTGAATTCTGGTCCTCTCTGAGGGCGTGGGTTCGAATCCCACTTCTGACAAAAGTTTTTTGTCATTGCAAAATTTAATTGTAGACGCAGAGAGGTTACACTAATTGAAAATCATTAAACTTTTTAATTTCCAAAGTAGTGTGATCTCATGAGAGTAGGGCATGTAGTAGATTGTGTTTGCCACTTTCTATTATACGTGTTCATTTTAAGGAAGGACATTAGACAAGTTGTGAATGGTTGTAGAATAATGAGCAAAAGGCAAGAGGCAATTTCCAACATATTTTTCGTTCTGTGGATGGATCAAGGCAAACTGGTTATGTAGTCACATGCTTGTGACTGGTATGGCAGGAGACACGCGCTAATGTTACAATTGTGCGTCAGACAACCTCTGAGATACACGTAACCACTTCTTCTTCTTCTTCATCATCATCATCATCATGATCATCATCGTCGTCGTCGTCAATAATAATAATAATAATAATAATAATAATAATAATAATAATAATAATAATAATAATAATAATAATAATAATAATAATAATAATAATAATAATAATAATAATAATAATAATAATAATAATAATAATAATAATAATAATAATAATAATAATAATAATAATAATAATAATAATAATAATAATAATAATAATAATAATAATAATAATAATAATAATAATAATAATAATAATAATAATAATAATAATAATAATAATAATAATAATAATAATAATAATAATAATAATAATAATAATAATAATAATAATAATAATAATAATAAAATATTTCACAATTAAAAACAAAAATGTACGTCTACAGTTACATTATTATTATTATTATTATTATTATTATTATTATTATTATTATTATTATTATTATTATTATTATTATTATTATTATTATTATTATTATTATTATTATTATTATTATTATTATTATTATTATTATTATTATTATTATTATTATTATTATTATTATTATTATTATTATTATTATTATTATTATTATTATTATTATTATTATTATTATTATTATTATTATTATTATTATTATTATTATTATTATTATTATTATTATTATTATTATTATTATTATTATTATTATTATTATTATTATTATTATTATTATTATTATTATTATTATCGTTGTCATCATCATTAATGAAAGTTTGCTATCAAAAATTTAAAGAATTATTCACATCTTTTTTGAAGTTTTATTTTGAAGGACCTGCTTAATCTAGTTTTCAGAATTTATTGCATCCACAGTTGTGCTACAATTACATGGGTCATAACAATGCACCAATGTGATGATCAGCATTTTATTCTAACGCAGTAAGAAAATATTAAATAATAGATGTTAAAAGGCTGCACGAATAAAACAACAAGATTAAGCAGTTGAGTTAGGAAAATAGAGTGTAGCAAGCAGTAAGACCAACTTGTAGGTACGAAAACAAGATGGCTGCTGCCTAGGTTGAGTCTAAGCAGCTCAGCATTGCACGGAATGCTCAAAACCATGTTACTTTTCTAATTGCGTTACCCTTCCATTAAAAAGAAAAGGCGTGTGTAGTAAAATACTAAAAGCGTTTCAATACGGAAAACTGCGAGATATGGAAATATCATTTACCTAAACATGGACAGTGGCGGCTCATGTAAAGATGTTTCATTGTGCTGTAATATTTATTTTTTTCCAACATAACTTCACAAATTCCAACGTAACTTAACAATTTTCCAATATACAATCCGTCAGCTATTTGTAGATGGATATTGAAGTCCCCTAAAAAAAACCTGCCCACAACAAGAAGGCAAGCGGAGAGTGACGGGGAGAGAAGTTTGAACTGTTTATCTGCTCTGTTAGTGGATCTGTTTACTACGAAATGAGTGTATGAGAGTGTATATGAGTCACCTATGCTGCCAGGTCTAATGCTCGTTTCAGTAATTGCAATGATAGGTACTATACATGTGTGAGTTATGTGACAACACTAGCATCTTTATATCTGGAAGGCGAGCATAAACACAGCAAAAGTGATTACGTTACACATTCTTCTGCTTTGCTTTATTGTGGTGGGCAGACAGTACATGTACCTACTGTCTTTCAAGAAAGTAAATGTACACTTTTCGTGGGTCAGTATCATGCAGGCGTTTCATGAGAACTAAATCGGCCATGTTCGTACTTGTACAGTGTCGTGGTCGTCATTTTAACCTATTACTCACTTCGAAGATTTATAAGGCTATATTAAACCAATATGACGAAAGATTGACTAAATATCATTGTATTGCAGCTGAGCTATTAACTACATGGTGTTGGATAATATGAGAGAGAGAGAGAGAGAGAGAGAGAGAGAGAGAGAGAGAGAGAGAGAGAGAGAGAGAGAGAGAGAGAGAGAGAGAGAGAGAGAGAGAGAGAGAGATGATGTATATGAGGCACGTTTTGTCAAGTTCTCTCGTAGCTCAGTGCCAAAAGGCAGGCTGTGTTCGTGGTTCGAACCCAAACATGTGGGCACACTTTCTATCTCCAAATGTTTTACTTTGGTAGACGTTGTAACAAAGTAATTTTCAGCTGTTATCTTGCGGCTAAGCTGTCTGTACATGGTATTGCGGAATATAAAAGAAACGTGGAATGATGATTTTAATAGAACCAAGATCTACATTTGCATATAAGGGGCGTAAAAACGACGGCTCCCGTAGCTCGGCGGTAAAACACACGCAAAATAAAAGGAACCGAGAGTTCGAGGTTCGAACTCAGTCGAAGTCAAAATATTTATCCAAAAATTTTTAGTTTATTAGAATGGAAAACACCAATTTACAGAACTAATGTTCTTTTACGACTAAATTGTTACTACATAACATTAGCAGATGTGCAAGAACAGGTAAAACGTGGTAAAAGAATGTGGACCAGTGTGCGAGCGAATCTGGTTGTTTACGATGGAGCTATGGGCACACTAAGAGCAGAACACAAACCTGTGTTTTCAAATGCTTGCAAAAACGATCTAATGATAGTGCAGGCGATTACACCAGAGTCTGAAACACAAGATTTCTATTTTCCATTCTTGATTCCACTCTTCCAAATTATTCACTGTAGCAGAAAAACGTTTTCTGCAATTCTGAAATGCTCCACAATTTAATTATTTTCTTGATACATATATGATGTGGCTTCATAATTAAATAATAGTTTGTTAACTGGCTTTCTAAGCACCATTATTCTTGGGTATCGTCTTATTTTTGTAATTTTTAACAATGGAGGAACTGTTTTGTAACTAGAAGTGACACATTATACACCCTTTCAGTTTTATACTCCATATTGCATTGGATTATACAGAGTTATATTACAGCTCTAAGTTTGTTCTCTGGATGAGAACCCTCCAGTTTCTTCTTACCTTTTGATGCGGTATGGAGATCTCAGGGCAATGTGATGAGAGACAACACAACAAAAAGTGGTGGATTAATTATTGTTTATTATAGTATTTACACGATTAATTTCCTGTTTATTGCCAGCGACGAGGCTGTTTCCACTAAACACACAGATCGAAAGCTTTGAGTACAATATACTGGCGAGAACTTCAGGAAATAATTTTCACACACCTTGAATTTCGTGGTTAGACTGAGGCCCTGTCCCTCTGTTGTATCTGTATTTATTTCTTTGCGAGGGTGGGTACGGATATCTCTCTAAACGTTCGTACCTTTATGTCCCGTTAGGGTGCATTCTTTGCAGCCAGTGGAAACATTCGTCCGTGGAAAATTTCTCATCTCATATGTTACAATATATTACATTTACATCTATATTACATTAACATCTACGTATATTACGTTCACGTATATAAATCCTCTCATTTTTATCAGGTATCATTTACATTGCAATAATAAATTCTCTGATGTACTTATAAGTAAACCTCAAAAGTCAGATGTAAAAGTAACAAAAATCATGCGAAAAATGCAATGAAAAGTTCACATTTCTTCAGTTAAAGTTCATAGTGTCAGAGTAATAGAAATCAAGAGCATGTTAGGAATAAGTATGGACGTCCAGTCCCTAGCTCAGAGAAAGCCCAGTGATAAAATACAAGCAAAAATCCTTTTGACAAAAATCATAAAAGAAATTTCAAATAGTCACAAAGAAATTGAAGAAAAAAAAATTAGGTTCACCAAGAATGAAAATAGGAGTCAATCGGAAATAATGTTTTAATAGATAGGGGTGCAAACAATAAGACCTGTTCAAAAATTATGAGCACATGATCTAAGTGGCGTAAAAGTGATGTTATTAGCTGTATGAGTATGTCGACTAATTTTTTCATTAGCAGTTAGTAAAAGTAAGGAAAGGGTGAAATTTCAAGTGATGTTATGTGTAGAAATGAATAGAAATTTCATTGAAATCTTGTAATACCAAGATTAGTAAGATATGTTATAACTGGATGTGATTATTTATACCCATGGATTGCCATTATCGGCTCTGAGAATCGATTTGTGAAATTAGACCAGGAAAGAAAGATATTCTAGTACCATTCATTGATATTAGCATGTCGGAACAAGTAACAAAGGACAAAAAGGAGGCAGACATAAGGCAAGATACTTTCTTTGTGAAATGTATTGAAATAGAGGCTATAGAGCTGGTAGAATCGATTGTAAAAGAATTTGATTTTGAAAATGACAGATAAATAGAATATGATGAAGAAACGGACGTAATTTATAATTGCGCACGATTCCAGAGAAATTCCCAGAGAAAAACCCCTAGGAAATGTTATTGATAATGTTGATTGTCAGGTGCGAATAGCTACCATGATATAGAAAACTGTGAAGACCTTGGAAATCTACTGAGAGGAAAGATAAGTCAGGCAAATTGATTAAATGAAACACAAAAAAGGAATTCTTTAGGCTTTTGAAGAAAAATTATGAATTAGTTTTCGAAAAACTTGGTAAATATTTACCTAATGTTACACATGTTCTTTTGAAGTGATACCTATTGAACCATATACACACAGAGCAGAAGAAATTGCTTTTGCTGTTCGCGACAAATTAGACAGTATAGTTCGAACGAGTAACTGAAATGTGAAATTCACCATTTGTTAATGCTCCTTGCATAGCTAGCAAATCAAATGGAAATATTCATGTTGCAATAGATGCCAGAAAACTGAAGAAATGCTGTACCCCATGGAGATATAGACCGGCAAGCGACGAGGTTATCCTAAACAAATGATACAAAGGGACATTTTTCTCAACCTTAGACCTCATGGATTCATTTTGGGAAATACCACTAGGGGAAGATTTGAGAAATTACACAACCTTCCTCCATTCAGGAATTTTGTATCACTTTAAAATTCGTTCTCTTGGTATGAAGTTCAGTGAGAGTGCATAAATAAGGGCACTGTACAAACTTGTTGATAAAATCTTAAAAAGTATTTGTGACTCAACTTCGATGAGTTTGTGTCATTTTAATAGACCTTAATGATATTTTAAAGCATATAAAATATGTACTAGACAAATTAGAGGAAGCAAATATTACGATCAAGCCAAATAAAATTGATTTCTTTGTGAAGAAAATGAAGTATTTAGAGCATGTTTTCCTAGTGGGAGAATGAAATCTAACCCAGAACGAATAAGGAGGATTGATAGAATTCCGCCACCCAACAATATCAAACATATGAGGTCATTCTTAAGAATATTAACATACCACACATTAGTCGCTGCATTGTTGGAGTTATTGAGAAAGGAAACAAAATGGAGGTGGACTCTGAACATGTATTCGCTCAGGTCACAAAATTGTTCGCCGCAACCTTTCTTTTTTTTGAGAAACCAAATATAACCCTTCCCTATATAACGTTTACAAACTCCTGTGTGGTAGGATATGGGTCAGTGCTAATTCAACATGAAGTTCAAGGACAGAATCATTAGATTGCAGTTGCATCAAAGAGGAATTTCACGAATTTCTGCTCAAGCCTGTACGACAGAATAAGAAATTGCTGCAATTGAGTTTTCATAGTAAAAATTCCACACCATACCTAACAATCGCACAGTAATTTCTATATGGGTTTAAGATTTGCATTCATGAACTCTTTGTAAGATGATCAGCACAAGCATATCGAGGTACATTCATGAAATCACCTTCCACAATACAGAACATAATTCAGACACGCATCTGAAGCTCAGAACATTTTTAGTAATTTACTGCCTCGAATGAAAGCTAACAAATTAGGGAAGAATGAACTTGAGATAACAATTCCATATATAGATATAAAAACTGTTAAGTAAAGATTTTTTGAAAATAGAACAATTACAAAACGAAGATGAAGAAAATGGTAAATTTAAGGAAAATGCACAAGAAATAACAGAAAGCCTCGAAGAAACTATTACAATTCACAAAGGAAAATCATATGTTTCACGGTGGCAATGGAAAAAATAGGAAGTTTGGAGAACAGTTAATAATTGCTGATCACAAAACATTAGACACACAGGAATGAGAAGCTAGTTGTGTGAAACTTTTTATGTCAAGCATCCTGCGAAAAAGGTGAGAATAATCCCATCGACTTGTGATTTATGTCAGAAGGCAAAAAACCTTTCAATATAAGATATGATAATGAACTACAATCGTCAGAGATCAGAGTGACAGCAGATGCCCAACAGATCACTTCAGATGCAAATTTGTTTTTGTCTGCATGATGTATTCAGCAAACTGGTTAAAATTATCTTGTTAGGAATATAACTGGTACAACATGTGCAGGGATGCAGAATATGGTAATCTCCATCAAGGACAGGGCAGCAAGAGAATTAAAGAGGAGAAAAGCCCAGGCATGGAGACCTTTCTGGTCCCTCTAGTTTATACTAGGAGACAGAACGCTAAGCAGACGACTCAAGCTGGAAGTACTAGATACTTACGTCTATCCGACTATTAAATAGAAGCCAGACGTGGTCCGCCACAAGCAGGCAGATGAAAACACTACAAATGTGCCAGATACTGGAAATAAAATGGCCAGAGCTGCACTTAAGAACAGACGTGGCGCTAGGAGTTAAGAAACTGGAGTGGAAATGGGGGACGACAGATGGACCTACAAGATCACGGTTTGGGATCCGCGACAGAGGAAGATCACGACAGAGATAGGCGGACTTCTACACAGCACAATCAGGAGAGCAATGGTGTACAACAGCTCGAGACAGAAGGAAGTGGAGATCCATGGGCGACAAAATACAAGTGCAAGCGTCGGTGTAGGCGAGTGCGAGTGAATAAGTGTCAATAGGAACAAGAGAAATGATAAAAACGGACAGTTGAGTCCAGAGGTTCTACTCCCATTAGCCTTGAACCCGTAGGAACAAGACCCGGGCCTCTTTCAACCAGGGAGTTATCCGAGCTGTCCCATGAAGGGCGCCCGGCATCCTCCGTGGGGTTTTCCATTAGGGCAAGACCTAGTTTCCTAACAAGCCCCCCCCCCATCTGGTCCTAGGGACACAAGACGGGACGGAAGTGGATACGCCACTTACGCGCGTCAACACTCAAGGTGAAGACTACCGATATGACCTCGGTGGGGCCGCCTGGTGATCTAGCACACCTTCTACTAGCTGAGCAGGCTAGTACCCGGAAACTTAATGGCTTCCCTCAACCCCGTCCGAAGACATACCCAATCTCCCACGGGTATCGGGAACACACTGCCCCCTCGAGACCATCCCAATCCGAACAACTCCCGAAGGAGGGGCTCGGCTGTTCGGCCCGAGGTTCCTCTAGTAACGTCAGAGGTACCACGAGTGCTAAGGGTCCGCAGCGCCCGCACTTGTCTTTCATGGAACATAATAGGCCATCTCTCTAATCTCTAATATATTACATGTCTGCAATATATCAAATGGTTAAAGGAAATAATAAAATTGATGCACGGAAGTGCACGAAAATAGGAAAATATACAAGCAGGATAGTTTAACAATAATGAATGCAGGATATTCATTTTTAGGAAGATATCCATGTATATATGTGGCTGTGAGTGAGTGCATGTGTGTCTGTAAACAGCATAACTCAAAACCGAAAAGTTGCTTAGTATTTAAATGCAAGATCTTCTAAGGTTAATACACGGAGATTTTGAATGTATCTCTCACCCTAACTACCCTTTACATGGAAAAGGACTTCGAAAATTCTGACTTTCTCAAGCATAGCTTTAACGATTTAAATTACAATACCATATGTTTAAGTTATAACCATGACAAATTTAATGTATATCATGGCATTTCTGGGTATGTTCTCTGATATTCTCTTCATTCTCGGTGATATTTGCATAACTGGTAAACCGTAGATAAGTGATAAATTCTGATGACACCAAAAATTTCTTTCTCATTAAAACACAAATTTATCAAATACAATTTCAGTGGAACCAGTTGCAAGATAATCATTATTATTTTTTGTGTAGGTAGTCATATTGAGAAATTAAATGCCAGAGCCGAAATTTGAACCACAGATCTCTCGGTCTCCGTTCGGTTGCTCTTAACAGTTGAGCAACTATGACCTTTCATTAAATCTAATGACGGTTTTTGGCCATAGCAGCTTAATGGTAAAGCGACTTCAAAGTGCGGTCTTAGGATTTGTATAGATAAGCCCTAATGTTAAAAATCAAACAAAAGTCGAAATCTAGCGAATTGTACTTCTCTTTAAGTTGGCAGCCCCCCTCGTGCAAGCTCAGCAGCGGTAACGTACGAGGCCACAGAAGTCAACAATGGGTTTAAGATAAGGAACAGTAAACTTTCACACTAACTTTCAGAGTAAAACAAGACCTTATTGTGATTAAATCTGAAGTACAGTGTGACCTTCGTATTACGTACTTTAGAAATATTTAGAGAAGAATGTAAAGGCAACTATTGTGACAATTATTAGAGATCGGTTTCGTAGCACAATAATTTAAACGTTCGTATTAAGTCCAAGTCCTTCCAGACCTTAAACATGACTGCTTACTCATTTTCTTTAAAATGCAGATGCCATGCTGTTGTGTTCCCTTTTGCAAGAACGTGAGCGGCAAAAGTAAAGGAATACGTTTCCCAGAGTTTCCAGTGACATTATGAAAGTGACTTCGCCTTATCACGGTAAGATTTTGTAACAAATTAAAATTCGAATACCTCAATATTATTATTTTGCTATTACTTTTAATGTTGCACAACTCATGGGCTTTAGTACAGTACACTTTAAATGCTTTTATCGTTATTTTATTGTGTGGGGTCCATTTCAGCATGATGTAACGTCTACATGCTACCAACACGCTTATTACATGCTACTAACATCACAACATTTCCTTAACATATATGATAATTTTGTATCCATACAATATTTTTACATAATGTAGTCACTCCCTCAAAGACAAAATACCTTTACTTTAAAATAACTCTTTAACATGTATATAAAAGCTTTAAATGAATTGTATAACACATACTTTTACTACAATATATATCACATATATGAATTTTTGACAGTTGCTTAAATCTTGCAGATTGCAAAAGTTTTGTTAGAACGTCAGCAATTTGTTCACCAGTAGAACAATTCTCTAAATTAAGCCACCTTTTATTTAAATAATCATTAATGAAATTGTACTTAATGTCTATGTGATTTGCATCGTATGATGCTTGACCAGATTTGATAATATTAATACAAATTTTATTATCTGAATATATTGTAATTTTGGGCTTTACACTGACAAGTTCTTCAATGCAATTCTTCAAAAACTTCAGTTGCTCACAGCAGTGTGCAGCAGTAACATATTCTACTTCTGTCGAGAATTGTGCAACAATACTTTGCTTTCTTGATCCTCCTCCATCATAATAATAAAACTAGTTTTACTTTTCCTGTCCATCATGTCACTCGCAATGTCTAGTCGCAGTATGTCTTTACTTCAATTTCATCTTCACTTTCTGATGAATAACGGATTCGTAAATTTTTGTTGTAATTGAGATATCTGGGAGTTCTCTTGATATTTTAAATATGTTGTTCAGACGGCGCATTTACTGCTCTGCTTTCAAAGTTCACAGCATAACTCAGGCCAGGACGAGTCCTACACACTACATATAACAGACTTCCCACTGCTTCAAAATATGGAAATTTTATAGCAGTTTATTGATCTTCCTCTTGTAGCTTTTCTTCTTCTATTTTTTTCTGTTTTTCTTGCTTCTCGGATTTTTTCCTTTGTAACCATTTCCTTTTTCCTTTGGCTTATCTAGATGACATATAGGAGTGCTTACTGGCTTGTCAGCTTCCATACTATAGTTTCTCACAACTTGATTGGCATACTTTGTTTCTGTTATAGAGATTCCATGTTCACTCACATTTATTTCCATTCCAAGACAATTATTTGGTTTTGTGTTGACTGTCGCTTTGAAGTTTTCATTCAGACTTTTCACAAGCTTTTCCATATCTTCAGAACTTCTCTCATGACTATTCCATCATCGACATGTATTTATACAAACATTGTATTTTTATTCTTTGCATTTTTATATACACATCTGTCAGATTTCAGGTGTTAAAATTGTGAGATTTCAGAACATCAGCTAACTTCATATTCCACTGTAGTGGAGATTGAGACCATACAATGCTTTCTTCAGTTTGCATACTTTGTTTGAAAACTTATATCCTTCAGGTGCTTGCGTGTTTACTTCTTTAAGTTGTCTATATTGGAATGCACATTTTAGGTCTAATGTTCACATATTCCTTTTTTTCAGCAATAGCACACAGTGTCCTTAAAGAATTTGAACGACAGCTGAGCTGTGTATTTCCTCAAAGCGTAGATTGTACTTTCTTTGTTTGCATCCTCTTGAAACTAAACGTGCCTTATATTTTCCATCATCTTTTATTCTGGATATATCCAACGGCTTGTAACAATTTCTTTCGCAATTGCTTCACTTTTATTCAAAAGTTTCCATGTATTACTTGCTTTTAGACTTTATTTTTCTTCATCAATTGCTTCAGGCCATTTTTCTTTTCTTCACTTTCCATTCAGTTTTATATGTTAACAAAGCATAATTTTCATCACCTTCCAGGTAGTATACTTGAAATATTCTTGGCATTCTTAATTCTCTTCTTGGTCTTGTACTTTAATTTACATTTTCTTCGTGTTGTCATTGTCATACCATGCTTCAGCAGGTGTTGGTCGGGCCGTAGCTCAGTGGTTAGACCGCTTGGCTCTCACCAAGGTGGCCCGGGTTCGACCGCAGGCGACCGCAAAGTGAGATTTGTGGTGGACAACACGGCGCTGGGGCGGGTTTTCTCCGGGACCTCCGGTTTCCCCCGCCATCTCATTCCACCGGTGCTCCATCTTCATCTCATGTATCATCAGTGTCACCGCCTGGGGTGCCGTATGTAGTAAAAGCGGGCGTTAAACACTACACATTCATTCAGCAGGTGTTACTTTATTTGTTACAGTTGGACTTCAGTTCACTAAATAGGCAGCTGTATATAGAGCTTCGCCCCACATTTCATTTTCAAGATGAAAGTCAAACAATAGTGCTATAACTTAGTTATTAGCGATCTATTCGTTCTTTCAGCAGAAAAATTATGTCCAGGTGTATGAGGAATGGTGAAGTTTATTATTATTCCTTTATTTCTGCAACAATTCTTGAAGTTATTACTCCGATATTCTCCTTCATTGTCACAGCGTATTTTAGAAACATTTAAGTTGAAATGGGCTTCTACTTCATGTACAATCTATTAAGAAAATATTTAACTTCATCCTTGCCTTCCAACAAATATACCTGTAATCATCAACACATGTCATGAAATAATTTTTGCTATCCTGAGTAGAAGGGCTGATATTTTCACACATATCAGTTTGTATTAACTGTAAAGTTGGAGGACGTAAAATTACAAAAAAGTCACAGTTCACATCACTCCTGCGCTATTTCATTATATTAGGAACTGTAACACACATATAAGGAATTTTCTTAAGATCATTGAAACTTATGCGACCAAGTTTTCTGTGACATTACATGTCTGATCCACAGTTGTTAACAATGTTGTTAACTCCAAATTCCCGTACTGATTTCCTTGAGTTTTTAAATCTTCAACATGCAATCCCCAAAGTTCTTTGCATCCCTTAGGAACAATAGCTTTAACTTGTACTATCCAAACTACATGTTCACTAAAAAGTATAAGTGCACCCTTTTCATTTACATTTTCACTCACACAAGGTTCTTTGTAAACGAGGTGCATAACTGACATTTGTCAACATCACACTTTCTGTCTCCACTTCTTTCATTTTTGTTATCAGGCATTCAGCATCCTTCGCAAGGTTGATTTCGGTGTTTCTTGTATTTCTAACACTTGAAAGCTGTTTTATATTGTTTTTCATGTTGCCATTACAACGCTATGCACAACAGATCTCATATCATTTTTTCACTATTTACTTCTTGTGTACTTCTTTCTTCAGCTGTCAGAAAAGCAACTTCGTTACTCTGCCTATTATTATTATCACTGTTGTATAAGTTTTTAAAATAGCACTTTTCTTCTGGATTTTCCTGAATGTTCCACAAGGTGGATATGCCCTTTTATTCATGTCAACACAATTTCTTTTTTTGAAGTAATAATTTTCTGTTACATGGTTACCTTTCTTTTATATTTCACATTACTTATTTTGTTTTGCAGCACATTCTGTGTTCTTATGACCATTACATTTGCATCCAAAACATTTTAAAATTTGTTTACCTTAACCTTTTAGGGCTTGAAATGCTACACCTGTTTTTTCTGCTCATGACTTTCTGCAGTTTTCTTCCTTCCTTAATCTGGCTTTGAGGTTATCCAAAGTTCTGCTTCCTTCTGGTGTCGAATCCCAAGCAGTAACAAAATGTTTATAATTTTCAGAGAGGATGGTTAAAATCTTGGTTATGACAATGTCTTCACTCAGATTTTCATTTAGACGGTAGAGCTTAAAAGCTGTGTTTTGCATATGACTAATATTGGCCATCATAGCCTTGCTTTTATCATATTTATAGTTTAAAAAATCCATTTGCAGTTGGATTCTCTGTTGAGTAGTTTCCTCCTTGTATACTGATTTTAAGGTGCCCCAAACTTCCTTAGATGTCTCACGAAAGAATATGGGCCTTCACATTATGATCCAGTGTTTTGAGAATCACACACCGTGATTTTGCATTCTTAGTCTTCCATTTTTCTACGGCAGTTTCTCTTTCATTTCTTGATAACAAATCGTCACCATTCAATCTTATGCAAAAACCTTCTTGCACGAATAACACCAATATTTCCAGATCCCACAATGCAAGCAGAGCACGGCTCTTCTTTATAATATGCGACGTGGCGATTTTTTTTAATTCATTTACACTTTTACATGTTTTTTATATACAGCCACGATTTTTAATATAATTTCTTTACTTTTTAATTCAATTTCGTGTTGGAGGGCATTCTTTTAACGTTATTAATTTTTTTATTTACTTACTGCGTAATATAGCCATATTGAAGAATTCAGTGCAGCCAAAATATCCTTGTTTCTCCACTGAACGCAATGCTGCCAACAGTCTTACGTGTCCCTAAATTACACTATCTAGCAGACTAACACAAAGTAATACCTAAATTGCACTACATAGTTAACTAAACACTAACATGGTTTGAGCAGGCTAAGTTATCACCCGGTCAAATTTTGTTACTCATGCACTGCTTTGCACATAAACAATCATACGACACGACGATAATGGAGTGCTCCGCAGCAAATACATGTATGAGTTCGCGGACTCTATCGGACTGTTTCAGCTACTGCCGTGAAGTGTGCATGATGTCAAATGACACTAAGTATACTGCAAGGGGGAAAATTGGCGACCCCGGCCACGTCGTTCAAATAGACGAATGCAAAGTAGGACGACGCAAGTTTCGTTGTCGGCGCTGCAATTAGATTGTAGAGGTTATCTGTATCCCTTCTGTTGTTGAGGCATATCATCAATCGCAGCTCATTCGTTTCCACGTAGATCATTCCCAAGATCTAGCTGCCCTCTACGACGCGCCCACGATGAAACTTGCGTCGTCCTATTTTGCATTCGTCGATTTGAACGACGTGGCTGGGACCACCAATTTCCCCGCTTGCAGTATACTTGGTGTCATTTGACATCATGCACACTTCGCGGCAGTATCGGAACCAGTCCGATACAGTCCGTGAGCCCATGCATGTATTTCCTGCGGAGCACTCCATTATCGTCGTGTCGTAGGATTGTTTATGTGCAAAGCAATGCATGAGCAACAAAATTTGACCGGGCGATAACTTAGGTTGCTCAAACCATGTTCCTTTGCACACAGACTGCGTCAGCTTAGTCTGGAGCATTTTTGCAGAAGTTGGGTACAAGTTTTACGTATCTTTCTCATGTTGGCTGCAACGCGAGAACCGGCTGGTCGTCTGCTTGCGCACGCGTATACGTACACCTTTGGTCTTAGACAATATTCTCGCGTTGCACAAAAGAATGTTTCTCCACAGAGCACGTTTTGCACACATATGTATTTATAATATAACTTTGTATATAGAATATCTTACATAGTAGTATACTCAGATTACAACGACGTAAACTTGTAAATGCACAACTTTCACAGCGGGAGTACCACGTTCTACCTGCAGGACAGCCCTCTCGTCTCGATTCCGTCACCTCTATACCACAGCAAACTACTCCGTCAGCTACACTTTCCGCAAAAAAGTGTTTGCTCTTGTAATAAATTATTTAACTTGCTTCACACATGTATCCTCGGACCAAGGTAGCTCATGTTTTATTACAATTGTTACTTTGTAGTTTATTATATTAGGGGATACCGAGCGTGTGGATTCCGCGGTATCTATGAGGCTCACATTCAAGAGGTTCCGGCTACGTTTCCTGGTGGCCAACTCTAACTATGTATTTTCACTTTATTTTTCCTGTGGTGGTGTTTTCTTGCAGGGATCTCCTCTCTCCGACTTCAACTGTTTTCATGATTTCCTTTCACGTTTCACTTTGACCTCAGAACTTGAATTGGTGGACAGCGGACGATTACGTTGAGGTTTGCGAATGGGAACTATTTCTCTACCTCGTCAGAAAAATGCACATATTTTAATTTTTGATCTATTAAGAGCTCTGTCGATTGTCAGAATCATCTCATCACCACCGGCGTGTTGGAATTTCATCTAGCAGCAGTTTCTTTTAACAAGCCAGTCCATTGGCTGTCTTAAGCACACATATAACCTCGGGTGGGAGACATCTGCACTCATTGACATCTGCATTCGATTATCCTTATATCTAATACAAACTGATTTCTTACTAATTACTTTGTTACAAAGTTGAAATTTCCAACTTTTTCAATTGCTAAGTAAAGAAATTATCATTTGTTTCATATGGTTACAGTTGTTATTGACAAATAGGCAAGGAACGTTACAGCATTCAGCAACGCGTACAACTTGTGAAAATTAATTATCAAATTAATTATCTGTTCTCTCGGTAAATGAAGAAAGATAAAGGGCTCTTATAAGGGATTATTTTTGGCCTTAGTTGGATGGTATGGATCTCAGAAACATCAGGTTCCAGCAAGATGGTGCCACATGTCATACTGCTCTCGAAACAATTGATCTTCTGAAGGAGAAGTTTAGAGGTTTCCTAATTTCCCGTGGTGATGATGTTAACTGGTCCCCGATGATCATGTGATTTGACGCCGTTTGATTACTTCTCGTGGGGTTATGTTTATGCCAACAAGCCAGAATCAGTAAATGACCTTATAAATAACATCACGCATGTTACTCGTGAAGTTGGACCTAATTTACGTTCCTCTGTCATTGAACATTGAGTCAACTATATAACTTAACAGATATAACTTAACAGCTACACTTACTAAATTAGTGAATAGACAAGAAAATTCGCTGACTAACTGAAATCCATAAAACTAGACCAACTCTAGAATGTAAATAAACAAATAAAAACAAATGTAGGAGTACTAGTTAAACAACTATAGCAGTTACTGTCCTCCACAGGAGAGAAACTCTCCGGGGACTGAGCCGCAAGGGCATTGCAGAAAGTTCCCACAACCTCCCTGGACAGGTTTATGATACCACATGTCACTACAGTTACAGACCATTCAAAAACATTTTAACGGTTTCTACTCTTGTGAATGAATCTTCTCGGTTTTAGTGTACAGAGTGAATGGGGCGCATGTTTCTTTAACGGTTCCGCTCCTTGTGTAGCATACGTTTCCTGTCACACACATTCGCTGTCCTTGTCCCACTGTGTAAGGGAGCGCATTCCTTTCAGGGACCTTCTTTGCGTTGCTGGACAGTAGCTTCACTATAAGAACTACATAAAGTCATTGTATTAGATACAACAATCATGTTAATTATAAGTATGGTACATTGTGTACTAACATGGCACGTAGTATTGCTTCTACTGTAACAGAGCATGCTATAATGCACGAGATTTGACTTGGCACTTTTTGCCCTATCCTTGTCTAGCACGGTCGCTGGGTTTCTTTCCCTGAAATGGTCAGTTCCTTTTAAAACCCTATTGTATTCCCTAATTACCTGCTGTGGTATGAAGCTAAGCACAAGCAATCATCAGTTGTTGCAAGTTGCAAGTGAAGTATCGGTTATTAACGTAATGGAAATGTGAAAAATGTTTTAAAAATTTGAAAATGTTGTGATTATTTTAAACAGTGTTGGGAATAATGCTAGATTCTGTGTTAAATATAGGAGGTGTGGGAATAAAGGGAAAAGCTATAAGATCAGATGACAGGAAAATTGTAATCAATGTCTATAATATTTTAAAGACGAATGCGAGGCTCTAAAATGCAAAAAAGCCAACTATATCTGTGACGAGCATAATGAAATTTAGATTTGTAAAGAAATCAGCCAGAGAAAAATTTCTGACGGAATGGCCAGACGTTGTGTAAAATTATTCTCGTTTCTAAGAAAAATGAAAGAGATAAGGGTTTCTGGTGCCCCTTTTATTTACTTAGATGAAACTTGGACCAATATAGACTATACACAAACAAAGTGTGGAAAAGTGAAGAGGACGATTTTGAATTTTCACTACGCATCCCAAAAGGTAAAGGCCCCCGCGGAGAATTGGACGGGTTTTATTCCAACGCTCTTCCGAGTTTTAAATCAAAATCAAGCAAAGACTATCATGAAGAAATGGATAGCAAAAGATTTAAAATTGGTTTATTAATAAGTTGATACCCAACATTCCCTCCAATAGAGCTATAATAATAGACAAGCATCTTATCATTCTATGCAAATCAATAAGGTTCCGATATCACCACTTAAATTAGTAATACAGTCACTTCTCCTTGATAATAATATTGAATTTGATCTGCATTCCAACAAAGTTGTGCTATACGAACTACTAAAGCTGAAAAGAAATGTGGTCTCAAAATTTATGAAATAATCTCATAGCGCAAATATACGACCACAGTCGCATCATTGATCCTTAATGCTATAGAACTTTATATGAGCACAGATAAAAAGTGAGGTCCCAAAACACAAACTATCATTTAATCATAGTGACGTAAAAGTGTTGTTTGATAGTGTAGTAGGTAAAGTGTCCGAACAAATCTGATGCGGAGCTTGTGAACATGTCGAAAAAGATAGAACAGTTTCATTGGGAGAATGATGGATTAATAGATGAAATTAGTGTTAGGTTCATACTTAATTTAGAAGATGATTCAGATAGGAAACGTAAGGAACATTTTGACATTTCTGACAATGAAGAAGGGGAACAGGAACCAAATTTGGAAGAGGAAGAAGGATCATCCGCCACTGACGTGTCCGCCCTGTCTGGCTGACCATAAAAGAGGACGGGTTAGAAAGTGATTGTGAGTACGTATTTCTTTCTCTTTCGAAAAACCAGGGCCAAGTTAAATCTCGTACACTATAATTTTATGTAGAGTAGCTACAAAATAAGAGTGGACATGGGTGCGCCAATACGGTTATCCTACTGTCCTGGTGTTGCCAGTTTCACGGCAAGCGGGCGACAGAGATGGAAGATATATCTGTCTTTGTCTCTGCCTAGCAAGTATCGTACAAATGCTGAGATGTACAGTGATGCAGATGCTGACAGAGAAGTTCGCTTAATATTTCAGCATGTGTGTGAGAACATACATGATGATTATCGCACAATCTGAACTTTAAAACCTTGAACTGGAGAACAGTTCGCTTACATAGCTATCGTTCATGTGCACACAAAACAAAATGATTCAAATTAGATACGTTCTACGAAATAAGGTATTAGCTACAGTGAAACAAAATAGTGACACTTCAACGATCTGTGAATATAGTCTCTATTTTAATGATGCCATATTTGTATACTGTCTGTAACGGACTTTAAACCAACTTTTGTTCCATTAAAATACTTAATAAATATGGAAGATATGAATGTGTATTTATGAAGCATTTTTACACCATGTATCTCATGTACTAATGTTAGGCATTGTGTGCAGAAATTTTAGTCTTGCAGCAGCCATATCGCTTCCTTCAAGCATAAATTTGCGACCATCATTGATTCTCCTATATTTGAATCCAAGAGATTTCAGAATATTGTGCATAGACGATACAGAATCCGTATATTCTATTTTCCCCCTCATTAAATTGGTCAGCCTTTTGGCAGTTGGATATTCACCCTTGTCATATAAATCATAAATTGTTCTACGTGAAACACACTTTTGAAAATTTTCTAAGTTGGTAGCACGCTTTTTAGCTGCCCGATGTTTCCCTGGAGAATTAAATATATAAACTTCTCCTGAGTTGGCAAATTGTTTGCCTAACAATGTTCGTCACAGAATGAGCACTCACGTGACAAGCTTGTAACATTAATTCTCGACTCTGAGCGAAATTTGTACTTTCGAAAATGTCTTTAATTGACATCTGTTTGAAAAAGGAATACACATTAACAAGAACATTTGTAGCCTATTGATGTAAAATCTTATGAGTTGTTTCGCAGTTATTACTAGAAGCTCCAGTACTAGACTTGCTAAGCGGTACATTTGCGCGCTTTGAAAAGCACGTGTGCGCTTATAAAAGATCACCACTTTACTGAATGCAGGGTACAAAATGCAACTGCAGCATAGCACCTGTGTGCTTTTCTTCACTGACAGTTAATTCTTTTCTTTCTAGTCAGGCGCCTTAACTTTCCATATCTTCAAAACCAGATGTGCTACAAACATGGGGTTTGGACAGTAATCCTAAAAAAAAGATAGCTCTGTAACATGGGAAAAACAAAACAATTCTTTAATTGGTATCTTTAGAGCGCGCAAAGAAATTAGCCGCATGCTTCGGCAAACCGAGCCAGAATGCGTGCTTAACTGTACAAAGTTGCATGTACCGCATTGGCTAGCAGCCATGGAACAGCCACGCCTTTTTTTTTTTTTTTTTTGTAATTTACGTCCTCCAACGTTAAGTCATATCGGACGATGAATGGAATGGATGAAATGATGCTCAAATGAGTTCGGGGTCCATCGAGCTTAGAGTTACCTGACATTCATCTTACAGGATAAGGGAAAACCCTGGAAGAAACCTTATCCAGGTAACTCACCCTGACCGAGATTCGAACTCGGGACGTCTTGAACGTGAGGCAGACATGCTACCACCACGCTACCAAGGTGGGCACCACGCATAGCCCCGCCTTATGTCCATTCCTATTTTGTAACTACCTTAATAAAAATACAAAAAATTCAACAACAAAATCAAAATTCAATTTATTTTATTGCCATTAAGCTATCGCAATAGGTAAAGTCAAAGTAAATCAAATATACAGAAATCAAGATAAATATCGTATCATAAAGTATAAATCAAATGTACAAAATTCAAGATAAACGTTATGTCATGAAATAAATAAACACACACATGATTACATAATATACAACAACAGAATAAATTATTTATATAATATATAAGCTAACTGATTAATCAACAGATAATATCACAACTTTAGGAACAAAATTGCAATTCTTCAAAATACATTGGTTATATGATTAATCTCTAAACACACCATATAAAAGTGTATACTTTTCTGTCATGTTTCATTTACATCATGAACAAAATTCTAAATATTCTGATATAGAACATAAAGGAAAATTTACTAAAAACCATAAAGTCTAGTTTTAAATATATTTCCTTGTAGTTTAGTTAAATCTTGAGGTAATTTGTTGTACAGTTTCAGCCCTAATATTTCATAGCTATTTAATGATTTTGATAATCTTTGAAACGGGACATCCAATTTTTTACAAAGTCTTGTGTTATGAGTATGAATGTCCTCTCTTAGTGTGTATTTTAAGACATTACATTTGGTATACCGTAATACATGATAAATATAGAGATTAATTACGATTAAACATTTGAGCTTAATGAATAATGGTATACAATGTTCAGATCTATGTGAATCGGTTATTATTCTAACGATCTTTTTTTGAAGTAAAAGAATATCGGTGATGTGGGCACTATTCCTCCACACCAAAATTCCATAAGAAATGATACTCTGAAAGAAGGTAAAATGAGCAATTCTAACATAGTTGATTGGGACAAAATCCTTTGAAGATTTCTTAGTAGAAAAATGACCCTAGAAATTTTACCTGATATATATCTTATATGTGATTCCCAAGTCAACCTATTGTAAATGTGTATACCAAGAACATTAACGGTACTATTTACATTTTGAATGTACCCCAAATCCCTTAAACTAAAACTTAATTGCTGAGTTTTACTCTCATTTAAAAGGAAACCATTTGCTCTGAACCAGACTCATGCTTTATTTAATGCCCTTTCTGTTAAATTTTGTAGCTCAGTTAAATCATCGCTATTTTTATAAAGGTGGTATCATCTGCATACAAAATTGACTTACAGTCAAGAAAAGAGGGCAGATCATTTATCATGACACTAAATAATAAAGGACCCAAGACCGATCCTTGTGGAACTCCGTAAGTACCTAACAATTTGAACATCAGATTTTTCTCTATCTATAAAAACAATTTGTTTGAAGACACACGCGTTACCTACATTACATACATACATACATACATACATACATACATACATACATACATACATACATACATACATACATACATACATACATACATACATACATACATACATACATACATACATACATACATACATACATACATACATACATACATACATACATACATACATACATACATACATACATACATACATACATACATACATACATACATACATACATACATACATACATACATACATACATACATACATACATACATACATACATACATACATACATACATACATACATACATACATACATACATACATACATACATACATACATACATACATACATACATACATACATACATACATACATACATACATACATACATACATACATACATACATACATACATACATACATACATACATACATACATACATACATACATACATACATACATACATACATACATACATACATACATACATACATACATACATACATACATACATACATACATACATACATACATACATACATACATACATACATACATACATACATACATACATACATACATACATACATACATACATACATACATACATACATACATACATACATACATACACACACACACACACACACACACACATACATACATACATACATACATACATACATACATACATACATACATACATACATACATACATAATACATACATAATACATACATGAATTATACACGCATAATCAATATACTGAATTTTAACTTAATTTATAATTACTTCTCACGATTATAGAACACTATTTCATTACTCTGTAGTCATCATTTTTGCTATTCATAAACTACAAAAGTACAACTTAGTTATGGTCTGACGTTAACTCTCTCTCTCTCTCTCTCTCTCTCTCTCTCTCTCTCTCTCTCTCTCTCTCTCTCTCTCTCTCTCTCTCTCTCTCTCTCTCTCTCTCTCTCTCTCTCTCTCTCTCTCTCTCTCTCTCTCTCTTTCTGTTCATTAAGTAATGACAAAATACTGGTGATTGCCTATTGAAATTACGCCGAGTCTTCAGATTTATTTGGCCTTTGACACCAGTCAGTCGCCTGCTCCTGACATTGGCATAGATTGGGTTAGATTAGGATGGGTTAGGTTAGCTTAGTTCAACTCTATATGAGTAGTTTTAATCAAATTATGGAGTTATATACTGCAGCCCGAAGAATTAGCGATGCCATCAAAGCGGGCACCGCTAATACACATTTATTACTAAGTTTATGTTCTTGCATCTTTAAGCATTCCTAGTACGTCTAGTAGTGAACTTAAACAAATTAATGAGCACGTAAACAGAGATCGGAACCAAAATATCTACTGGCATAATGATATTTTAAATGAAATTTCCCACCAACATTTGAGAATGTGGATGAAATTGTCCGAAATCGTTCAACTGCAGAAAAACTTTACTGTAAAATGTATACTGGAGGAATACAAAATTGACTACCAGTAAGGAATCGTTTCAAAGGAATTGCAGCAAATTGGCTCGATGTAACAGTTGTAACAATGACTTCACGGCACTTAAATATATGTTCATGAGTAGATAATGGGAGTAAACAGGAATGCAAGTATTGATTAGAATTGAGCAGCGTAAGCTATATGTAGAGGTCTGACTATCCAGTGGTTAATTTAGACCCAGCAATAAGTGATAGAGATCTCACAGATATTGCAACAACGCATTTTCTAGAAACTGTTCAGCATTATCTAGTAATATCAAAGTTCGTAATGTATCAGAAATGGTTGATTTGCTAATAGCACTAGAAAGTAACAGGCAAAAGTGCAGGGTTCCTTTGGTCGCTCGTTAATTTGCGGCAACCTCAAACATACTTACAAATTATGTCATGTGTTCTTGTCTGTGGGTGATAGTGTCATGTGTTACTGCTGTGTTTCTTCTTCGTTGATTGTTTCCTCGGCTCGACAGCTGCTATCTCATTTGGGTAGAGCACGATGCGTTACAATTAATAATCAAATAGAATTTTCAGTTATAGATATGTGAAGTGATGGTTAAAGACAGTTTTCTGCTGCGTTGCTCTTTTCATTCTGTTAGAGTTGTAAATGTCAAAATCAACCTCTAATGGGAGGACAGTTTAAAATTCTTGGAAGCCGACCCTTCTGGCATAGTGAATGAATTACAATAGTCAAGGACAGAGTAACATTCTTGCAAAGCGACCCTTTTATTACCTGACAGCAGTGAGATATTAAGGGTTAGTTAGTAACGTTGAGAAGGCGACAAGTACAAAGAACATGAAATTCCGAACACCAAATATTTTATACATTTCCCCTCCCCTCAAGGATTCATTATTTACTTTGGTTCTTCTTTCTAATATGCGACGCGGCGATTTTTTTCTAATTCCTTTACATTTTTTGATGTTTTTATATTCAACCCTGCTTTTTAATGTAATTTCTTTACTTTTCAGTTCAATTTTGTGTTGGAGGGCATTCTTTCAACGTTATTGTTTCTTTATTTTCTTACTGCGTAATGTAGCCATATTGAAGAATTCAGTGCAGACAAAATATCCTTGTTTCTCCACTGAACGCAATGCTGCCAACAGTCTTACTTGTCCCTAAATTACACTATCTAGCAGACTAACACAAAGTAATACCTAAATTGCACTACATAGCTAACTAAACACTAACATGATTTGAGCAGGCTAAGTTATCGCCCAGTCAAATTTTGTTACTCATGCACTGCTCTGCACATAAACAATCATACGACACGACGATAATGGAGTGCTCCGCAGCAAAATACATGTATGAGTTCGCGGACTGTATCGGACTGGTTCGGCTACTGCCGCGAAGTGTGCATGATGTCAAATGACACTAAGTATACTGCAAGGAGGGAAATTGGCGGTCCTGGCCTCATCGTTCAAATCGAGGAATGCAAAGTAGGACGAAGTAAGTTTCATCGTGGGCTCTGCAATTAGACTGTAGAACATATCTGCATCCCTCCTGTTGTTATGGGCATATCGTCATCTGCACCTCATTCGTTTCCACGTAGATCATTCCCAAGATCTAGCTGCCCTCTACGACGCGCCCACGATGAAACTTGCGTCGTCCTATTTTGCATTCGTCGATTTGAACGACATGGCCGGGACCGCCAATATCCCCCCTTGCAGTATACTTGCTGTCATTTGACATCATGCACACTTCGCGGCAGTATCCGAACTAGTCAGATACAGTCCGTGAGCCCATACATGTATTACCTGCAGAGCATTCCATTATCGTCGTGTCGTAGGATTATTTATGTACAAAGCAATGCATGAGCAACAAAATTTGACCGGGCGATAACTTAGGTCGCTCAAACCATGTTCCTTTGCACACGGACTGCGTCATCTATGTCTGGGGCATTTTTGCAGAAGTGTGCTACAAGTTTTACATATCTTTCACATGTTGACTGCAACGCGAGAAGAAGCTGTTCGTATGCTTGCGTATGCGTATACGTGCACATTTGGACTTAGAAAATATTCTCGCGTCGCACAAAAGAAAGTTTCTCCTTTACTTTTAAATAAGGATTCCTAAGAGCGTATAGGTATTTATTTGCAAAGTTGGATCGGACAGTGAATGTTACAGTGCACTGCAGAGCGAAAGCGTTTGCTAATGAGGGTATATATATGTGTCGGAAAGCAACATTTTGATGTGCAAGTTTTGTGACGTTCGAATAGAATGGGAGAAAAAATACATTGCATAAAAACATTGTTTTAAAAATAAGGAACATTTGAAACGTAAATCAAACACAATAGCTGCGAAACGCCAGTAATCCACAGACGTTTCAATAGACAGAAGAAGGCTAAAACTGAAAAAAAAGAAAATTGTAACGGACACTACAGGGATGCTAATGAAAGCCAACATTCTAGCGAAACAGATGCGATGATCCTGCAGTACGTCAGTGGCTTCAAAAATACGTCCCAGAGCAAAACATTATTATACCGATTATGCGCCTATGTAGGTACAATGGTAGGACCTTTTATAAAAGTTTGCTTGTTTCGGACTGTTAAGATTCCACTTTAATTCTTTTTTTTTTTTTTTCTTTTTGCTTTATGACTAGTATCGGGTGACGTTCTTAGAGCCAACCAACTAAGAAAAAAGGACGTCCCTCGTTGCGCAAAAGAAATCCGAGCAAATATTAAATAATCTTTGGGAGAAAAACGAGATTTGGCATTAATATGTAATGAAACTGAATCAGCATGCCGCTGTGTGTTCGCAATATTAGTCAAAACTCAACAAGCAGTATTTTAACAAGATATTTTCTTGTTAGGCTGTGTGTTTTTAGATTCCGCAAACAGCAAGACGTATTCTCAAGTAATTTCGAGTACTTTGCATGCATTTGAAATTGATCACGAAAATGTGAAATAAGCTTTCACTGATTCCGCTGCATATGATAAAATGTGAATTATTGCAGGGAATTATGGGAGAACGTTTGATTCACATCACTTGTTGGTTCCATAAATTTAGTTTGTTTGTTAAAGTCTTGCAAAAGAATTTGAGAGAAATTAATACCGTTATCTCAATGACGAAGAATTGTTTCCACATGTCCAGGAAAATCAGACATGAGTATCGTTCATATTTAGATGAAAATCATTTAGATAAAGCGATTCCTTTGTATCTTGAGCCTGTGTTGTCAGATGGGGAAGTTGGTTCAAAGCAGCTAAATATGTATGTACACATGCATTTAGACATTCTGGGCATTTTTTAATTAGCTATCAAAAAAGCTTGCTCCCATAGCACATTGGTTGAAAGAAATGGGAAATGTATGATTTTCTAACTTAGTAAAATAAGAGGCAGCATTCTTTTGGAAAATTTTGAATTCATTGCAGATGTAGTGTTGCAGTTAGAAGTGAGTAAACAGCCGTACCCACATTTGCTGGTTTCGATCAATGAATTGAAGAGTAGGATGGAATTCATAGCTGGGAGATGGGAAAGTCAAAGATGCAAGTCACACTGAGGAATTAGTTGAAAAGATAATTGAAGAGTTTGATGAGTTACCTCAAAACGATGTCAGGCAGCTTCTAGAAAGCGTAAGTTGCATTGTTTTACAGAAAATTGCAAAACACACTTAGCCCAAGAATAACTGTAGTTTATTTTTGCTGCTGAATGGTTTATTTCATCCAAGTAATGTTGTGCAAGTAAACACTTCAAACATTTCAGCCGCTAGTTATAAAGTGCAGCAACTACCTCACTTCAAAGTGCTTAAAGAATGTCACATTATTGCACAGCTTTTAGCTTTGAAGCAGTTCATTTTAAAGCAGTTTAATGAGAATGATAGTGAGCAACTTGAGATTACGCAGTCATTGCTGGCCCTGAAATTAATGCATTTAGATCTTACAAATGCAGTATTGGATTCCTTGTTCATCAGTCGACGTAGACAGATTTTTCCCCAAGTATAATTTAATTGTTAATGATCGGAGGCGATTGATGAAAGAAAGTACTGTTGTAACATGTGCTATGCTATCTTTCACAAAGTAAATAAGTAGGTAAGGCATTTGTAATGTCAACATGATATAAATAAAATTAAAATAAAAGTAACACTTTACAATGTTGTACTTATTGTAATTTATAGAACACATTCATTTTCCATTACTACAGTGATAAGCTTTGACCCGTATTTAATAATTTTAATGAAAACAACAACAGCAAATAAATATAGCGAAAGTAAAGCGATAATACCAGCCATATAGTGCGAAAAACGCGAAAATTAAAACTGAATTCACGAAATCATAAAACAAATAACGCGAAAAAAGAATGCATCTACTTGTGTGCAAGTTTATTGTTATGATCAGATGGATAGTGTATGAAATTTAGTGCTTGGGTCGAACACAATTATTATTAAACCTGCAGGCATTCTCTTTGAAATGATGTAGTAATGACTAAGCAGCAGGAGCGAAACTAATTTGATTCGTTACCGCGTATTATAAAGTAAAAATATTGGAATAAACAGCGTGATCTCGTGCTAACTTTGAACCCTAAAACCTCTAGGTCCTTCACACAACGTGCATTTTAGCACTGAGCTACGTAACAGTTGTATAGTGGAGGTTATATACAACATAGAAAGCCATCGTTCCATGTGTTTTTGTGATCTTGCTTACCCGCTATTGCTATTAGCCGTAAGAGCATATTTGTAAATTTTTTGTTACTGCGTCTAACAAACTAAACATTATTCCGTTGTTTAATAACTATGATACAATGATGCACAAAATTAATACAATTTTGAGTCGAACTAATACTCAATGCTCCATTTATTACTAGTATTTACCTAGCAATAAATGGAGCATTGAGTATTAGTTCGACTCAAAATTTTATTAAACTAAACATTTTTTACCCTAAACTGGGGTGTGAACCTCCAACTGTCGGTCCTATTTATACAGCGTGCATTTTGCCACTGAGGTACGAGCGCCGTGGTTTGGGTAGCGCTTATATACAAATGTGGATGTTGCTTCTATTAAAAATCATCATTCCACATTTTTTCCATTTTTCTATTCTGCAATACCATGTAGAGACAGCTTAGCCGCAGGAGCACAGTTATACGTTAGTTCGTTGCAGTCTAATAAAGTTAAAAATTGGAGACGAAAATGTACCGACACGTTAGGCTTCGAACCACGAACCCTGATGCGGCGTGTCAGAGCCTGCCTTTTGCCACTGAGCTTCGAGAGCAGTTAACAAAATGTGCCTTATACATATCATAGATACCTATTGGTTCTGTTAAAATCATAATTGCAAGTGTTATCCGTTTTCTTGCATAATATCCAACGCTATGTACATTACTTAATACCTCCGCTGCAAGAGAACTTCATGTGCTTTGTGATATTTAGTCAATCGTTCATGTTGCGTTAATATAGCCTTAGAAATCTTCGAAGTGAGTGACAGGTTAAAATGCCAACCACGACACTATACATCTATGAACATGGCCGATTTAGTTTTCATACCCTCTAGTAACGAAACGCCTGCATGATACTGACCCGCGGAAAGTGTACATTTACTTTCTTGAAAGATAAATTCGCTGCATGTACTATTTATATCACACGTTAAATCTAAATCTATCAAAAATAAGATATATGTATTATTTCTTGGTTTTTGTGTTGTGTCATTTCAAAGCCAGCTGGAAAGCAGCACAAAATTTGATACAATCAATAATTCCAGAGAGTATTTTTTTCCTTGCAATACTTGATTAATTTAATTATTAAGAACAGACATTTGATTGTGTAAGCTAAATTTACAATACATTTGTCAGTTTCCAGGCAACAAGAATGAAATAGGTAATTAATACTTACGGTTTTAGTTTTCAATACTTACGGTACCAGTATGAAGTGACGTAACACCCAACAGCATAATACGGTACCAATAGGAAATGATATAATACCCAACAGAAAAGTAGCAATTTTGATTTATTATCAATTTTTTCGGTTTTTTAAAATATTGCAAAAAGTAACTATTTGGCTAACCAGGGACTGCGAGGTACTTATCAGATCTCGAATGCTTGGCAACCTCGGCACTGCGGGCCTTGTATTCCCAATATGCATTTTTGACCTGATAAATGTCAGTTACTGTTGTTAGTAAACAATATACTCTTTCTCTTTCTGATGATTGTTTTTCACTTCCTTGTCATGATATATTGTCTCAATATTGTTGTGATTTTAGCATTGCCTAATGCATTAAAATCAACTGGGTTGTTTATGTGCTGATTATTTACATTATGTTAATTTATTAATGCATGAATATGCCTAAGATCTGTCAGTACTCTTGTACTCCACGCATCATTGTTTCCAAATAGCTAACATGGAAAGGTAAGAAGTAGCATTCTGAGCACCATACTAGCAGACCCATCTGTTTTTAAACTACTATCTATGGTCCTCTGTTTTAGATTTAAAGTAGGTCTATCTATTTAATTCTCCCTTTGTCTCCCAAAGGTCTACATTTGGATTTTAAATAGATAATCTACAGAATTCGACCTATTGCTTACACAACACAAAATGAGGATTTAAAAAATCATTCGTATACTACAGAAGCCTAAAAGCACTGCCCGATTGAGAGTGACTACGTGAATCATAGTGCACTCACGGCTGACAAATTGGAAAGCCAAACAGACGCTGAGCAATCGAAATACCACAGCTACCTTGCCTTCTCTCTGAGTGAGATCATAAGCAATGAAATTCATTCAGCACTTGGTGCCGTACTTTAGTTGTGGTGGTAAATATTCCGGAGAGAGCACTACGAAATATATTTTCGTCCGGTTTGTTTGCATAACGGCTCACAGTCTTAGAGAACAGATGTAATACTGATGCAATTTTTATATTCTGCTATAGCACATTAGTACATGATCATCGACCACCTCTGAACATACAACTTAATACTCATTTATTAATATATGATAACATAACCTACACATCATAACATACCTAATGGTATGTGGCTACTCCGGCGTTCGTTAACAAGAGCAGTAAAAGGATATTGTGTAGAGTGATAAATTGAAAAGATGTTAATTGCATTATATTGTGACGAACTAACCATGGGTGTTAAAGCATAAAGGAACACATGGCAAATCGTACACGGGGAGTGTAGCTCTATTGGTAGGAAATGCATGCTTGGCGAGAGGTTGGGATTTTCTATTAGGTTTCATTTCTACAACAGGTATGGTAAGGCTACTTAAATATATAATTCACTTAATAAGAATATTTACTACAGATAAGCAGATTACAAAGGTAGCGATAAAGACCGGTTACCTGCCCTCCAGATGTTTGTTGTACCATTCCACCCATTCAGGCCAACGGTCAGTCCAAAAGCAACCAAGCAAGCAGAGAAATTGTCGTTGGAAGCGGGTCCCACCTAAGGTGGTGGGGGCCTTCCGACGGATACCATTCCAGGACTAGGTCCTTTACTGGTTGAAAGATGGAGTTTGAAATAAAGACGGTGGTAGACGGTGGCATTGTGTTGGGGAATGTTATGATTCTTGTTGCTTTGGTATGTTGATGTTGGAGTGAGATGTTAGTTAGAAGTTAAGAGAGATTATCAGATTTTATTTTATTTTCCCAGGGGATGATGATGTTTAGGGTCGATGTAGGAGGAGCCTGGGATGCTTGTAGCGCTCCCCGGGGTCAATATCATACTCCCCGAGGCCGCGGATGAAGGCGTTGAAATTGTGGGGAAGAGAGTCGAAGAATTTTTGTAAAAGGGAGAGCATGTAGTCGGCGAGGAGCGGAAAGGAAAGGTCACGGTGGATTTTTTTTGTGTGTAATTTACGTCCTCCAACGTTAAGTCACATCGGACGATGAATGGAATGGGTGAAATGATGCTCAAATGAGCCCAGGGTCCATAGAGCTTAGAGTTACCCGACATTCGCCTTTCAGGATAAGGGAAAACCCCGGAAAAACCTTATCCAGGTAACTCACCCCAACCGAGATTCGAACTCGGGACCTCTGGAACGTGAGGCAGACACGCTACCACCACGCTACCGAAGCGGGCCATAACGGTGGATATTGATGTTTGGGATGTACCAGTCGACATTGACAGCGGTACGGAGGAAGAGATTTTGAAGGGTTTGGAGGTGATTCATGTGGGTTTTTGCGGCAGTGGCCCAGACTGGGCAGGTATAGGTGAGGGCACGACGGAGGACTTGTTTGTAAAGAAGTAGTTTGTTAGAAAGTGACATGGCGGAGTTGCGGTGGCATAAGGGGTAGAGTAGTGCCATCTAGCGCGCAACTTTGGTATTCAGGGTGCCGATGTGGGCCTTCCAGGCTAGTTTCTGGTCCAGCGTGATGCCGAGGTATTTGGCTGCAGTGGACCAATGGACCAAACCACCAGCAATGCGGAGCTCAGAAACATCAGTCTCCAAGTGCCTTGTGAAGGTGTAGCCTGCGACTTGGTGGGATTCACAGTGAGGCGCCAAGTATTGAACCAGGTTGTAAAGTTGTTTGCGTAGTGTTGTAGTCGATTTGCAACTACCTGGTGACGTGAGGAGGCGGTGGTTATGGCGGTATCGTCAGCAAACTGGTACAACGTACAGCCTTGAGAGGAGGGCAAGGTGTTGATGAATATGAGGAAAAGCAGGGGGCCAAGGACACTCCCTTGGGGGACCCCCGTGTGAATGGCGTGGGAGGCGGAAGAAATGTCTTCTTTGGTGACGCTGAAAGTGCGTTGATGAAGGTAGGAGTGGATGAGATGGATGATATAGAGAGGGAAATGGTAGTGGATGAGCCGGTGGAGGAGGCCTTCGTGCCAGACGGAGTCGAAGGCGCGGGTAAGATCTAGGAATAAGGCAACGACAAAGGGCCGGCTGTTGAACCCTTTGATGATTTCGTCGACCAGAAGAAGAAGTTGATGTACCGTGGAATGTTGCTGACGAAAACCAAATTGCTCCTGGCGAAGTAAGTTGGTGTGGTGAGGGCTGCGAAAGAGGCGTTTGGCCTTGAGAGTGGGGCGGGATTGGAAGAGTAGTAGAAGAGGGTAGTGAACTGATGATAATTCAGGTAGAGAATAGAGATAGGGGTGATGTCGGATGTGCTTGACAATGGCTATGTCAAGCCAATCATGCGGGTAACGGTTGCCGTGACAGATGGTAGGTGAGGAAGAAAAGAGCACAGACAAATTGTTGCTTTGAATATAGCGCTCGAGAAGGGCACCGCGGTGATTGAGGGTGGTCAAGTTCCAAGCTGGGCTCTTGGCGTTAAAGTCTCCCATGGCAATGGTGGCCTGTTGGGATATGAAGTGACAGTCGAGTGCATTGGCTGGCAGCGGGCGTCCAGGGGGGATGTAGACAGAGAAGAGCCGGAGGAGCCCCCTGTTGGTCTCAATCTGGATACCAGTGGCTTCCAGGGGTGGAGCAGGAGTGATGAGGAGCGAGTGATGCCGTAGGCTGCAGCTCACATAGATGGCGGTGCCCCCATAGCCGTCAGCCCTGTCGGAGCGATAGCATACCATGCCCGGTATTCGTGCTTTGATGGAAGGGGTCAGATGTGTTTCCTGTACTATGAGGATGTGTACGCCCTTAACAGCAACTAAGTTGGAAAGCTCCGCCAGCTTGCGGCGTATACCATTGGCATTCCAGTTGCAAATTTTGAGGGAGAGGAAGTTTGTAGCAGTTCCAGGGTTAACAGCCATGATATAACATGAAGTTCAGGACTGCGTGCACCAGCATGGTGTAGGAGTGGATGTCGCTTGAACGAGTGCGGATAGATTCGGCCAAGTAGGCGGCGAATGCAGGCTGCAGGAGGATAGGAATTTGAGCATAGTAGCAAGGAATGACTCACTGGGAATAGTAGATTTGTGGTAGTGGTGCTGGGTTCAGCAGAAGACTGTGCTGAGGACTGTTGAGGGGAGGGTGACGTTTGGTGGGGTTCTACTGGCGAGGTTGCTGTTGCCGTTGTGGTTGTGGGTGTTGTTGTCTGGTCTTGACAGTGGAGGCCTACCGAGCAGATGGTTGAGACCGTGGTACCTGGTCAGAAGATGGTGCCGGTGACGTTGGTTGCGGGTCCTGTTTTGTAGAAGGAGCAGTAGCAGAGGGCTGCTCAGCATCTGGAGAGTTGGTGACAGCAACTGCAGAGCTAGGATATTTGATGGGCTTTCTTGGAGGGAGCCAGGGTAACGAGCTCCAGTGAAAGCGAGTGTGGTGGGTGAGTGTGTGGTGTTTTAGGGCCCGTCGACAACAAGGTCATTTGGGCCCGTCCAGTGAAAGCTTCACGTGGTAGCTCGGCATTATGAGGCACCCTAGGTCGAGCATTATGCTTGGACATCTGCCCATTCTTGGAAGTGAGAAGCTTAAGTCGAGCCTCCTGCCACACAGGACATTTGGCGTATCTGCAAGAGTGGGAATCTCCACAGTTGTAACAACGGGGTTTTGCTCCAGGGAAACTCAGTTGAGTACAGTTTGCACAGAGGTACCGCAGAAGGTGCAGACTGGTTGCAGGAGACAGCCAGCAGCATTGTGCGTGAATTGCTGGCAATTCGTACACTGCTGAGGACGTGGTGGTGGACGGTAGGGCTCTACCCGCACTGTGGCGTGGAACATCAGTGTCTCCATGTAGATGTCCCTGACGTTGGCTGTCTTCTGTAAGGCTACCCTGAACTGAGGCAGCGGCTGAGGATTTGGGCCCCTGGTAGTTAGTTGGGCGACAGTGGAGAAATGATTAATTTCCATCAATTAACTAAAATGATAAGAGTTAAATGATGAAGCCTGGGGCTTAAGTACTTACTAGTAAGTTGCCACAAACGCTGTATCTCAGATGCGAGAGCCACTAGTGGTCTACCGGGAAGATATACGAGTCAACTGGAGAATTTAGTGTCAGGACGGCAGATTGGCCATGGTAGCTCAAGGGTTAAGAGCGACTGGACAGAAACCAGGAGATCCGTGGTTCAAATCCCGGCCATGGCATTGAATTTTTCATGTTGACTCTATCCATCAAACATCTTAGCCTATATACGGCTAGTGTGGAGAAATGATTAATTTCCATCAATTAACAAAAACTGATATCGATTGATTTATGTTAGAAAAAAATTGCATCCTTAATAAATCTCAGAGTTTGGAGATTTGTAGGGGAAATTATAAATAATCTTTTATTTAAAAGAACATTATCCTTCCATATCCGCGACCACCCCTGAAAAGAAGAGTCCATGCAGATACCAGAGCAGCCGAGGAACGACTAGACCGAACTCCGAGAACTTCGAAGAAGTCCATCATCACTCAAATTCTTTCTACACCCCACATTGGAATATTTTTATGTTCCATAGTAAAACTTATCACGAAGCTTGAGGTTTTAACAATGTTGTTTCAGATTTCGAATTCAACTTTTTTCTCATAATTTCAGTGAAATATTTTGCTTAACCGATGCCCTTTTTGAAATTCTGCAGACAAAAATATTTGATATAAATTACTGCACTGCAAAGTAAGGGAAACAAAAGCCACTCTACAAGGAAAGAGAAACAAATGTATGGGATAAATGTAATGAGAATTAGAAACTGCCAAAGAAAAGACAATGGCAAAACAACGACTTTCTTCAAAAAGATAGCTACCGCCGAATGCATTATGAAATATTTGATAATATACAAAATGAAATTTAAATTAGGTTTGAAGGTTTAGAAAAAGTTAAATTTTTACAATTAATTGACCAAAATAATATTACAAATAAATTTCCTGAAGAAGCATACCGTGCACTGAAAGAAAGTTTTGGTCAATATCTTGACTGCTCGCTTTAGTGGTGAGCTCAGTGGATTTTATTCCTCAAATGAGTGTCTGTCAATGGGAGTTCAGAAACTAATGATTTATTTGAAATCTATTGGCTATTGGTTTATCATCACCCGCTGTTTGTGAAGTCAAGTTGTGCACACTGATTTCCATAATCCCACTGTCCAACGCGAGTCCCAACGTTCTTTTTCAGCGCTTCGTCGAATTCATACTTACTGCAGAAACACCCTAGAGCAGCAAATACTCTCAAATTTGTCTGTGCTGGCTGTAGAGAAATAACTGCTAAAACTGAAATCTTCGGAAAATAAAGAGGATTTCTAACATTAGTGATAGATGAATTTATCAAAAAGGAGAGACGGAATGAATTGGTTTTCAGGTGAGAGAAGAGAATTTAAGTAGCCTGGTTTATTATGAGATCATTACATATGTATCATTATCATCCTCATGCCCGCCTCGGTAGCGTGGATGGTAGCATGTCTGTCTCACGTTCAAGAGGTCCCGAGTTCGAATCTTGGTCAGGGTGAGTTACCTAGATAAGGTTCTTACCGGGGTTTTCCCTTATCCTTCAAGATGAATGTAGGGTAACTAAGCTCCATGGACCCTGGACTCATTTGAGCATCATTTCACCCAGTTCATTCACCATCCGATACATTGATGACATCATGATTGCCTCATTAAACAAATTGAATGTGAGCAACCTCAAAAACGATCTGATGGAAACGTTTCAGATGCGAGACCTTGGTCATTTAAAATACTATCTTGGTATTGAATTCAAGAGAATATATGGTAAAATTAAAACCTGTCAATCCAGATAGGTACATAGAAAATCTGCTCAAGTGTTACAACTTAACAGACTGTAAACCTGCAAATACTCTGATGGAAGTTGGTCTAAAACTAACAAAAAATGAAAGAAAAGAAGAAAGCCTGCCCTACCAGAACCTTATTGGAAGCCTTATGTACTTATCTGTGGCAATAAGACCATATATCACCCATGCTGTAAGTTATCTTAAGCATTAATGGAAATTAATGGATTTCTTCATTGAAAATAATAAGAAATAACAAATTAGATTTTGATATTTATAGAAAAATCTACACATATTGATAATTACATAAAATATAAAAGTTTTAACTCTTTTTCACATAAATTTGCTGTTTTTAATAGTTTGATTTATAGATTAATAAATATACCCCTGAATAAAGAAGAATTTAATAAAGAATATAAACATATTATTAATACTGCTTTAATTAATGGTTTTAATAAAGATTTTGTACAAAATAAGATTGAAAAATTTAAATATCAAAAAACTGTTAATGATATTTCTACTCTTAAAAAAATAAAAAATGATTATAAATTCAAAAAATTTACTTACCATCCTTGGGTTAATAAACATTTTCAAAATTTTTTTGAAGAATTTGGTATAACTTTAGTTGTTCAAAATAAATATAGTATTAAAAATTTATTACAATTTTCTAAAAAAGATATTATTTCTAATAGTAAAAAATCTGGTATTTATCAATTTAATTGTTTAGATTGTGATCAGATTTATATAGGAAAGACGAAACGTAGTTTGGAAACCAGAAAGAAAGAACATTTTCGTAACATTAAATATAAACAAACAGATAAATCAGCCACAGCAGATCATTTTTGGTCATTTAACCATGAAATAAATCCCGAAGTTAAATTATTAAAACAAATGTTCCCATAGATTTGATAGTGTGGGAAAAAATATTTATTTTAAAAAATAAGCATCGCGTAATGAATTTTGACATACCGGCAAATTCTGTTTCTGTTTTTAGGTTTGTTTCGTCTTCGGCTGTTGGTGGTGCTGGGAACGTGACATAGCAAAAGAGAAAACATGGTAACCGAGATTTCCTTAACAACAGAGTTTGTTTCACTGAAGATGAATGCAAAATGCCTTCGAAATCGATTTGAAAAAGAAGAAAGAAGTATTAACATCAACTTCTTAAGATAAGTGGATTATAATTAACAAATATTTTTATTTGTGTAATAATTATCTTAGGCAGTTCAATCAAAGTCAGTATGATCAATGTAAATCAATGTTCAATCAATTCAATCAGTTTTTATGGTAAACAAAATTGAATAGCTGCCTAAAGGGTCCTACGATACTTAAAAGGAACCAAGGAGCTTGGTTTGTTTCAGCCCATAATTCGTTATGCTGATGCAAACTGGGGATTCTACCCTGTGGACTACAAATCATACACTGGCTACTGTTTCAAATTTGAGAGTTCAGTCATCAGTTGGGAATCTAGAAAGCAAAGAACAACAGCCCTAAAAACTGCAGAAGCGGAATATATGTCTATGACTCATGCTGCAAAAGAGGCACTTCATTTGAAACAACTTGCAAATTATTTTGAACTAAAATTAATATACCAATCCTAAATGATAATCAGGCTGCAAAGAATCTAGCAAAAAATCCAATAATTGGTGCTCATTCAAAACACATAAGCATTACGGAACACTTTATAAGGGAAAACATGATGCAAGGAAATATCAAGAATGCCTACTGCAGCACAGAAGAAATGGATCCAGACATTCTCAGCAAAGCCGTGCCTGCATCAAAGTTTGTCATGTATAGAAACTGTTTGGGACTTACATGAAGAAAGTTATGTTTTCTTTTCGTTCTTGTTCATGAGGGAGAGTGTAGGCAAGTAAAGACATTGTACACTCTCAAGGACTCAGTTTGTTACTGTTGTGTAACCTGTTCTGTAGTGAATAACTGACAAGTCTTTTATGCTCTCAGGTTACACATACTAAAATTGTTGGCTTCACCTCATGATTATTGCACCTTTTTATACCTGTAATTGCATACAATATGAAATTATTAAATAAACACAACAATTTCCCCACTCTTGTCTGTCCAGTTTCCTTACACATTAGTGTATCGCTAGTTTTGTTACGCACTGTTGGTAGCTTCAGCAAATGCACATTTTCGCTGTTGGCAACGCTACAACAGATGGACACACCCGGCATTCTCCTAGCAGATCAACACACTGTTGGTAGCTTCAGCAAATGCACATTTTCGCTGTTGGCAATGCTACAACAACAGATGGACACACCCGCCATTCTCCTAGCAGATCACGGCAACTAAATTTGCAGTTTTACCATAATGTTTGGTTCAGAACAAAGAACACAATTCTTCAACTGGCACAGAATACCAATATTTAGAAATGAACCTCCTATGTTTAACATTGACAACAGTAAAGCAATCTGGTGTGAACTAAACTATAGAGTAAAATCGCGCTCCCAAAAACATACGTTGCACAACAAATTTCTCCAGGCATGCCATCACATGCTCATATTGAAAGTTGGTGCTACTGTTATGCTCTTCACAAACCGGAAAAATGATTTCCCATGGTCTTGTGTGCTTTAATGTAAACTTATGTAACATTATATAGAATAAAAAGAAGTATTTCAGAAATACTTATTACAAATTATGTAACATTGCACGTTATTACAGGAACTAGAAAGTGAAATATTAACTATATTCATGTCAAAAACAAAAATTATTCTACTGAGGAGAACATGACCTCCTCTGACGAGCTTATAATTCCCATTAAGCTAGCATCTGCTATGACTATAGACAGGTACAAGGGTGAACATTTCAGAAACTTACCTTCTACCTTCGTTAGCCAGAGTTTACTTACCAACTACTGCATGTAACATTCAGTCCTGCAAAAAGTTCTAAAGATATCAATATCCTATGTACAAAAACAGTGTGTACCGAGAAATACTATAACGTGATTTCGTTTTGTGGAGTTTATTTAATTGTGTTGTGATTGAACACCATTAATCAATTTCCTTAAGTGAAAATCAATAAGACAAGGCACAACAGACCTGGGGAAGTGTACTCAGCAATTGTCACCGCTTCAAATCCGGGGAAGGGCGATGGATTTTTTTGGACAAAATATCATTATCATCACATCCTTCAAACGAGAAGCAAAACCAGTAGCAGTGTGGTAGATTTTGGTCATGTAAAATAAATTCAAGCTTAATAAAGAGGCCTCTTGAGCAAAAGTATGCCGCTTTCATTCAGTAAGGATAGAACGCTGAGAACACCGGCAGTTAAACAGCATTCTTAAATAACTCAATTTGTTGTTACTGCCTTTGTGATCCCTGAAGCGGAAAATCTAAGATAAAACCGATTCCACATAGAGTGTGTGCGCGTGCACATGCGCGCGCATGTGTGTGTGTGTGTGTGTGTGTGTGTGTGTGTGTGTGTGTGTGTGTGTGTGTGTGTGTGTGTGTGTGTGTGTGTGTGTGTGTGTGTGTGTGTGTGTGTGTGTGTGCGCGCGCGCTAATTGAAGGTGAGTAACAACTTTATTCACCACTTTGGAGCGATGTTTCCATGTGCCTATTCTACAATGTGTTGAGTTAATCTGGTATTGTACTATGAAAATAATTTACCTCCTTGATAAATATTAGGCCATTTTAGTTCATTTCTTGTGTTCCTCTTTTATGTGATAACTAGTACAATGCATATAATTTCGAACTGTAATGTATAACATTTTAATAATTGCGTGCATGCAATAATATTTTGTATAGCTTAATTCATGACTAGTGTTATTGGTTTGGTTTCGATCGACTGGGTTTTCTTACATTTATCAATCCTTTTCGCCTTCGGTACTTAGATTACAACGCCGTCTTCTTGAACAACTCCTTCTTGTTGAACAACTTCTTCTTCTCCTCCTCCGTCTTGGGCAACTCCTTCTCCTCTTCCTTGTTGAACAACTTCTCCTGCATCTTGAACAACTTCTTCTTCTCCTCCTCCTTCTTGAGCAACCCCTCCTCCTTCTTCTTCTTGAAGAAGTTCTCCTCCGTCTTGAACAACTCCTGCATCTTGATCATCTTCTCTGACAAGCAGCATTGACAGTTTTCAGAAGATCCGCAACTTTTAATGCTTTGAGGAGCTTCACTCGGTCTGTCATTTAATTTTGATATCGGAATTTTGGCATTTCTCGTGGTAATAACTTACGGTAAATTTACGACTGCGTTTAACAAGGTTTTGTTTTTCTTGATATGCGTAGTTCTCGTACTGCTTTGAGGGAGCGGTTCAGTAACTTTCAGCCTCCCCATTTTGTTATTGGAATGCTCGGATTACTGGAATTCGGAAGACTTGTTTTTCACACGTTTGCTAGTCGAACAGAAAATTTTGTGACATTTGATTCCTAGTTGTTATGGAGATCGATCGTCATTCAACATGCATTTAAATGAAACAAAAGCGAGGGAAAATAAACAGTGTGGAAACCTATGAAAAATAAACTGATGTGTAGCTTTCGCGTGTTCTTCTCTACTCTAGTACAAAGTCTTTTTACAGAAATATATCCCCTCTATCTACTTACACTAATCGAGATAAACATTTGTAGAAATTGCCCTATACGTGAGTTTCTTGTAAGCTCATGGAAATTAGAGAATAATCTTGGTTATAAGCAATACACAGATCTTTTAAAAACCGATCGCTGAGTGATTTCTTTGACATTCTGTCATCTTTGCAATGCCAAGATATAAAGACAACGTAGTGATGTTTGAAGGAAATAAAACTATAAATAATGGAAAACTGAAACATGTAGGAAATAACATTTTTGCAGAGTCTACAAGTATATGTGCTTTAAGAAGCACTTTACTGAAATAAACTATAGGTATGATAAACAAATTTGGACAATGATAACACATCCTAACAGCTTAGCACATAATATTGTAAATTACAGAACATATATTTACCTGAGATCACTACAGTTATCTCTGGCTTATGTACTTAAACTCATAATACTGTACAAGCCGTTGTAAGAATTATAATGAGGTGTAATGTGTTAGACTCACTTTTTCAATGCATTTATTACCATATCTTTTATTAATTATTGATATTTTTTATTTTTATTATTTTCGTTTTCGTTCTTTTTGCGTACTTCACGTTGATCAGTAAAAGCTAATTCAAGCTGTTTCACACATTTTTTTTTTTGTAGCGTACAGAGGATGTGTGACGACAGGCATTTGTGTAAAATTTTTATGTCACACGATTTTTTCTTTCCATTGAAAGTTGGCTGGCATATGGTGTACTATATTCTAATAGTTATATACAAATGATCTTGTACCCAATTTAAATTATTCCTGGCATTTTGTATAGAAATAACTTCCTATTAAGAAATAGTTTAACACAATGTGCCATAACAACTTTCCAATGTTTATCAGAGGTTCGGAGGAATAAATTCAGATGTTATCAGGACCTCTATCGGAGAATGGAGGAAGCAAACTTTCAGCATCTTCCCGACCCTACACTTAATGACATTCAGATCTTCAATGTCCAGTCGTGTGTGTATGTGACGCTACACTTAATTTGAAACTTGCAATGAAATATTTCCAAAACTGCTAACCTATGTAAAACAAGTATCTGATACAAGTAATTGTGTGCTTTAATGAGCTCTACATTTTTTGTGAAATAAATCAATCTCTTATGGTTCCTTACTCATTCAAAGTTATGCATCATTCAATCAGAATGAATAGAATTTCATAGAGGATATTTCTCATAGAAAATGCAAAATACATTAATCATAGAAATGTACAGCTGAAACATAAATTAAGAGATTTTAAGTGCTGGTCACTATGTGACAGCTTTGAAATTTCATTTTGTTTCTACGTGCAAGAGATAAATAAAATTAATAAGGACTCCCTGTTTGAGAAAAGTATAAACGATTTACAAGTTATGCAAGCATTAGTGAGAATGAAGAGAACTTCAGAGGCTGTTCACAAAAATTTGAAGATATACTTACCTATGTTTTACTTGGTATGAAAATATGTTAAATATATAGGATTGTACTAAGGTCATTGGAACAAATGAAGCTCCTATGTTTAACATTGGCAACATAAAAGCAATCTGGGTGGGAACTAAACTAGAGAGTAAAATTGCACTCCCAAAAACATATATTGCACACCAAACTTCTCCAAGCATGCCATCATATTGAAAGTTGGTGCTACTGTTATGCTCATCACAAACATAAACTTGGCACCATAAAAATGATTTCCCATGCTCTTGTGTGCCTTCATGTAAACTTATGTAACATTGCATGTTATTACGGGAACTGGAAAGAGAAACATTACCTGCATTTATGTCAAACTTTATTTCTGATGGAGGTGTCTTTGTAAGAGATTGAAGGCTCTGATGTGTCAGTCAGTGGTTTGCGTTTTAAATATCTGATTACTGTTTATACCACTTTATCCCAGGTATAAGAACAAAAGATGTGCAATTAAAGGCCTTTCTGCAGACTTTATCCAAAGAAACAAGACAACAACAAACTTTTCTAAGAACAATTTGTAGAAGCTTGGGTGATATATTACATTTGTTTTTATTTTTTACCAACATGATAAAAGCACATCTCTGATTAATTATTCAAAGAAAATAATTCAGCGTAGATTTTTTGGACCCCCGCGGAAATAACATTCTAAATACCTACGTGCCTAGTCTACGCATCTATTTTCAAGTTAATTGTACCTTCTTTTAAGTTTTAAAAGCTATTTGACATTTATTTATTTTCAGTTCAGTATAGTGTTAAATACACAAAAGAACCACGTCATATGAATTTATACAGTTTAAGAACACAGCTATACAGGTTGTGTGATTATAAATAGAATACTAACTTGCTTGTAATGGTATCAATAATTACCACATTCTTTTCAATCAAATTGGTACTTTTGAATCTGGAATGTTGAATGTAGTAACTGCATTTCCTAACAAAATGTCACATTTTTAACTAAAACATTAAACATGGTAGGTAAAGAATGGTATGTGATAGGGAATTTCTGACTTCAAATTCAAATTTAGGAGACCCAAATTATTAAAATTAGCATATTTTCATTCCATGGCACGAATCTAAAGGTAATAAACTTCAAAATAGTCTTTTTTTTATTTACATCCTCCAACGCTGAGTGATATCGGACGATGAATGAAATGGGTAAAATGAAGCTCAAATGAGCCCAGAGTCCATAGAGCTTAGAGTTATCTGACATTCAGCTTTCAGGATAAGGGAAAGCACCGGCAGATAGCTTATCCAGATAACTCTCCCTGATCGAGATTCCAACTTGGGATCTCTGGAACGTGAGGCAGACATGTTACCATCTGCACTACCGAGGAGGGCGTCAAGATGTTTCGTTAACAAAAAGTGATCTAAAATACGTATAGAAATAAAGTGGTTTGGAAACATTTAAGTTTGATGAAAGAATATCGCATTTACTAATACTTTCCAAGGAAAAGTAAATACAGCACTTTATCGATTTACGATAACATGAATTTAGTGCGCGAATATTTAATCAGATTGTAAATAATCTCGAAACGTTTCTCTAAAGCTGAAGAAGAGAAATAGATAATAAAAAAGGCTGAACTACTTATTATTTTGCTGTATGATAATAGGAAATATAGTAGGTAATGCTTGCATAATTACGTCGTCAATAGATACAAAAGCGCTTTTAGATTGCATATCTTATTTTAACGTTTCCATCAATTTGAAGTAATTTTGAGTGTGTACACACATTAAAAGAATAAAGGTACAACTAATCAATCATCTCTTGAAAGTTATCTGGTTTGAATAATCTCTAAATATGTTCTGAAGTGTAATAGAAAAAATTCAAACAATGTACTTCGAGTAAGCAAGACAAAGAACGTATGTAGAGCATTATGTTATAAATAAATACGTATTCCTGTAGATTTTGTTACATATTTGGATATGACTTGTAGGATAGCTATCAGGTAAGTTAAACAATCCACTATAGCAGAACGCAAATAACATTTTTGTAAGCCACTTTGAAATAAATTTGAACGAGAAAGCTTACTTTATTCTACATACGATTGTAGTTCATGAAGTGACGCTTTTGTTAGCAGTGTATATTGCATGGGGCATTCATATTTAAGGATTTTTAACTTACAACTGAAATACATATCTGAAACTGTCACAAGCAGTTTAGCATCTTACCACCGATATACGTAGTAATATTAATTAAATAAGATATGTGTAGAAGGAAACGAGCCAGCCATATTGGGGTTGAATTCTGATGGACTGACCGTTAAAGCCCAGAGGTTTGAATTACTATATCTCGCTGAGAAAGACACAGCCACCAAACCACCGCCACCAACCAGCACAAAAATGTTCTTGCTTGAGATCCCTTTTAGTGTTTGGTGTACCAACACCTTGATACTACATAGCAGTGCTGATGCTCACATTGTTGGAGCACATCCTAATTTACACACATCCCTATCTCAAATTCAATCTCAAGGTAGAAAGAAATATATAGGTTTACCATCAATCATTGTTGCCTGTTCTTGAAACTTGGAGACCGATCCTCTTATTGATAAATATGGGTGTCCCATTTCAATGTAATACTTCCAATGAAGTTTACTACTGTTTTTGGTAATTTTTTTAATTAACATTTCTAACATTATCCTATCGGACAATGAATGAAATGGGCAAAATGGTGCTCAAGTGAGTTGACAGTCCATAGAGCTTAGAGTTAACTGATATTCATCTTTCTGTATAAAAGTAAACCATGGATAAAACCTTATACAGATAACTAACCCTGAGCGAGATTTGTACTCAGGTCTCTTGAACTGAGGCAGACACACTACTATCTAAACTACACGGTTGGGCTTATAGTTTGGTAACAAGACAATTTTCCCTGCTTTGGAAAAACACCTACTCTAAGATGCCTTAGAGTATAACTTGCCATCTGTTCTCATTTGTGGATATATGTTACGCTGTTATTCTTAATTATAGAGGCGGCAAATTTTTAACCTTATGCTTCATATAAAAGTAATGTCTTATAGGGCAGGTCAGGTTAAAAGACCAATGCACACTGAGTTGGGTTTACTTCACATTATTCACTTTCCATATAGACATTGTATGTGTGTGCATGTGCGCATGCGTGTGATTAATTTTTTCTCACAAATGTTTGAAAATATTTTGTTTAAATTAACATAGTATTAAAATATGACTTTTGTGCAAAATGAAATGAATGTCTTAAATTTTCTGGGATTAGTTTGAAGTTCCTTTTCGTTCAAAATGAATTTTGTGTAACTGGAAAACTGTAAGAGATAGACAAGAACTTACTAAACAAAGTACATGGATCTCTTTAAAACGTACATTTTATTTCCAAACGCCTTCTTGTAGAATCAATCACTGCAGAGATATCCACTATTTTATTTTTTTCAAAGCACTTCACTGTTCAAATGTTTCTTGCAATCTCATGCAGAGAGTATTGAATTTTGAGGTCAGTCTATAGTGTCTCACTTTTCAATATCTATTTCCTTCTTGTACCCACAACAAAATGGTAATGAAACTATTTCTTCAAAGATTTATTTCAATTATTAAGAAACAGATAAATAAGACTCTCTTGAATATATATAATATATGTTTGGTATAGAAAATCATATGGAGGTAACACATCAGATTTTATTGCTACTTTGATAACTTAATCACAAACTCAAAGTGTCAAAGCTTTTAATCACTTCAGTGCAATATTTAATTCTGTTTTCCCTTTTATCTTTTCAGTTAAGAGGGAGGCATGCGAAATCTGTAAGAAATATGACTGCTGTAAAAGAAGGGGCTGTTATGATGTCTGTAATTGCAAACATTATTTAGTTCAGATCTCCTGAGATGTTTTTGCTCATAATGTTATCCCTTAAAGGTCTCAATACTTTGGAGCACAAAAATGGAACCTTTTACATGTGAGTTCAAATAATGTTAAAAAGACAATGTGTATGACATGAAGTTGAATGGTTAAAACATTTTCTGGAAATCTTTGTTGTTAATTAAATTATTAGTTTATATTCTGTTGTTTTAATGCTAATTTTAATGTTTTATGATATTTCAGAGGGATACACTATAAAAGAGAGCCTTCAAGAGTTCATGCAATGTAAAGATAAAATACTTAAAAATTTTAGTACAGGTTAATTTTATGAACAGTATATAAATAATGTACACTGAAAAAAATAAACATTTTAAAAGTAAGCCACAAGTTTCAAGTATTTTGTTTGCCATTGTAATTGTTTTCAATAGGTGTTGCAAGAAGATTCTATGCTTTTTATGAAATTTTATATCAGCATATATACATGTTACAAAACTTTTAAATGTGAACCTTTTAGTACAGTTTCAAAGTTCTACCTCAAAACAAGACAATTCATTTTATATTTTCAAGTACTCCATAGAAAGAAATACAATTCAAATTTCAATTAATATTGTTTTAAAGAAAAGGTAAAATTCTTACAGCAGGAAGAATATGTACAACAAAAAATTCTTGGTGAATGAATAAGGAAATGGAAACTTCCATTTATAAGATCAATCATTGGTAATAAATTGTTCTAACATATATGTTCATGCATGCACAGAGAAAGAGAGAGAGACAATGAAATGCAGAATCAGAACTTAAATATTTAATGTTGTACTGGCATTGGGACTGCTAGCTTGTGGTAGAACAGCTGCGTATAGAGCGGAAGATTGGTGGTTCAAATCTCCTAAAAGTTGTTTTGATGTAATTATTTCTTGCTACTCTACAGTTTTGTTTTAGACACATCAGTTTAAATTTAAGGTTTCATTTTGCCTAATTGCTGAAATAACTCTATACTGTTTGATTATTGTTCCCTAAGGAGTAAAAATATTTGTTAGTACTTACTTTAATATTCCCATATACTGTGAGTACTATACATCTGTAACATATTGTCATTAATTCATATCACAATGAGAAAAGAAAAGCATACACAAAAGGTTGAAGTATATTTTTATTGTTTTACATGCAGAAATTTCTGTGACTGACAAACTTAATTCAAACCGCAAACTCTTAAAGCTCCCTACAAAGATATTTCTTTTATAATTGATGGTGCTATATGATGGTATATCATATTTCACATTCTGAAATCTCTGGACCATTCCATGTTTACAAATCCATGGTAACTTATAAATAAGAAGTCTAATAGTTTAATAAACAAACTTAAGTACATGTTTAAGTACTTATATAATATACAATGTATAAAATTCAAATTGCAAACAAACAATGCTCTTTGGAATGGCAACCAGATGGTAAGCAATATAGGTTTGTTCATTGGTGTAGATGGCATTGAATGTCGAATTCACATGGAAATATTTTCTGTATGGTGGCATCTTTTGTACAAGAAATGTCTGTCTGTGCAGGGATTAAAATCTGGCATGTTGCCAACTTGATAGTGACTAACCCATAGATCCTTCATTTCAATGTATCTTCATATTACACAGAATTGCTTACCCTGTACTTTTATGTTATTAACTAATTTTGTTTCCTTCACTGTGATCCCTCTAATCAGTTGACAGTCTTTGTACATTGGTTGATACACTATAAGAACACATGTTTCAGTGTGTTAATGCTCTACAATGCCAAAACATCTGTGTACCTCAATGCACAGAATCTTTATGTATGACTCTTATGTGACAAAAATCTTGTACAGAAATGTGCCAAATTTCTTGCTGTTCATATAAATCACAGAGAATTTGTAATCTTATGGATATACTAAGTAAAATCTAGTCAATTCTTAACAAGACAGTGAAATTAAATCATCTGTAGTATCAGAGAAAAGAATAAAATGCAAATATATCTCTTAGAAATGATTGCACATTAATCAGAAATTACATAAAACCTCAGTTTACCACTAGATTTTAAAAATAAAGCTCTATAAAATAACTGGTGTTCAGGAATTGCAATAACATGATAATGTGAGTAGAGTTAATTTCTTTAATTTGCTGTTACAATGTTAATCACTGCTTTATTGACTGGAATTTAAATTTATTTGCAGTCAAAGCGCAGGTTTATGTACCTATATGGGTTCCAAGAATTAGTAAGTGTTAATACAAATGTTAAAAGGCAGGAGAGATATGTGGCTATACAAGGACATTTCCAACATGTAGGCACATTGAGGAATGTGGTTATTGTAGCACTTGAATATCCAACTGCATTAAAAACAGCATTTTCCCATTAGCTGGATGCCTGTTCAATGGCTCTGTGACTGATGCTGTATACACAGTGCGGCTGATTGTAGTTCAAACTGTTGTGCTAATGTCCTATGAGTCTTTGACGCTAAATTAAATTGGAGGCAGTTACACAAACAAGCATATTGTAACAAATGTTTGCTCTAGCTTGTTGAGTGCATGCTTAACCCCTCATTCCTGAAATTCCATGTTCAAACACAAGAATAAAAATTCTTAGCATGTTCTCTTATGAATTCCCATATCACGTCATATCTACTAGAAAATTATCAATAAGATTATTTCTGCAAAGGTTTATCTCAATTAACATGAACAAAATATATGAGTAAGCATTTATAAAAGAGTAGAGAAAGTCATGTGAATGCAGCATGTTAGATACTTATTAATTAAAAATTCCTAAAGAGCAAGAATAATGAACTTTGATTTTTTAGTGGTGTTTTATATGGAAACCATATGAAACTAATACGTTTTGATCACTGAGTTGAAATTTGTTCTATCATTTGAAAGGTACAGTGCAAATACCTTTTTCTGTAACTAACAACATTAAGAAGTTATCTATTTCAGGAACATCTCAAGAAGCTGAGAAAATGTTGAGGTCACATTCATTTGGAATCTTTTAGGAACACTTGAGAAAAAAATGACACTGCATATCTTCAAATTGTAGGTTGACCCCTTAAATGTAAAGTAACAATGAAACGAGCTAAAGTTTCAAGTTTATTAACCGCTTCGCCGATGGCCATTTAAACCCTGCACGGCTGGGAACGGATACCCAATAAACAGAACAAGACATTTAAATTGTTAAATGCTGCAAAAATGCTTCGTAAATAAATATTCGTATCTTCCGTATTTATTAAGTTATTTTAGCAAAACAAAAACTGGTTTAAAGCCCATTAAAGGCAGTATACATCTACAGTATCATTAAAATAGGGACTATCTTAATAAATCGTTGAAATTTCATTAATTTGTATCACTGTAAAGAAAGCCATTCTTTGCGTCGAACGCGCCTAATTCTGAGTACTTTTGTTTTACAAATTATATGTGTATATCAGCTGAATAAACGAAGTGTTGGGTTCAAGGTTTATAGGTTTCAGTTTATGCTACCACGTAATAATAACTGTATATGTTGTGTTACACACGCTGGAAAGAAAACACTGTCAGCATCTCGCTAATTGCACAACCGAAATTTATGGTAGCTGACAACTTTTTTCTTCACTCAGTTCATATAGTAATTTTGACTGCGTCAGAGTTCCAAGCAATTTCTTTAGCTAAAACACAGTTGAAATAGTTTCCTCAGTGCTAATCATGGCTTCAACTAGTAATGTAGCAAATAAATTAGCTAGTGTAGGAAGAGTGCGGGCTTCTGATATTACATCAGAAAATGTGGAAGACTTTTTGCTGTTAGACAGTGATTTGGACATTGATGGCGAGTTTTCAGATTTTGAGGGGGTTGTTGAGGATATAGGTAGCAGGTAGGAGGAAAATGACTCATTTCCGACAGGTGTTCATGAAGAATCAACATTATGGAGTTGTCAAAATAACTAACACAAATAGACACACATTCACGAGCACAACCTCTGGTGTACAACCGCATATTCAGCTAACTTCTGACAGCCAACCAATTAACATTTTCACAAAATTTTTTACTACTGACTTACTGTCTCTCATTGTTTCGGAAACAAATGTATATGCGAGTAGGGTGAAGGAAGACCTGATTGCTAAAGGCAATTTAGGGCCTAAGAGTAGAATTCAGAAGTGGACAGAAGTAACAATGAATGAGATTTACAGACTACTTGGTCTAATTATGCTCATGGGTGTTATTCACAAACCTATGCTAGACATGTACTGGTCTACAGATGACATGCTAGCTACCCCATTTTTTGGGAAATGCATGTCAAATAACAGGTTTACTTCCATTTTGCGCTTCCTTCATTTCACCTGCACAGCAAATGTGAATGATAAACTATACAAAATCAGACCAATTTTTGATTACATCATTTAAAAATTCAAAGAAAATTATGTGCCTAGTGAAAAGATCATTCTTGATGAAAGCCTGATGCTTTGGAAGGGCCATTTAGGTTGGAGACAATACACAAAACAAAGAGGGCCAGATTTGGCATAAAGAGTTTTGATGTATGTGAAAGTAAAACAGGGTATCTTTACAATAGCTGCATATACACTGGCCAAGGGACTGATAACACCAGAGAAAAAGATTTGGGGTTATCTGGTTCCATAGAAATGCACCTGATAGAATCTGTACTTGATCAGGGTAGGACTGTATATTTAGATAATTGGTACATTTCCCCTAAATTATTTATGGACTTACACAAAAGAAAAACAAATGCAATTGGAACAGTACGCTCAAATCGTATTGGTTTGCCAAAAGATGTGAATACTAAGGCTCTAAGAAGAGGAGAAATGCAGGTGCATCAGCTCCCACCCTTGATTTATGTTGTTTGGCAAGACAGGAGGGTTGTTACAGCATTATCCAATTGCAGCTCTAAGATTTTGATGATTGATACTGGAAAAATTGATGTTCGTAACAAAATGTCAATTTTCAAGCCCGATATTATCCAGGAATATAATATGCATATGGGTGGAGTGGATCTAGTAGATCAGGTATTACATGCATATCCCTCTTTGCGAAAAACAATCAAATTGTATAAAAAAGTATTTTTACACCAGCTGGATATAAACATATACAATTGTTTAGTAATTTGGAGAGCTCTAAACCCATGGAAGACAATGACGTACCTGGACCTTCGCATATCAGTAGCTTGCAGTCTAATTGAGCAGTATAAAATTCAGAGACCTCTCCATACTGTGGATAAAAAATCCAGCACCCCTCAGACTTGAAGGAAAACATTTTCTTAAAAGGGTACCACCCACAGCAAAAAAAGTCGTGTCCCTTTACAAAATGTCTGGTGTGCCGCAAGAAAGGTGTCCGAAAGGAAATTAGTACAATTTGCCGTGAATGTGGAGATGTACCCTTGTGTGTTTATCCTGTTTTGAGGTGTACCATTCAAGAAAAAAATTTTAAAGGTAAGCTTTTACTTCTTATAGAATTTATTTAAATTTACTGTAAAACATAAGGTTTAAAAGAATTATCATTAAATATGCATTAAATGCATGTATGCACAGGACGTCTATACACGTCCATATCGGATTGGGGCCTTTTAACTTTGACGTCATATGACGTCCATATCGGTGAAAGGATTAATGCAGCAACTGTGCAACTCCATTGTAATTGGTTTAGATTTCAAATTTCATTAGTAGGTTTGTATTTCACAGTGAAATTTCACAGGTTCTTGGGTTTTTCCTTACCTTCATCGTTGCTTCACCATATTTAACCTCATCCCTATAATCATTCAGACTAACTCAATATCACAAATTAGTGTTTAAAATGGAAGTTCTTACACAAACATGGTGAGGTCCGAAGCTCCAGTCAGTCTTCAGAGTGGAGATTTCCTTAAAAATGCAGAATTGTCCCTAATTGGCATGTAATCATGTCAGAACTCTCGAGGCAAGCATATGGTGATGCATTCCATTGCTGAGAGTATGTCAAGCACACTCCTGAATAGACCCTATAATATTCCTGCTTTTTTTTCTTCGTATTTATACTAGATCAGAGAATTAGGACATTACAGTCAATTCATATAACACTAAGGAACACGTTTTTTGTACCCGAAACAAAATAGGCTAATTGTTATGCAAAATGACTCCCTGATTCCAAAAATGGTTCTGAAAATGCTGTATCACATAACATTTTTGAGATATTCTTATTTTTTCATATAAAATTACAGAAATGAGGTATGATACCAACTCATATTGACTTCATTTAAAATAATAGCCATTTTATTATTAAATAATATTTTTATACCTGTAAAGAATATGAATACTGTTCGAAATAATTAGAACAAATTTTCCATCATGTAAGATTTATTAGTAAAATTAATTTTAGAGTCTACTATAAAAATCGTATTTACATGGGTTTGCCCAACTCAAAATAAATAAAGTTGACATAAACTACTGATGCAGCTTAAAGGCAGTGTTGCTTCATAATAGCAATTTGCTACCTTCAATACCTTTATTTCATGCCATAGGAATGAAGGAGACATACGATTCCATGTCCATAATTTTAGATGCTATTAGTTATCAAAACCATGGTTGGGAAATTTATAGTGGCGTCAAGGTAGTTGCATTGCTAACGGGACTAGGAGGTTTCACAAAATATTGCTGTTTTTTGTGCTTATAGGACAATAGGGCAACTGACAAGCATTTTATAGTGAAAGAGTTGGTGGAAAGGGAAGACTATACCCCTGGAGCAAGCAGTGTTAAGTATGTGCCACTAGTAGACCCAAACAAAGTTCTTCTCCCCCCACTTCACATAAAGCTCGGGTTAATGCAGAATTTTGTTAAAGGTTTGGACAAAAGTGGAAGTGATTTGAGTATTTAAGAAGTATCTCTCCCAAAATAAGTGAATCTAAATTGAAGGAAGGTATATTTGTCGGTCCTCAAATAAGACTACTTCTTAAAGACAGTGTTTTTGAATCAAAGCTTAAACATGTTGAACTGGCAGCATGAAAATCATTTAAATCAGTGGTGGAAGGCTTCCTGGGCAATAACAAAGAAGAAAATTATGAAACTTTAGTCTCAGCACTATTAAGGAGCTACAAAGATATGGGTTGCCGTATGTCACTTAAAATCCACTTTTTGCAGTCTCACGTTGATAGTTTCCCTACAAACATAAGAGCTGTAAGTGATGAGCAAGGTGATCGTTTTCACCAGGACATTTCTGAGATGGAAAGACGTTACCAGGATCGCTGGGATTCAGCCATGTTGGGAGACTATTGTTGGTTCCTCAAACGGGAGAGTACATGTCAATACAAAAAAAAAAAAAAAAAAAAAATCAACAGTGAAATACTTATGAGATAATTCAGGTATGTGGTTTTCATCATTATCTTGTGTTTATTTATTTTAATAATAATAATTAATAATAATTATTATTATTTTCAATGTTATTTGGCAATAAAATACCTATTATTTTCAACTAATCAAATATGAGTTATCACATCGCATTTCTGTAAGTTTTCATAAAAAGTTATGAATACCTAAAAAATGTTACGTGATACAACATTTTGAGGGGCTATTTTGGAATCAGCAGATCAGTTAACATAAGAATTTGCCTATTTTGTTTCGGGTATATGAAAATAATTTTTTTTTGTTCCCCAGTGATCAACCCCATGGCTCGGTATGTATTCATTCAATTAAGGTAGATATAATAATAATGGTAATAATAATAATAATTAATAACTGTCTATATTTTATGAAAATATAAGAGGCTAAGAAACAAAGAAATGAACATGCTAATAATCTTCATATTGAAAATCAACTACCATACATTTTATGCATTTCTTGACACGATAGGAATTTAAACAATTTTCATTGCAAGGGTGGTCTTTAGGAGCAGAGTACTGTAGAAAAAATTACATAAAATGGGGTTGGTATATTAGAAATGATTTAATCTGTAAAGTTTAAGATTTATCCAAATTTGTTTGTGAAAAAAACTTCAAACTCTGTAGTTCAGTTAAATGGAAGTTATATGAACTTAGTCATAGTAACCCTTTAGAGATCACCCTTAGAACATTTTCAAATATTTATAAAGCAATTAGAATATGCTGTGAAAATTTTATTTAAAACAAAAGGAGAATTTCTCGTATGTGGTGATATAAATGTGGATTATTTACAACATACCACATGACACACACAGTAAACTTTCCAACAAGAATCCAAAATAGTTCATCCACATCTATAGATAATATATTTGTAAGTTCAGATATAACTAAATTTTTCTCTATCTCATAAAACTAATGGACTTTCAAATTCTATGGATTGATAATATAAATTTAAAACTCAAACCTAGACACACTTATCAGAGATATAGGGAAATAAATGAACATACTCTGGATGAATTTAGCAAACTCCCTAAACTTGAATCATGGAAACAAACTAATGAAATTAATGGGGCCAACAATAAATATAATAGCTTTCTTCAACACTTTGTAACTCACTTTGAATTTTGCTTCCCATTTAAGTCTAGAAAAATATAGTTCAAAAGAGACAATGCCTGCATTACTTTAGGAATTAGAATCTCATGTAGGCGTAAAAGAGAACTATATCAGCAAGTTAGAATCAGTAATAATTTAGATTTAGAAAATACTACAAAAAATATTGAAAACTTTTAAAGAAGGTAACAGAAGCAACTAGAGTATTACATTATAAAATACTAATTTGGTACTCAGACAATAAAATAAAAAAAAAACTTTTAATACAATAAAAACTGAAGCATGTAAACACTCATTACAAATTCCTTTCTTGGCAGTGTTGAAAACAGTGTTGTTGTAATAAATTAAATTTAAAGGGAGTCGATTAATGATACTAAGTGTAAGTGTTGTTTAGCGTCTTTAATCGAATCCCTTTAAATTTAACTCAAAAACTCAAAAACACTCAGTGCTGACAATTGCAAAATTACCAAACACCATGAAGTTGCACAAATGTAAATATTTAATACATACTTTTTGGATGTAACACAAAACGGATATATAGATAGATAGTTTATTCATCTTGTAAGTCATACATTGTACATGAGTACTATGATATAAGACACGTCAAATTGTGAATTTACAGTGCAATTAACTATACTTGTAAATTAACAAGTCACATCCAATAAGGACAAGTCAGTGTTTGTACAAAATAATGTTTTATAAAGATATCTCAAGAACTTTATTACACAGTTAATGCAGAAATGTAACAATATTATAAACTTTCCATAAAAACAGTGGTCTAGCAAGTATGCCAAAACTGACTTTTTCAATGCTGAAAAATTGCAAGTGGTTTTATTGGCTATAGGCAATTTATTAAAAAAGTGATTCTTAGGTTTATTACACTGTTTTGATGAGCTCTTGTGTTACTTCTATTCACATGAATATCAATTCTCTGTCTAGTATTATGATTATGAACTCTGTCATTAAAGGTACAGTGGCCATTTCTTTTCATTAAATTTGTCTTTGTAAATTTTAAAATTTCAAAAATGAAAAATACTTGGGAGAGGTAAGATTTTAAATTTTTTAAATAATGGTCTGCACGTAGATGTTGATTTAACTCCTCCAAGTATTCTTAGGATCCGTTTTTGCATTATGAATAATGATTTGCAGTGTGTGAGTTACCACATAATGTTATGCCATATTTTAAAATGGAGTGAGTACACGCAAAATACACACTTCTGAGAGCTTTTATGTTAACTATGTGTATCAGTTGTCTGAAATTATAAGAAATTCTACTTAGTTTTTTAATTAGATGATCAACATGCGTCTCCCACTTAAGGTTACTCTGTATCCAAAGACCAAGAAATTTAGTTGTATTTATATACTTAATTACTTTATTATTACATATTAATTGTGATTGTACAGGAGACTTATTTTGAGAAAACTGAAAATGAATTACATGTGTCTTATCCAAGTTTACAATTAAATTATTACTGCTGAACCATTTAGAAATATTACTGAACATTCTGCTTGATAAGAGTTGTAGCTCTTCAAGTGCATTGCTTTCAATTAATATATTTGTGTCGTCAGCATATTGAACTATTGTTTTAGCTGTAATATTTGACTGTAAATCATTTACAAACAATAAGAAAAGAATAGGACCCAAAATAGAACCTTGTGGTACACCAGACTTAATATATTTTGTATCTGATTGGTATTCTTTAATGTGATCTTTTTCTGTATGTGAAATTTCTACTATTTGCTTCCTGTCCTTTAGATATGATTTGATTCATTCCAATGCATGCCCTCTAATACCCATATGTTCTAATTTTTGGAATAGAAAATTGTGGTTTAGTACATTGAATGCTTTAGTTAGGTCGAAAAATGTGCCTAGTATTTTGTCCTTGTTATCCAAAGTATTTATTACACTGTTTACAAAATCAAAAGTGCAGTTTTTGTTGATTTTTGTTTCCAAAATGCATGCATATATATTAATAATGGAAATATATATATAATTATATATAGGGGCGATTCTGAGGTAGTGCCACTGTGCCATGGCACCATCTGTGTGAAAACGAAAGAAAGAGAAGTGTATAGGAATTGCGCAAAAAGATTGAGTATCTGTTCCCTCGTGTGAATAGGCGCGTTAAACGCAAGCGCTCTGTCTGGTTTTCCGTGGCGTGGCGCCGATTCCAGAACGGCACCATCTACAATCATAAGCGCTTGTGTTAAGGGCTACTATGTCTGCTTATACATGGCTTCTTATGGGAGAAGGTAGTGTCGATATTTATCTGGCGCATAACTTACGGTTTATCCGCTACAGTGTAGTAAAGCACGGGACTTAAGATAACTGTCTCTATGTCGTGAAATCGCACACGAACGCTTCGTATCACATTCTCCATGAATTTTATTACTAAACTTTTACTGGGCCCGTTACACCTGTGCGTAACAAGAGTACGGATGTAATAAATATCTATTTCCGTTTCCCTGTACGTTCTGTTTGGTACAGTATATTATAAAATAGGATGGATTATTGATAAGATTACCTAAATCGTTCGAAATTGGTGCACATAATTTATATTTTAACAAACCTTATTTATTCATTTATTATTTATTTATGGCACCGTCAATACAATGCCTCACCGGCCATCCCTGATGCAAGCCCTTTCTCCAAGTTATGAATATATGCTTTATTTGCTTTCCCTTATTCTTATAGTCATACTACAGATGTTAATAAAGACTTTCTGTTTTATATACTTATGTATACATTAGATAAAAATGTGGAGTTTCTTCTTATGGTGAGTGGAGAAACTATTGCTTTTATCTAAACAGCTGAAAGCTTAAAAATGTGAAGTCCAATAAATTACAAACGTATTTCAAGTTGACATTTTTGGAGGATGCATTCCAGACCTTCAGGAAATTTCTCCCACCCCAAACATTCCGTTATTTAATGTTGTCTAAAATATGGCTCAAATGCTTGTGATTAAAATATATTATTGAAGTTTGCATTGTGCCAAATAAACTGTTCAGACAGTTTCTGTGAATAAGCTTTGGAGTTCTCTTCATTCTTGCAGAATTTTGCTTAACTTGGAAACCATAAAAGACATAAACCAAAACTAAGCTTGGGGATAGTAAAATACATTTAGGGAGGAAAAAAGAAGAAATATGAACTCGTTTATATGAGCTTGTATGTTACAGCACATTAGATTGTCATAATACATAGAAACATTACGAAAAACATTTAAACTTTGCTGAAGATTTTCAGCGTTGTCTCAGATTCATCTGTACATTGCCTTAACAGAGTATCGTTCAAAACCGTTCCCATGTGTTAGACATATGCATATCAACAAGTTAATTTAGGTAGTTTCAGCACTTTCTTCTGTCTAGCCTGGTCAAAAGTAAGTTACGTAATTATGATAAATTATGTGGAGCAAAAGAATTTTACACAGAGGCAAAAGCACATTCGTCTGATAAAGGTTGGAGCAGAGTTACTTAAGTAGTAGATATTCTGTGCTACACACCATCTTGTGTACAACTTTTGTCGCTAGATGGCAGAGTTACTAGTAACAGCAATGCCACCTATTCAGGTAATTCCAATTAATATGAAGTTTAGAGATAATTATGCCAGCGGCAGAAAGGAGGGGATTAAAGAATTGTGACGTAGCGTGGCAAAAGTGACGGAAGTTGCAGTCGTTGGCACAGGAAATGTGCAACCAAAAATAACCTCTGCGAATGTTGCTTTCTACAATACCAACATATTTTTAAAACTCTGGGCTGTGTTTGTTGTCGTAAAGCTGCTCGGCACGTGAGCTTTTGACCTCATTTTCTCCATCTTCCACTTTTCCGGCCAGTAGTTTCTGATACACTTTTTTAAAGAAATTTCCAGGCAAATTATACTCACGGCCAGGCATATTTTTACAGCTCCAATTGCCTTTTTATTCGTTCCCCTAGCTCACAGCTGTGAAAGGGAACCCGGGTTCAGTGATGTGGCACCTCATGTGGTTCTTACACAGCTTTTTGAGCTCTTGGCTTGTTGAGCAGTTACATGAACGGAAATTAGTAGCTACTGTCTCCCAAAATCCCACAGAAGCGGCCAGAGATGCAACATGCTGATCTCATCCCATTCCTTTTATTTAGCTCTGTAAGATAATTTAGTAGACCGAGTTAGAGTAACAGCTTTCATGTGCTAGCGTTTGGTTCAACCTCCGTTGAGCCGCGGAGTTGTTACTGTTTCAATACTAATGCAAGGTATTGTAAAACATATTTAAAAATATTATATATAACATGGTCATTGTCGACGGTTTACCCATTTTCTGTATAACATATTTACAGAGTCCTATCGTTGTTAAAATCATTCTGCATTCCGAGCAAAAAGTCCTCTTGGGGTTGGACCAAAAATACTTGGGAAAAGTCTAAAGAAAACCGCCTTAAAAATACCCAACCTGAAGAGTTCTAAAATAAACAATCCTCCTCTGCACACACAAAACAAATTACGGCTACATATTGTATTAGCAAAATTAATTAAATATGTTACTGATTAAAGTGCTTAGTAGGATGCACATATGTATGCAATTATTAGGCACAATGCAAAGAAAGTAAGGGACGAAATGTCTTAAAATGCATGCTGCATTTATCCGATATTATGGTTATATTTCACTTTATAATCTGATTATATATAAAATTTGAAGTATCTTTGCAGTGAAAAAGTAATGTTTTATCTTAAACTATATCATCCAATGACTGAAAAACAAGTATTGGCATCTTAAATCAGATTATGGAACGCAGTAATTACTTCAAATGGAAAACAGTAAAACAATGACACATTACATTACGTGTCCATCATGACAATTTTAGTCATACATTTAACAATATACCAGGGACAGCGAGGTTGATGCAATCTGAACCACAAGTTAAGGGCTCATTTGAACACCCGTGCGGACCGTCCATAAAGGTGGGGTCTGTGTTATAAAAGATTTTGCGGTGTCTTGTGATAAGTTAGATGTCAAACGAATGTTGAAATAAGCTTATTCTTTGCTGAAATTGCATGTGCTAGATTATTTCAAAAAATCAAATATTGGCGAAGCGTTTCAAAAACGAATTGGCAGCTATTAGGCAACAGAATGCTGGTAGGGGTAGCCATGTAGGCTGGACATACTTACTAAAAGAGCCTATTTTTGAAACTTCATCTTTTCCTTCTTGTTTTTACGTCATAGAGAAGTGTCTATTCTGATCAATTATCAGCATCTCCCAGCGCTTAAAGACCGCACTCGAGTTATGTAGATTTAGCAGTAACTTCAGGTAACATACACATAAAATACACCTCATTAATTTATTATTATTACTATTATTACTTCTACGGAAACATTTATTTTAAACGTTAAGTTTGAATACGTCAGAAGTTAGCAAATATAATTCAATAGTATTCCTGAATCAATTGAATCCTTCATTCTCAAGTCGGCAACTCACTTCAAATAGATAATTACTAGCCTCCATTACATATATCATCAATTTAATTGGTATTTTATCTTCAGACCTCCCACGCATATCTGGAGATAAAGATCTTAGAGCACTTCACTGGAGCAGCTGGCAGAAGATACATCGGAGAACGAGACTGAAGGAGCCAGAAGGTCAAAGACGGTACATCATTCGCAGTAGTATCATCCCAGGATTAATATTACTCACAACTTTACATCCAGTTAATCTCATGAGATTAGTAGTATGCACATTTAGAGATAGCCCGCCTCTGTAGCGTGACTACCATGCACTCAAGAGGTACAGAGTTCAAATCTCAATCAGAGTAAGTTATCTGGATAAGGTTTATCTCCCGGGGTGTTCCCTTATCCTGAAAGATGAATGTCGGACGCTCTATGAACCTTGGGTTCATTTGAGCAACATTGACATATCATTCACTGTTCGATATCCTTACATTAGAGGTCTTTATGAAACAGATATGGGGTAATTTAACCCTATTTTTTTGGACTTCTTTTGCTCATGAACAACTGGTAAAGAAGCTGAACAATTTACAGAAATTCTCCTGTCGTCGTAACACCTTTATGTAGATCATAAATATTATCAATAAGAAGTCTCTTCAGATTTAAAATTAAAAGCATAATTAATGCAAAGTAACAAATTTGTTGATTAGTGAGCATATGTCTTTGACTTCTACCTGTCATGTGTGTTTTGCTATTTGTATGTATAATTTAACGATTCCTGTTACAGTGTCCAAAGCTATAGTTTCCTAAATTAAAACGAATAAACCAAAACTACGTTATGATTCAAGAGGATTCATGAACGCTTAGTGGTTTGACTCTGTTGTCAACAAATGACGGATTAACGTTGATAAAGTCGTTAATTCCATTGCTGATATGCAATGAAGAAAGAACATTTTCACCTCTGAAGTTTAATCATATTCTTACTGTGGAATAAATAGTTTATTTTCTTGATATAAGAAAAGTTGTACTTTGCCTGAGCTTTGCTGAATTTACTCCTATTTGTATTATCGTAAGGCATTCCTTTTAAATAATTTTACGTTTACTACAATAATGCCTGAGCGATGTAGTTCAATGGTATTATCAATTTTAATTTTTTAAAAAGTTCAATGCATTTTTACATGATTCCGAAACAACTTTTATTTTTAAAACCATATCATTATTTTAATTTGGTGAAATCTTAAGTCCAAAATGTCCCAGTTTCTGATCCTGTTTATCTTATTGCAACAGTAAGTGAATGCCATAAGTTTAGCAGTATAGAAGTATAAATCAGACCATTAACATATTATTTTATAAACATAAGTTTTTAAAACCATGCACAGCTGTTTAAGTAGCTCAAATCTAATGTGTATGTTGCTTACATAAATAAGAAATAAAACTCCCAAATTCTCGTTTAGAAATTGCAGTAAGGGCCCATTAGGAACTTTTGCACCGAGGCCTCAGGGAACTTACCTACACCACAGGAATGTTTTTGAACTGTACGTGTAACATGAGTCTTGTAGCCTGTAACTGTAATTTGGTTAAAAAAATAAAACACATATATAAATTCAAAGACCATAAAACAGCATACTGACATGATTTTCAGTTTAATTTACAGTTTCTGGTGCAAATACCGAGGTTTCTCTTAAGCTGATAGATTAGGCATATTTTTATTTATGTAGAAATAACTTCATTGTTCCTGCCATTGTTAACCACTACAAAATTAGGTATTATCAAGCTCTGCAAAATACACCTGTCTTGACAATGATCCCTTCATTTGATCTAAACTTGTTCCCGCAAGCCATTCCTTCATGTGCTTAATAATGGGAGGGGGGCGGGGGGCATTGCAGTATATATTATGCAATTCAGGCAGTTTATCGGTGACAACTAGAATGAATATGCATTGTGGTGAGACAAACTTTCTTCTTCTGCAAATGGGACCTGCATCCAACTTCTTGTTGAATCGGGCCAATATTGGTATTTTCTAATAATCGCTTTACCTTGTTTCCAAGTAGTCGAGTATGACACTCTTTACATCCCAAAAATGATCATCGCATTCATTTTCAGACCGTCTTTGTCCTCTTTGAAACAGATTCACCGGAATGTTGAGTTTTGATGGATTCTCATCAACGGTGACAACTTGACACAAATGTTCCTTTGGTTTTCGTTTAAATAGCTCGAAACACAGCTCAAAAATTGAAAGCCCAGCCTGTATCCAATGTGAGCAAAAGCGGCACCCATCAGGCCTCAACCTTTTCATCTCTTAACTTATCATGCGAAGTATGAATTGCTGATTAGTTTCTAGTTTATTTGCTATTTCCTGGAAAAGAAAAAAAGTTTAGAATTAGTTGAAATACTTGAGAAGTGGAAAATTGCAGAACTAAGTGCTAATTATGCGATTGGAATGTAGACTGTTTGGGACACTGAAAAGAATGAGCAGAAAATACAGGATTTTGTCAGTAACTATGATTCTAAATCTGGAGCATCTGCACAAAAAAGCATGAAGAGATCTCCATTCGGTGACTTAGGTTTTGTTCTTTTATAACGGTGTAGCCAAAAAGGAGCAGGCGGTGACATGTTTCAGGCGTTATATGTGTCGAAAAGGCTAAATACCTTCATGAAGCTCTAAGATCAGAGGCAGAATTTAGTGCCTCATCTGGTCGGTTAACCAGATTTAAAAAACTTCACGAGATTCACGAACTTATTGTGCAAGGAAAGCAGCGTAGTTCAAACGTTGCAACAGCTGATCCCTTCCCGGAAGAATTCCGGAAATTTGTGGAAGAAGAAAATCTCACACCAGAACAAATTTATGATACAGACGAAAGTGATCTGTAATAGTAATGTCTACCATCTGGAATATTTGCTTTTAAGAGCCAAGTTTGTGCTCCTGAAATATTCAATTTCTCTAAAGAACCATTACAATTTTGTGCACTGCTAATGCTTCTGGGAACCACAAAGCATACTACTAGAGACTGGTAAAGCAAAACGACCCCAACTGCAGAAAGCTATCAAAGCTAAGCATCACACCAAAATGAGCATTGAATGAATAATGAAATTTTTAAAAAATTATTATACAGAAACTTTGTAACACAAGTTTGGCAATTTCTAGAAGAGAAAGGATTGCCACAAAAGGCTGTTCTAGTGCCTGATGACACCCCTTCACATCCCAATGAGAGAATTCTCGCGCCTCATGATGAACACATCACAACTGTTTGCTCTCTAACGTGACTGTCATTATAAAGCTAATGGACCAAGGCGTAATTATATCAGTCCAGCCGACCAGCGCCACAGCTTTGGTGTCCTGAAGATGATCTGGTGGCGTTCTGGAAGAAGTTGTCAATTCTAAATACCATATGTGGGATTTCCAATTTCTCACAGGATGTCAAGCCACACACACTAGTACTGCCATGGAGAAAAATTCTTCCAGGTAGAGAAGAAAGTGAATTGAAAAGTTTCTGAGATTAAGAAATAACAACTGCACAATTAATACAACTGGAAACGTGTTTAAATGGGCTTAAGATGTCGATTAAGATAATGTGAATGAGTAGCTGAAGATCAACAATTTGAAGCCAGTACATGAGTGACGGCTTCACAACTAAAGCATTGCTTCATAACAAAACAGAGGAGAGTGAATGTGGAAGTGGGGATGAAGACAGTGACGTCTGACATTGCACTGTATTGCAATGTGTTGATACTCTTCTAGATTATATGGAGCCGAGCAGAATTCAGTACAATGACTTTAATGCTGCCAGAAAAATTTGAAGTGCTGTGCGAGCAAATGTCATCCCCTCTAAGAAGCAGACCAACATCACTATTTTAAGAAATAAACAGGCTTACATATGCACAGAACTTGAATAAACTTTTTAACAAATAAGCATGTTTGAAAATAATATTTAAAAGTAATTTCTTATTTACAAAAAAGAATTAAACTATGGGTTTTGCGATTATTCATGTTTTTTCGATAATTCGTACATCTTCTCCCACACATCTCAAATAACCAAGAATATACTGTATTTAACTATTAAGTAGTTTATGGTAGCGTGTCTGCCTCACGCTCAAGAGGTCCCGAGATCGAACATCGGTCAGGGCGAGTTACCTGGATAAGGTTTGTTCCAGTGTTTTCCCTTATCCTGGTAGACGAATGTTGGGTAACTAAGCTCCAGGACCCCGGACTCATTTGAGCATCATTTCACTCATTTCATTTATCGTCCGATATGACTTAACGTTGGAGGACGTAAATTGAAAGGGAGAAAAAAAAGAGGTAGTTTTATAATAATCAGATAATAATGTACTTCCAAGTAAGGAATATATGTTTTTCATTTTTTTCTTTAGTTTACCTTTAGTGACAATTTGATATTTTTGTTTCTAATATTTTTTACAATAATTTTAAGGAGCATTCAGCTTCAAAATATACTCTAAATTTATTACAGTCCCTTCCTTTGAGTTACTAGCAATGTTATAATTATCGATCTAACAAATATCACTGTTCTCAAATCGTGCTCTGTTATAATGCATATATTTGCATTTGTGTTATAAGTATCCCACAGTATAAAGAACTGAACGAATGTAACTGAATGTTGAAGTGAAAAACCTTAAGTATATTGAATGAATTCTGACCTAATTCCTTAGATATAATTGGGTGAGTAACCTCTGTATGCATCACTAGTGATTAGTACAGCTTTTAACATCTACTGTATTATATTGTTTAGTTTTCCCTGCAGAAAATGACGTATTACTATGCACAGCAAGCTGTCAAGTGTAATTACGCTCTTCTGGATAAAACGTACACATTCCTAAGCAAAATAGCTTGATCCCACCAGAAATTTCCATCAACAAAATTACATACAGTTTTTCACTTTGCATAACTAATTTAGTTCACTGTTAATTCTAGGTATACGCTTATTATTAGAGCTGGGTCTAGGTATATGCATTATAAACTATGAATAAATGCATGCATCAATGCACTAAAAATCTGGCGAATATACTCTGAAAGTAATATAATTTTGAGTCGAACTAACACTCAATGCTCCACTTATTGTTAGTATTTACCTAGAACATGTTTCGTTAGGAAACAACATTTACGCGTTCTAGGTAAATACTAGCAATAAGTGGAGCATTGAATATTAGTTTGACTCAAAATTATATTAATTTTGTGCTTCATTGTAACATAGTCCTTACACATTGGAATACTCTGAAAGTTTTATAATATGCATTTAAATTAGGTATATTCTTTCAACCTTCTCATATTTATTAATCTTTATAAAGTAATCAAATTACAAATGGGGACACTCTGGTACCAAAATGGCCAAAAATGCAATTTTTTCAAAAAAATTTTTTTTTCAGAAATGTTGTCTTCAGTATGCCTATTAAATATTATTTGTCAAATTCACCTTAAAGTGGGTGTATTTCAAATTTATTTAGACCCTTGCAGTGAAAAGTTGGTGTGGCAGATATGTCAGACTTCAGTAATAACAGCTAGAGTTAAGTCTGTCTGTGGTTTTAGACGTTAATGAGATATTTATCTTAAAAGTATAGATGTTGGCTGCTCTTATTGCACAAGTACTGCTATCTGCTGACAGAAAATTAAAAACATAACAAATAAATTATATTGTTTATAAAGCAGCTAAGCATCCATGTGTGTAATTTAGTTGCTATAATACTTGTCATTTTAGCAAATATCATGGGAAAAATGTGTAGTGGAAAGTTAATAAAAAAAAAAAAAGAAAGCTAATCTTTTAGCTGAAACAAGATGGAAACTTTCCACAGCAGATAAAAGTGAAGAATCTTATGCTTATAACTCTACAGTTGAAAGTGTTACATTTGCTCCCCTGTGTAAAGATAAAGTTGCAGAGCCAATTACCTTCTTGTTGACAGTAATGTTTAGAAGAACTTGTTTTCAAGTAGTGTAGTGTAGTGAATGTAAAGATGAATGTGTTACAGTGAATTTTTGGAGAGTTCCATAGTTTTTCTATGAAGACAGTGAAGTACCAAGCCTGTGGTTATGTTTTGTATGAAACTTTTTTGAGCATAAGAAAAGGTACTAAAGTTCCTCTTTCCACTAAAATAAGTAAACGCAGAGATAACGTCTTGTCAAGCAGAGTGTTTGACAACACTTAGATATAAAAATCAAAAGGAGAAATGCAACAAGAGTGGCAAATATCATCAAAGATTTGAGGCTGAAAGGAGAGGGAGTGCTGTATGCTGCAGAAGAATTCTAATGAGTGAAGAGCAATATTTCCAATAAGTGTCTTCCAAAACTTTAAATAGCTTTTTCTCTGTATAACAATTTTTATGCTTTGGGATAAACTTTTTTGCAGAAAATATTGATGAATAAAGTTGAAATTTTCAGAATATGTAGAATATAACTTGTTAAAGAAAACTGTGCATTGGTTTGTTGATCACACTCATACATAAAAGTATATGATTTTTTGTTGTTGTAAATATTAGTAATATTTCTTTTTATTCTCTTCAAAAGAGAAAAAATTCATATTTCTAATAAATATTAATATTTTGGAAAACTAATGCGCAATTTTATTGCATAGGCATTCAGAAACTGGAATATCGAATTTCAGGCCTCTAATTTAATTCTTAACTCCAAAAAGTATACCCTTTATTACTATAAAACTCTTTCAAAATAACTTGATAAATAATTTTTAGTTTCAAAACTATTTCATACAGCGCAGTGAAATTTATACCATCAGTATATCATGGCAGGTGTAACTTAATCTAAATGTTTCATTAAAATTGGTTAATTAGGGAAGAAAATCCATTTGGTACCAGAGTGTTCCATTATTAGAGCTGGGTCTAGGTATATACATTATAAACTATGAATAAATGCATGTATCCACGCACTAAAAATCTGGCAAATATACTCTGAAAGTTTTATAATATGCATTTAAATTAAGTATATTATTTTAACCATCTCATATTTATTAATCCTGATAAAGTAAACAAATTACAAATTTATTCTTAAATTCAGGTATTAACCTCCTTTCAGTCTATTTTAGCATTATTAGTTTTATCTTCTTCCCTCCCTTCTTTCCTCCCACCCACCCTTCCTTCCCTCCTCCATCCCTTCCTTCCTTCCTCCCTTCCTTACTCCCTTCCTTCCTTCCTGCCTTCCTCCCTGCCTTCCCTCCTCCCTCCCTTCCTTCCTCCCTCCATTCTTTCATCCCTTCCCTGCTCCCTTCCTTCCTTCCTCCCTTCCCTCATTCCTTCCTTCTTCCCTCCCTGCCTTCCTTCCTCCCTACCTCCCTCCCACCCTCCCTTCCTCCCACCCTACCTTCCTCCCCCCTTCCTTCTTTCCTCCCGCCCTTCCTTCCTCCCTCAATTCCTCCCTCCCTCGATTCCTCCCTCCCACCCTTCCTTCCTCCCTTCCTTCCTCCCTTGCACCCTCCCTCCCTTGCTTCCTCCGTCTCTTCCTTCCTTCCTCCCTTCCTTCCTCCGCCCCTGCCTTCCTTCCTCCCTCCCTCCCTTCCTTCCTCCCTTCCTTCATCTCTTCCTTCCTCCCTTCCCTCCTTCCTCCCTTCCTTCCTCCCTTCCTTCCTCCCTTTCTTCCTTCCTCCCTTCCTTCATTCCTCCCATCCTTCCTTTCTCCCTTCCTTCCTCCCTTCCTTCCTTCCTTCCCTCCTTGCTTCCTCCTTTCCTTCCTCCCTTCCTTCATTCCTCCCTTCCTTCATTGCTCCCTTTCTTCCTTCCTCCCTTCCTTCCTTCCTTCCTTCTCTCCTTCCTCCTTTCCTTTCTCCCTCCCTTCCTTCCTTCCTTCCTTCCTTCCTTCCTTCCTCCCTTCCTTCCTTCCACCCTTCCCTTCTCGCTTCCGTCCCTCCTCCCTCCCTTCCTCCCTCCCTTACTTCCTCCCTCCCTTCCTTCCTCCCACCCTCCCTTCCTCCCTTCCTTCCTTCCCCCTTCCCTCCATTCCTTGCTTCCTACCTCCCTCCCTTCCTTCCTGCCTCCCTCCCGCCCTACCTCCCTTCCTTCCCCCTCACTTCCTCCCTCCCTCCCTTCCGCCCTCCCTTCCTCCCTCCCTTCCTCCCTCCCTACCTCCCTCCCTCTATTCCTCCCTCCCTACCTTACTCCCTTCCTTCCGCCCTCCCTTGCTTCCTCACTCCCTTCCTTCCTCCCGCCCTCCCTTCTTTCCTCCCTCCCTTCCTTCCTATCTCCCACCCTCCCTTCCTTCCTCCCTCCCTTTTTCCCTCCCTTCTTCCCTCCCTTCCTTCCTCCCTCCCTCCCTCCCACCCTTCCTCCCTTCCTCCCTCCATTCTTTCCTCCCTTCCTTCCTTTATGCCTTCCTTCCTGCCTTCCTTCCTCCCTGCCTTCCTTCCTCCCTCCCTTCCTTTCTCCCTCCCTTCCATCCTTCCTCCCTTCCTTCCTTCCTCCCTTCCTTTCTTCCCTCCCCCCTTCCTTTCTTCCTCCCTTCCTTCCTTCCTCCCTTCCTTCCTTCCTCCCTTCCTTCCTCCCTTCCTTTCATGCTCCCTTCCTTCCTTCCTCCCTTCCTCCCGCCCTTCCTTCCTTCCTCCCTCCCTTCCTTCCTTCCTCCCTCCCTTCCTCCCCCTCTCCCTCCCTCCCTTCCTCCCCCTCTCCCTCCCTTCCTCCCTCCCTTCCTCCCTCCTTCCCTCCCTCCCTACCTTCCTCCCTCCCTTCCGCCCTCCCTGCTTCCTCACTCCCTTCCTTCCTCCCATCCTTCTTCCCTCCCTCCTCTCCTTCTTCCCTCCCTTCTTTCCTCCCACCCACCCTTCCTTCCCTCCTCCATCCCTTCCTTCCTTCCTCCCTTCCTTACTGCCTTCCTTCCTGCCTTCCTTCCTCTCTGCCTTCCCTCCTCCCTCCCTTCCTTCCTCCCTCCATTCTTTCATCCCTTCCCTGCTCCCTTCCTTCCTTCCTCCCTTCCTTCCTCCCTTCCCTCATTCCTTCCTTCTTCCCTCCCTGCCTTCCTTCCTCCCTACCTCCCTCCCTACCTCCCTTCCTCCCACCCTACCTTCCTCCCACCCTTCCTTCTTTCCTCCCTCCCTTCCTTCCTCCCTCAATTCCTCCCTCCCTCGATTCCTCCCTCCCACCCTTCCTTCCTCCCTTCCTTCCTGCCTTGCACCCTCCCTCCCTTGCTTCCTCCCTCCCTTCCTTCCTTCCTCCCTTCCTTCCTCCGCCCCTGCCTTCCTTCCTCCCTCCCTCCCTTCCTTCCTCCCTTCCTTCATCTCTTCCTTCCTCCCTTCCCTCCTTCCTCCCTTCCTACCTTCCTTCCTTCCTCCCTTTCTTCCTTCCTCCCTTCCTTCATTCCTCCCTTCCTTCCTTTCTCCCTTCCTTCCTTCCTCCCTTCCTTCCTTCCTTCCTTCCTTGCTTCCTCCTTTCCTTCCTTCCTCCCTTCCTTCATTCCTCCCTTCCTTCATTGCTCCCTTTCTTCCTTCCTCCCTTCCTTCCTTCTCTTCTTCCTCCTTTCCTTTCTCCCTCCCTCCCTTCCTTCCTTCCTTCCTTCCTTCCTTCCTCCCTTCCTTCCTTCCTTCCACCCTTCCCTTCTCGCTTCCTTTCTTCCTCCCTCCCTTCCTCCCTCCCTTACTTCCTCCCTCCCTTCCTTCCTCCCACCCTCCCTTCCTCCATCCCTTCCTTCTCTCCTCCATCACTTCCTTCCTCCCTCAATTCCTCCTACCCTCTCTTCCTCCCTCCCTTCATCCCTTTTTCCTCCCTCCCTTCCTTGCTTCCTCCCTCCCTTGCTTCCTTCCTCCCTTCCTCCCTCCCTTCCTTCCTTCCTTCCTTCCTCCCTTGCTTCCTTCCTCCCTTCCTTCCTTCCTACCTTTCTTCCTTCCTGCCTTCTTCCTTCCTCCCTGCCTTACTCCCTGCCTTGATTCCTTCCTCCCTTCCTTCCTCCCTCCCTTCATCCGTCCCTTCCTTCCTTCCTCCCTTCCTTCCTTTCTCCCTTCCTTCCTTCCTCCCTCCCTTCCTTACCCCTTCCTTCATTCCTCCCTTCCTTCCTTGCTCCCATCCTTCCTTGCTCCCTTCCTCCCTTCCTCCCGTCGTTCCTTCCTCCCTTCCCTCATTCCACCCTTCTTTCCTTGCTCCCTTCCTTCCTCCCTTCCTTCCCCCCTCCCTCCGTTCCCTGCTTCCTGCCTCCCTCCCTTCCTTCCTCCCTTCTTTCCTTACTGCCCTCCTAGCTTCCTCCCTTCCTCCCTCCCTTCCTTCTTCCCTCCCTTCTTTCCTCCCTACCACACTTCCTCCCTCCTCCCTCCCTTCTATCCTTCCTCCCTTCTTTCCTGCCTTCCTTTCTTCCTGCCTTCCTTCCTCCCTGCCTTCCCTCCTCCCTCCCTTCCTTCCTCCCTCCCTTTGTTCATCCCTTCCCTGCTCCCTTCCTTCCTTTCTCCGTTCCTTCCTCCCTTCCCTCATTCCTCCCTTCTTCCCTCCCTCCGTTCCATCCTCCCTACCTCCCTCCCACCTTCCCTTCCTCCCACCCTTCCTTCCTCCCTCCCTTCCTTCTTTCCTCCCTCCCTTGCATCCTCCCTCAATTCCTCCTTCGCTCGATTCCTCCCTCCCATCCTTCCTTCCTCCCTTGCAACCTCCCTCCCCTGCTTCCTCCCTCCCTTCCTTCCTTCCTTCCTTCCTCCCTTCCTTCCTCCCTCCCTGCCTTCCTTCCTCCCTCCCACCCTTCGTTTCTCCCTCCCTTCCTTCATCCCTTCCTTCCTTCCTTACTCCCTTTCTTCATTCCTCCCTTCTTTCCTTGCTCCCTTCCTTCCTCCCTTCCTTCCTTCCCCCTTCCCTCCATTCCTTGCTTCCTACCTCCCTCCCTTCCTTCCTCCCTTCCTTCCATACTGCATTCCTTGCTTCCTCCCTTCTTTCCTTTCTCCCTTCTTTCCTCCCTTCCTTCCTTCCTTCCTCCCTTCCTTTCTTCCTCCCTTCCTTCCTTCCTCCCTTTCTCCCTTCCTTCCTTCCTCCCTTTCTTCATTCCTCCCTTCTTTCCTTTCTCCCTTCCTTCCTTGCATCCTCCCTCCCCTGCTTCCTCCCTCCCTGCCCTCCTTCCTTCCTCCCTTCCTTCCTCCCTCCCTGCCTTCCTTCCTCCCTCCCTCCCTTCCTTTCTCCCTCCCTTCCTTTCTCCTTCCCTTCCTTCATCCCTTCCTTCCTCCCTTCCCTCCTTCCTCCCTTCCTTCCTCCCTTCCTTCCTTCCTCCCTTTCTTCCTTCCTCCCTTCCTTCATTCCTCCCTTGCTTCCTTGCTCCCTTCCTTCCTTCCTCCTTTCCTTCCTTCCTGCCTTCCTTCATTCCTTCCTCCCTTCCTTGCTCCCTTTCTTCCTTCTTCCCTTCCTTCCATCCTTCCTTCCTCCTTTCCTTCATTCCTCCCTTCCTATCCTTCCTTCCTTCCTTCCTCCCTTCCTTCTTTCCAGCCTTACTGTCTCCCTTCCTTCCCTCCTCCTTCCCTTCCTCCCTCCCTTCCTTCCTACCTACCTTCCTTCCCTCCTCCCTCACTTCCTTCCTCCCTCAATTCCTCCTTCCCTCTCTTCCTCCCTCGCTCCCTTCCTTCCTCCCTTCCCTCCTTCCTCCGTTTCTTCCTTCCTCCCTTCCTTCATTCCTCCCTTCCTTCCTTCCTACCTTCTTTCCTTCCTTCCTTCCTCCTTCCCTCCCTGCCTTCCTTCCTCCCTCCCTCCCTTCCATCTTCCCTCCCTTCCTTCCTCCCTCCCTTTCTTCCTTCCTTCCTCCCTTCCTTCCTTCCTACCTTTCTTCCTTCCTGCCTTCCTTCCTTCCTCCCTGCCTTCCTTCCTTCCTCCCTTTCTTCCTCCCTTCCTTCATTCCTCCCTTCCTTGCTCCCTTCCTTGCTCCCTTCCTCCCTTCCTCCCTTCCTTCCTTCCTCCCTTCCTTCATTCCACCCTTCTTTCCTTGCTCCCTTCCTTCCTCTCTTCCTTCCTTCCCCCCTCCCTCCCTTCCTTGCTTCCTACTTCCCTCCCTTCCTTCCTCCCTTCCTTCCTTACTGCCTTCCTTGCTTCCTCCCTTCCTGCCTTCCTTCCTTCCTGACTTCCTTCCTACCTTCCTTCTTCCCTCCCTTCCTCCTTCCCTCTCTTCCTTCCTTCCTCGCTTCCTTCCTCCCTTCCTTCCTCCCTTGCTTCCTCCCTCCCTTCCTTTCTTCCTCCCTTCGTTCCTCCCTTCCTCCCTTTCTTCATTCCTCCCTTCTTTCCTTTCTCCCTTCTTTCCTCCCTTCCTTCCTCCCTCCCTTCCTTTCCTCCTACCTCCCTCCCTTCCTTCCTCCCTTCCTTCCTTCCTGCCTTCCTTCCTACCTTCCTTCCTCCCAACCTCCCTACTTTCCTCCCGCCCTCCCTTCCTCCATCCCTTCTACCTCCCTCCATCCATCCCTCCTTCCATCCCTCCCTTCCTACCTCCCTTCCTATCTCCCTACCTTCCTCCCTCCCTTCCGCCCTCCCTTCCTTCATTCCTCCCTTCTTTCCTTTCTCCCTTCTTTCCTCCCTTCCTTCCTCCCACACTCCCTTCCTTCCTCCCTCCCTTCCTTCCTTCCTACCTGCCTTCTTTCCTTCCTTCTTCCCTCCCTCCCTTCCCTCCTCCCTCCCACCCCTCCTCCCTTTCTCCCTCCTTTCCTTCCTTCCTCACTTCCTTCCTTCCTGCCTTCCTTCCTGCCTTCCTTCCTTCCTCCATGCCTTCCTTCCTCCCTCCCTTCCTTCCTCCCTCCCTTCTTTCATCCCTGCCTTCCTCCCTTCCTTCCTCCCTTCCTTCCTTCCTCCATTCCTTCCTTCCTCCCTTCCTTCCCCCCTTCCTTCATTCCTCCCTTCCTTCATTGCTCCCTTCCTCCCTTCCTTCCATCCTTCCTCCTTTCCTTCCTTCCTCCCTTCCTTCATACCTCCCTTCCTTCCTTGCTCCCTTTCATCCTTCCTTCCTCCCTTCCTTCCTTCCCCCTTCCTTCCTTCCTCCCTTCCTTCCTTCCTCCCTTCCTTCCTTGCTCCCTTCCTTCATTCCTCCCTTCCTATCTTCCTTCCTTCCTCCCTCCCTTCCTTCCTCCCTTCCTTCTCTCCTCCCTCCCTTCCTTCCTTCCTCAATTCCTTTTTCCCTCTCTTCCTACCTACCTGCCTCCCTTCCTTCCTCCCTTGCTTCCTCCCTCCCTTGCTTCCTTCCTCCCTTCCTTCCTTCCTTCCTCCCCTCCTACCTCCCTCCCTGCCTTCCTTCCTCCCTTCCTTAATCCCTCCCTTCCTTCCTCCCTTCCTTCCTCCTTTCCTTCCTTGTTCCCTCCCTTCCTTCCTCCCTCCATTCCTTCATCCCTTCCTTCCTCCCTCCCTTCGTTCTTTCCTCCCTCCCTTCCTTCCTCTCTCAATTCCTCCTTCCCTCGATTCCTCCCTCCCACCCTTCCTTCCTCCCTTCCTTCCTCCCTTGCTTCCTCCCTCCCTTGTTTCCTCCCTCCCTCCCTTCCTTCCTCCCTTCCTTCCTCCCTCCCTGGCTTCCTTCCTCCCTCCCTCCCTCCCTTCCTTCCTTCCTCCCTCCCTTCCTTCATACCTCCCTTCCTCCCTTCCCTCCTTCCTCCCTTCCTTCCGCCCTTCCTTCCTTCCTCCCTTGCTTCCTTCCTCCCTTGCTTCCTTCCTCCCTTCCTTCATTCCTCCCTTCCTTCCATGCTCCCTTCCTTCCTTCCTCCCTTCCTTCCTTCCTCCTTTCCTTCCTTCCTCCTTTCCTTCCTTCCTCCCTTCCTTCCTTCCTCCCTTCCATCCTTCCTTCCTTCCTCCTTTCCTTCCTTCCTCCCTTCCTTCCTCCCTTCCATCCTTCCACCCTTCCTTCCTCCCTCCCTTCCTTCCTCCCACCCTCCCTTCCTCCCTCCCTTCCTTACTCCCTTCCTTCCTCCCTTCCTTCATTCCTCCCTTCCTTCCTTGCTCCCTTCCGCCCTTCCTCCCTCCTTCATATCTACCTTTCTTCTTCCCTCCCTTCCTCCTTCCCTCTCTCCCTTCCTCCCTTCCTTCCTCCCTCCCTTCCTTCATCCCTTCCTTCCTCCCTTCCTTCCTTCCTCCTTTCGTTCCTTCCTCCTTTCCTTCTTTCCTCCCTTCCTTCCTACCTCCCTCCCTTCCTTCTTCCCTCCCTTCCTTCCTCCCTCCCTTCCTTCCTTCCTCCCTTCCTTCCTACCTTTCTTCCTTCCTGCCTTCCTTCCTCCCTGCCTTCCTTCCTCCCTGCCTTCCTTCCTCCCTCCCTTCCTTCCTCCCTCCCTCCCTTCCTCCATCCCTTCCTTCCTCTCTTCCTACCTTCCTCCCTTCCTTCCTCCCTTCCTTCCTTCCTCCCTTCCTTCATTCCTCCCTTCCTTCCTTGCTGCCTTCCTTCCTTCCTCCCTTCCTCCCTTCCTTCCTTCCTCCCTTCCTTCACTCCTCCCTTCTTTCCTTGCTCCCTTCCTTCCTCCCTTCCTTCCTTCCCCCCTCCCTCCCTTCCTTGCTTCCTACCTCCCTCCCTTCCTTCCTCCCTTCCTTCCTTACTGCCTTCCTCACTTCCCTTCCTTCCGTCCTGCCTTCCTTCCTTCCTGCCTTCCTTCCTACCTTCCTTCCTCCCTCCATCCTCCTTCCCTCTCTTCCTTCCTCCCTCCCTTCCTTCCTTCCTCCGTTCCTTCCTTCCTCCCTTGCTTCCTCCCTCCCTTGCTCTCTTCCTCCCTTCCTTCCTTCCTCCCTTCCTTCAGTCCTCCCTTCCTTTGTTGCTGCCTTCCTTCCTTCCTCCTTTCCTTCCTTCCTCCCTTCCTTCCTCCCTTCTTTCCTTCCTCCCTTCTTTCCTTCCTCCCTTCTTTCCTCCCTCCCTTTTTCTGTCCTTCCTTCTTTCTTTCCTCCCTTCTTTCTTTCCTTCCTTCTTTCCTTCTTTCTTTCTTTCTCTTTCTTTCTTTCTTTATTTCTTTGATTTCTTTTCTTTCTTCTTTCCTTCTTTCTTTCTTTCCCCTTTCTTTCTTTCCTTCCTTCTTTCTTTCCTTCTTTCGTTCCTTCCTTCTTTACTTCTTTATTTCTTTCGTTCTTTCGTTCTCTCTTTCCTTCTTTCTTTCCTGCTCTGTTTCTTTCTTTCTCCCCTTCTTTCTCTCTTTCTCTCTTTCTTTCTCTCTTTCTCTCTCTTTCTCTCGTTCTTTCTCTTTCTCTCTCTCTTCTTATTTATTCTCTCTCTTTCTCTCTTAGTTTCTCTCTTTCTCTCTCTTTCTCTCTCTCTCTTTCTCTGTTTCTTTCTCTTCTTTCTTTCTCTCTTTCTCTCTTTCTTTCTCTTTTTCTTTCTCTCTTTCTTTCTCTCTTTCTTTCTCTCTTTCTTTCATTCTCTCTCTCTTTTTTCTTTCTTTCACTCTTTCTCTCTCTTTCTTTCTTTCTTTCTTTCTTTCTTTCTTTCTTTCTTTCTTTCTTTCTTTCTTTCCTTCTTTCTGTTTTCTTTCTTTCTTTCTTTCTTTCTTACTTTCTTTCTTTCTTTCTTTCTTTCTTTCTTTCTTTCTTTCTTTCTTTCTTTCTTTCTTTCTTTCTTTCTTTCTGTTTTTTACTTTGGTGCTTCCAAGAAATCGTCATACGCTATTTGAAAATCGAAGTTGGAATTACGTTTATGTGGCATTTCGTTTCAAATCTTTCTCTTCCCTCCCTTCTTTCCTCTATGACTCCCTACCTCGATTTTTCTCTTCCTCCTTCCCTCACCGCCGTCCAATTCTAATGATTCCCTGATTTTAAAACAACATTGTTCATCCTCTAATATGTTTCTGGGATGTGCTTCGTAGTGGATCATCCAGTTAAGATTTATAAAGTGGTTATTACTGAAACACGTTAGATTAAACATATCAAGTTACTTTATTATAAAAGATTAATAATATGAACAGTAAGTTTATTTGAAAGAGAACAACACCGAAAAATGAAATGCTGTGGCCAGAATTTAAACCATGGACTTTCTTTCCGGCTGCTGTAATCAGCTGAGCTAGCGTGGCAATTCGCCGGTAGGGCATACAATTCTCCATAAAACACAAAGAAATCTCAAATTCATTTGAGATAACGCACTACCAGGGCGACGTACGATGCTCCCAGTGGTGACTTATACTGTTGTACTGACGCGAGCAAATGTATTCCGATGAATGCAAGTCTGACCGACGGGAGGGAGGCAGATTTCTTATTAGTTAGTTACGCTAGGACACTTCATTTTCTTATATTTGACCAGCGAGTTCGGCGCACAGGTATCTAACCCTCAATGGAAAATAAAAACAATTTTGCCACATGAAACGTAGGTGGTTTTATGCAACTCTCCAGTACCAACTTAGGTATTTATCGATCCTTTTCTTATTGACGTCATTTTCTCTCTCTTCCTCTCTCGCACACACATATCTCAACCATTTTAATCTCCCTTTCTTCTTTTTAAATTCATTTCCAGTACTCAAACTTGTAGTTTTATCTGGAACGAAATACTTCTACCTTTCATAGGTTAGCTATAATTAATATAATATTAAACTGCGTGGTATTTAAAATTAAGTGTATCTTATTTCGAAAATAAATACATCTTTTCCTTTGTTACAGTTCTCAAGAACAGATTATATGAACATACTATTACAATTAATATAGCCACCAAGTTAACAAATGACTTAACGACCAACGAAATAAATAAAATAATTCTTTTGTTTGATAATGACAGTTCATATACAAAATCACATTAGCGTCACAGGCATGTGGAAGGTTTCACGAAGGAGTTCTTTAAATGTCAGTAAAACTGATGTAATGCATTTCAATTTTAGCCTCGTGTAGAAACCATCGAACTCGCAAACTTAGGATTAGAATGCCAACACCTAAGCCATCCTGGTCAGCTTTTATCGTCGTCGTCATTAGTAGTATTCCTGGCGTCGAATATGCTCAAGTTCTTCTAGGGAAGCAAACCAGGTGAAAAGACGATTAGAAATCGACGTTTCGAGAGTGTGCATCTCTCCCATCATCAGGATATTTATTAAATGTTATAACCACAAATGGATCACTGGATATAACACAAATATAAACAAAGACAAAACACTATCAAAAGTCGCATTACTGAACAAAATACTGTTTTCAGTAAATTAAATGCCAGGTCCGGATAATATTGTTATTATTATTATTATTATTATTATTATTATTATTATTATTATTATTATTATTATTATTATTATTATTATTATTATTATTATTATTATTATTATTATTATTATTATTATTATTATTATTATTATTATTATTATTATTATTATTATTATTATTATTATTATTATTATTATTATTATTATTATTATTATTATTATTATTATTATTATTATTATTATTATTATTATTATTATTATTATTATTATTATTATTATTATTATTATTATTATTATTATTATTATTATTATTATTATTATTATTATTATTATTATTATTATTATTATTATTATTATTATTATTATTATTATTATTATTATTATTATTATTATTATTATTATTATTATTATTATTATTATTATTATTATTATTATTATTATTATTATTATTATTATTATTATTATTATTATTATTATTATTATTATTATTATTATTATTATTATTATTATTATTATTATTATTATTATTATTATTATTATTATTATTATTATTATTATTATTATTATTATTATTATTATTATTATTATTATTATTATTGTTGTTGTTGTCGTTGTTGGGTAGACTGTTAGGCAGGATAATTCATCGTCATCTACCACCAGTGGTCTGTGGACGGTAACGTCAGTTTTGATCAGAAGGTAAACTTGACCTTTGCTTTCACTAGGCTAAATTAAACGATCATAGAATTTGGTTCCCCTTGCCTCTCTCACCCTCTCGTCGATCGGAAACATTTGCACGCGTGGGTACCTACTACTCGCAGTATTGTCGCGCTGGTGGAACGCTTACCATGGATTTATCTTTGTTAAAAGAAACCTCTCAGATAAAGCCCTGATTATACTTGTAGGAGTGAGAGGGGTACTGACGGGCCTCCCGGTCGTGTGCTAAGCACAAATGAACGCATCACGTCAACCAATGGAATTCGCTTGAATCATACATGGCAGATATATGTTCACTCCGCGTGGAGTAATCAGTGCGTTATCTGAGATGTATCTATTACCATATATAAATCCATTGTAACCGTTCGAGTTTGTGTGTTTGTGTTTACGAGTATTTAGAACTATCATTTTTAATTAACGCCCCCGAACGTGAAGTCATATTGGACAATGAATGAAATGGGTGAAATGATGCTCAATTGAGCTAGGGAAATTATCTTTCAGGGTAAGAGAAAACCGCGGAAAAGCCTTATAAAAATAATTCAGTGTGATCAAGATTCGAACTCGGGACCTCTTGAACGTGACGCAGACAAGGTGCCATCTACGCTACAGGAGCGGCGAGAAGAATTATTATGCGTTTCCATTGTAAATGTAATGAAAGGGACTGACAGATTAGTGATACAAAAATTGTGCGAGAACTATAATTTATACAAATTAATTACTCGATTTATTATTAAATATTACTATTTTCTTCTGACCTCACTATACATTTCTCGCGTCCCCTGTTAGGACTCGCTAACTTGAGAATTGAAAATAGATTGGTTTAATGACCTTACATATCTTGTCCTCGGGTTCCTGTGGAGGTTCTGACTCTCCAGGGTATGGGAGTAGTAAACATAAGGCAAGCGTAGTCAGGGACTGATGCGGAAGCTGGTGGCCATGCGTAATCTGTGGAAAACAAGGAGATCTGTTAGGAAGAGCGGGATGTGTAGGTATTCAAGGATGGTACGAGCACGATATCTAAGGGGTAGCAGTGTATGCAGCCCTGTATGTTAATTTAGGGGGAAGTACTGCTCGCTAACGCAAAGTCCCTGACAAGAATGTGCTACCCTTAACACACTAGGACAAGAACAGCGACTGTGTGCGACAAAGAACGCATGGTGAACAAGTTAACCGTTAAAAAACATGCGCCCTATTCACTCAGTATGCTAAAACCGAGAAGATTTATTCACAAAAGTAGAAGACGTCAGAATGTTTTGGAATCGGCTGTAACCGCCCGCCTCGGTAGCGTAGATGGTAGCGTTTCTGCCTCACGTTCAAGAGGTCCCGAGTTCAAATCTCGGTCAGGGCGAGTTACCTGGATAAGGATTTTTAGGGGGTTTTCCCTTATACATAAAGACGAATGTTGGGTAGCTCTAAGCTCCATGGAACCTGGACACATTTGAGCATCATTCACCCATTTCATTCATCGTACGACATGTCTAAGCGTTGGAGGATGTACATTACAACAAAAAGGCTGCAACTGAACTGACTCACGTGCCATCATAAATCACTACAAGTAGGGTATCGGAACAGTGTCTAACCCCCCTTTCGTCTCATTCCCTTGGGAGCTTCTTTGCTGTGGCAAACTGTATATTGTTCGATGTATCTGATGTGTGATGTCTATCGTGAAAGTCTCAGTATTAAACTAATGTAACCTGACTTATGTCCTTCTGTTCTCCTACTCAACTCTATTTTACTGTAAAATACTCCAATCTTCACCCATTTAAAACCCGTGGCACTACAGGCCATATCGGCCTAGCAACCCGACTACCGGCCCTACTCTCACATACGCAAGGTAGAGGTGGACGATCTTCCAACCGATACGGGAAGGAGATGTGGTCAGCATCTCGACACCCCGAGCCGGAAAATTGACTTTCTTGACCAGGGTCGCTTACATATCGCAAGCTCAATTTCCTCATGATGCTGACTGGGCACCGGTCCTATACTCGGAACTTAAAATCCTCACCCCAAGGGGTGGGATCGAACCCGGGCCGCATTCCGTGACAAGGAACCAACGCATGATGCCTTAGCCCAGCACGCCACGGCGCACCTTCACCCAGTTAGGTATAGGATTTAAACAATTCTCTGTTATTTACAGATGATTTTCAACGAGTTTTAGATATTTTTTCTCTGCATTATGACCCCATACACGCATGACTAATCATTTTCAGGCCATTTAATAGATTTTGGTGCTATTTCAGTTACATTGTAAGTATTCTACTTATCTGTTAAGCACTTCTCAGGCTACTTATACTACTTACACAGTATTTTAAAGTATTTTGGATACTAATAGCTGTATATTACTACTCTTTCAGTGTGTTTTACGAATCTATTACAAGTATTTTTGTCCTGGTAGAGATATTAAGGATATTTGGGGGTATTTACCCAGCCATTTTGCCTTTTTTGTAGGAGTTATAGTTTTTCTCAAGGTTATTTATTTTAGTTCTCAGGAATTTATGTGTGATTGTACATGTTTTCCTATATTTTCATGTTTTACTTTATATTTGTCTTTATACTCTTTAGTCCTTTTACAGTGAATTGTTATTCAAATTTGTTAGGGGAACCAGCTGTACGACTTGCTACTGAGGAGTATAAAACTGTAGATGTTAAGCGTCCTCTATTGTCATTTGTCCAGAGGTAAGACCACCCTATCCTGAGGGTCGCCCCATGAGGAGCTTCATCTTTCTAGCCATGCCTGCGAGAGGAAGTCAGCCTGCATATGTTGTGCAGGAAACCACCATGTCAAGGAGTGCCCAAAACCCAGGGAGGACAAAAAAATGCGCCAACTGCCGAGAAGCCCACATAGGCATCCACGGCGGTTACCCAGCAAGACTGCGGATAGTGCAGGCAAGACAGGGCAGGACCCCCAACAGGGAGGTGGCACAAGTTCCGCCTGGAGTCAGTTTTGCTCAGGCGCTGCGCAAGCACGAACAGGTGCTGCAACAGGCCGAGGCAAACCAGGCTTCGGCAACAAACCAGTCGGAGGGCTCGAGGGCTGCCACCACAGAAACACCAGCTGCATCTGCAGCGCAACCACAGCGGCCTCCTCGCTAGAAGGCCATTGCAGCCCGGCGGGAAATACCGCCGGCAACGGCGGCAGCAACAGCCGGGCAGCCCGCCCCAGAATCTTCGGGGAGACAGAGCGGCCCTGCTGCCACTGCCCTCCCCCCTCCACCGGCTCAAGCCCCAGTGGCTGCAGCTGCCAATGAGGGAGCAGCAACCCTCATCACCACGGCAGCCACGCCAGTTTGGGAAACTGGCATCTCAAACGAGGACCTGGCGGAGTTCCAGGAGCTTTCTGCCTAGTTTGCAGAACTCATGCAACGCTCCTTTCCCATTTTAAGGCGCTGCAGGGAGCAACTGACATATCCCCGCATCCCTGCCATGCAAAAGCACAGCATTATGCAACAAACCGCATGACTTCTCTTTCCTGGCTCCAGCTCGTAAATGGCGGTGAGGAGAACTCAGCGTAGATTGAGAGCCGCGGTCTGGAACGCAAACGGAGTCCGGGAACAGAGGCCGGGAGTCTTGGAGTTTGCAGATGACCGAGGGATTAATCTCTTTATGGTATGTAAGCGCACCAACATGCTGGTGTACAGCTTAACCTGCCAAGCTACGCCGTCTACTGATCTGATAGAGTCGGCCGGCGGCGCAGCGGTACAGCTATATTCATAAATAAACCACATTACCCATACTCCTATCACCATTCCTCCGCTTCAACACCTGGAGGCGACCACCATAAGGCTTTCCGTAGGCGGTTCGGACCTTGTGCTTGTAGCGGTATACGGCCCGCCCAACCGTCCCTTCTATGAAGCGGATTACAAGGCACTCCTAAACCTAGACCACAAAGTGTGCATAGCCGGCGAATTCAATGCCAAATACCCAGGCTGGAACAGCCGCATCCAGAACGGAAGGGGAAGGAGCATCTAGCGCCTCATCAGCAGAGACCCAACCCTCCATTCGCACGGCACAACGCACTTCCAGCCTGATGATAGGGAGGACGTCATAGACTTCGCAATCACCAAAAACATTCCATTTCATCTGGATATCACGGTGGTAAACGCTCTTGATTCTCACCACAACCCAGTTGTGATCAACTCAGACGTTACCGTCGCAGCTCTAGCAACGGTTGAATGGGTGGACGAAGTCGACTGGGATGCCGTTGTCCTGGAAATCGAGAACTCCGTGGACGCCCGCCCTCAAGTTGACTCCGTGGAGTCGCTCGAGGCGACAGCCAAGGAGTTCTCCACATCCATCCTAAATGCGGTCCGTGCTCACCTACAGCATTCCAATCGATGCACCAAACCCAACAAGATATCCCAGGACCCATCAGACAGCTTATAAGGGCAAAAATACTGTGAGAAAGCTGTGGCAGAGATTTCGCCATCCCAGGATAGGAGAAGTACACCAGAGGTTCAAATCCCTGGTAAGACGATTTCTAAGAGCACACCAAAAAGAGGCCTGGGAAAACATGTTAAGACAAACTAATCTCCAGGAGAGAAAACCGTGGTGAATAGTCCGTAGCCTGCGGAAAGACAGAACAGCACACCAGAACCTCTTGCACAGCCCTAGAAATCGACTAGTCTATGAGTCGAATGAAAAAGCAAATGCCCTACAGACTATCTGGAGGCCCAGTTCCAACCCAGGATTAAGCCAATGGACGATGACCATGCTGACTTCGTGGAACGAGTGGTAGAGGACTTCCTAAAGGCCCCGTCCCCAGAGCATGATGAATTCCAAATTCCCATAGTAACCCCTAGAGAGTTAGCTACCACGCTTAACTCTCTAAAAACCAACAAAGCTCCCGGGCAGGACCGTGTCACAGCGGTAATGCTCAAACACTTTCCACGTAGACCCGTGATGCACTTGACCCGCATTTATAACGCATGCGTGTTTATGTGCCACTTTCCAGCTGCTGGAAACAGGCGCGTGTGGTATGCGTTCTAAAGCCGGGGAAAAATCCGGTCTTACCATCCAGTTACCGGTCCATCAGTCTCCTAACAGTTTTGTCGAAGGTATTAGAAAAACTGCTCCTCTCCCGCCTTCTTCTTCACCTAGAGGAAAAGGGTCTAATCCCGGAACATCAGTTTGGCTTCCGTTCTGGGCACTCCACGTCCGAGCAACTACTGCAGGTAGCCGAGAAGGCCTCCTAGGCTTTCCAGGAAAGGTCCAAAACGGTAGCAGTGTTGCTTGACGTGGAAAAGGCTTTCGCCGCAACCTGGCACGAGGGGCTTATTTACAGGCTCTTAGAGCATGCAATCCCCCTTCCATACTTTTCCTTGGTAGCCGGTTTCCTCGGAAACTGAAGCTTCCGAGTAAAGATGGAAGGGGCGCTGTCCACCGAGCAGCCCATTGGCGCTGGAGTGCCGTAAGGCAGAGTGCTATCGCCGGCACTTTTTGCAGTTTACATGGCCGACATCCCTACACACCACAACACCCACAGCTGTCAGTATGCGGACGATCTCATGATGTTTGCAGTAAATAGAAACCCGGCCCGGGTTCCCGGTCCTACGGGGCTGGGGCTTATGGGAAGTAGACCTCGGCGAGTACGAGTACGAGTAAATAGAAACCCGAGGTATAGCTTTCGGCAAATTCAAACGCATCTCCTGGAGTGCAAAATGGCGAATGGCGATTAACCCGGAGAAGAGCTCTGCAATTCTCCTGGCAAAAACCAGGGCCAACCGGTTAGAGCAGCAGAACTTCGTTTTACGGCGCCGTAGAATCCCACGGGTGCAAACGGTGAAGTATCTCGGAGTGACGCTGGACCGTAAACTAACTTTCGTTCCACATGTCAAGGGCAAGGTCCAGATGGAGCACATCGCGCTCCGGAACCTATACCCTATATTCCGCTTAACCATGCCTCTTCATCTCGAGCTCCAGCTGTATCGGCTGATCATCCCACCCATGAATCTGTACGGCTGTGAGATCTGGGGAACAGTGGCTAATTACACTTTCGTCAGATTCCAGACGCTGCAGAACAAGGCGCTCAGGATCATATACGATACAGAAAGGAGATTTCCCGCCCAAATCCTACATGAACACTCCAAGATCCCGTACATTGTCGATGTCATCCAAGAGAGGGCACGATCAATGTACGACAAAATTCAAACGCACAACAACCCTTTGGTAAACTCCCTGGGCAGGTATGACCAGAGCTAGCAAAGACGCTTGCCATCTTACAAACTCCCAAGGGATGTCATGGGGTCCCTTGGTTAACCCAAGAATCCCCATATACCTCTATTTTCATACTACGCCTGATGGTTCAAGCGATATGCAACCCGTAACAAAGCGGAGTAAAACATATCAAATCGTTTCTCCTAAAACGGGGTAACGCTACAAAGCAGCCGCCTTTGGAGTTTATTCAAGGGCATCCCAACCCAAATTCCCTAAAACTAGACTCATTTCGCAGGTTAAGCCGCAAAGTGGCTAGGCACTGCGGTATAAGATACCCGAACGGGGAAAAGTCCCGCCCGACAAGGACTACCTCTGGACCCTCTGTGAGGAGCTTAGGTGCAGAGCATTTCACAGGTCGAAGTGTTGAGGCCACCTCCGAAGCTTACCATAGTCATGGATCTTGTTTACTCGGCTGTTCGATTCAGTTTTGTGCCACAGCTGCTTATTGTCTAGTACAAATACTGTGCGATATGACATTAAGCCGGAAATGAGAGCACATGTGTTACATTAATATGACTCACTCTACTGACTTCTCTACCACCTATTCTTACATAAATTTATTATTCTATTGGTTGGTTATTAATCGCGATAAAACTTCAATTCACTTGTACACTTTTAGTTGTAGGATACAGAAGATTAATAATAATAATAATAATAATAATAATAATAATAATAATAATAATAATAATAATAATAATAATAATAATAATAATAATAATAATAATAATAATAATAATAATAATAATAATAATAATAATAATAATAATAATAATAATAATAATAATAATAATAATAATAATAATAATAATAATAATAATAATAATAATAATAATAATAATAATAATAATAATAATAATAATAATAATAATAATAATAATAATAATAATAATAATAATAATAATAATAATAATAATAATAATAATAATAATAATAATAATAATAATAATAATAATAATAATAATAATAATAATAATAATAATAATAATAATAATAATAATAATAATAATAATAATAATAATAATAATAATAATAATAATAATAATAATAATAATAATAATAATAATAATAATAATAATAATAATAATAATAGTAATAATAATAATGAGCACCTTAGAAAAAGCCTGTACGTGCGTGCGTGCGTGCGTGTGTGTGTGTGTGTGTGTGTGTGAACAGAATAACTCAAAAAGACATTTGGGTTCAATTCCAAGTTCAGCATTTTACAAGGAAGCGTCACAAAGATGCTCAAGAACATACTCCTTTCCTAACTACCCTTAAGCTGGAAAAATGTCTAAAACTTTTATTTTATCAAAAATGCCTCGTATTTATTAAAGTACTGTATTTTGAGATATATTCATGACAAATGAAATACATACATTGACTTTTCTGTTAACAGTCTATCTTGTCGATTTTTTCTTTTGTGCAATTTACGTCCTCCAACGTTAAGTCATATCGGACGGCGAATGAAATTGGTGAAAAGATGTTCAAATGAGTCCGGGGTCCATGGAGCTTAGAGTTACCCGCCATTCGTCTTGCAGGATAAGGGAAAACCCCGGAGAAACCTTATCCAGGTAACTCACCCTGACCGAGATTGGAACTCGGGACCTCTTGAACGTGAGGCAGACATGCTGCCATCTACGCTGCCGAGGCGGGCAGCCTACTTTGGAGTTTTTGCATAATTGGCCAACCGCAACATATAGACAAAATCTCACTGCACAGAAATATGAATATCGTGGAAATGTATTTCTTTGTTTTTTTTTCTCTGGTAGAGATAATAATGTTGGATATGCTATTTGTTATTTATTTGAATTTTCAAATACCTACTTTCCTCAAATAGGATATTGTCGGTTATATGCCCTGGCTAAGCAACGTAAATGGAATATCAAAGCCATCATACAACAACTAGTTCTTAAAAGATATTTTGACTATTGCCTAAAGACTACTGTATTTCATTACCATTTTATCTACCTATAAAGAAATATGTAATAAAAGCATTTGCACAACGTTTTATTTCGATTAACATGAAGTAGATAGAAACATAAAAGTTTATAAAATAGTTTGTGGAACAGCGAAAAGTTATGTGAGTGCACACATTAGACTTTAATATGTTGATCTTGAAATGCAGGTGTTGTTACTTGAATTTAACAGTGCACACGTCGGTTGTAGTGTTGTTGGCTGTACTCCAGATGACCCTGAATAAGGCGAGAATCGTGAGCGAGAGGCTCAAGGCCACTTAAAGGTTAAACCCTGGTCCGGAGGTCGGCAGATCAGACCTTACTCCCAGAATTCCACCTTTAATTTTGTGCGCTCACATCTCGACCCTTGAGCGGCTTCAGAATAATCAAGTTTGATATTTGATGACAACCATAAGTGTAACTGCGCACGCACTGCGTTGTGTTAGGTCCAGCAGAGAGTAGGAGGTGTCCTAATTGATTGTTGGTGGGTTAAAACCAACGCTTAACTCGGTTGAGGCACAAGTAGGTTTGCCACACGTACAGGTTTAGGAAATAACGGTATTTTCCTCTTTTTTGTTTTGCGCTCTCTGTAATGACGGTAGCGTACGGAACATGTTCCTTGATTTTGCTGTTTCATGTGCTCTGATTTTCATGGAGGTGATGCGAGATATACGAATAACGTCAGTTGTCATAATGTTAACGAAAACTAATTTTCAATACTGCTTATTTACTTATGAAATACAGAATATGTTGGAGACAGCTGTTTATTATGCATCCCCCAATCTTAACTAAAACTAAATTGACAATAAGTTTGCTTTGCTTTGTTTTCTGGTGGAATCTAAGGTGTTCAGCAGACTTAATAAAATGATTTGATGACTCATTTCACTGAATGATGCAAGAATTTTATGATTATATTGCTTGCGATTATGCTTTTAATTAGAAACAGCTGCAAGCACGTAAAAACCAAAGTTAATCAGTTTCAATTCGTGTGTGCAAATGTATGCCTAATTTATAATATTACATAAATATGTAGTTCAAAGTTTCTACAAGTATGAAGAAAGAGAAGCAATGGTACTTGGATTGACAAAAGTTAGAAGTTGTGAAATAATTTGTGTACTTATGTGTTAGGATGAATAATAACGGAGAAGGGAAGCACATGACAAGAAGATGATAGCCAAAGGAAAGGCAGCAAAATCAGGATTAAGGATATCCAAACTCTAACTTGTTATATCAAGCAAATTATTAGAGGGAATGTATAAAGGACTGGTATAGTCAAAGATGATGCATGCTGTAGAAATATGACGATGCCTAAAATAAGTAACAAAATAGAATTATATAAACATTTTGCTAAAGGGATGCTAGGACTACCTACATCAGTTCCAGGATAATTAACTTTAGTATATTTAGGGAAAAGCAGGAAACGGCAAGGAATCCTGAAATTTTTGTATAAATGTTTGACACAAGAAGATTATGAAGTCCTAAACGTATGTACGAATCAACGAAAGAGAATGGGAAACAGGGATAGATGTGGTCAAAAGTAGAAAAATGTGTGGAAGAAATAGGAATGGGATACATAAGATTAGAAAATGAGTTTTTAGATGGTTTTTGGAATATAATCAGAACCAGAATGGAGGATCTAGAAGAAGATATATGGGGAGAGCTGGAAAATAAAATAATTAAATTTTGATACCATAATAAATAGAGAATGGAGAAGTGAAAGGATGTGTATACCAAAGTAACAGACAGGAGAGGGAAGGTAATAGCTTGGATAAGAACGGGATCAATATACTTAAGAGGACTAAGAGGCAAATGAATGGGAGTATGTGGATATATGGAGAAAAAAAAAAGTACAGTTCGTTATTTGACAAGGTGCAGGGAAGTAGTGGTATGGAGACAGAGAGTATGGAAAAACATATAGAAAAAAATGCGAACGGAGATTATAGCTATAAGAATGGTTACAGGGACAAATGCAAGCAGGAACAGAAATATGGGGAACTTGTTTTAGAAAGCTAAAGAAAGGTGGATGAGAAAAGTAAATATTGGAAAAGAAAAAAATGATTGGGCACTAAGGGAAGACAGATAGGAAATAAGGTAGATGACGGAGTGGATACTATGCTACACAGCAATGCTAGAAGGCCTGATAGCCAGGCAAGCTGAGTCAGCTAATATAAAAGATGGCATCAGACAATTCATGCAACTAAGTTAAGTAAAATACGTGTGTAAGAGGGGAACTGTCATTAAGAGCCAGAGGGGCCAGGCCCCACCAATATTATTACGCAACTTAAAGGCGTTTTTAAATTTGAAGAAAAAATAGCTTTATATTTTATTCAATTGCAATCATCATTACAAACAATAATTTATTATACTATAATTCTCAAGGGTTATTTAAACTTGCAACCCGCGGTGTTGTACACGACAACCGTGACAGCTTCTTGTTGCAAAACGGAACGTTGGGCCAGATTACATGGACCCGCGATCACTCCTCTCCCCTGTACACACTCTGCCAGTCAGGAGCCCCTATCTCTCTCGCTCCCCTAGTCTCCTCTTCATACATCGCTCACAGCAACACTTGGGGCCACCTAGCTACGGCCCGTTACATGAACTTCAGCATTCATGGAATTGTTGTTGGAATCTTGATTGTTTGGGCAACGAAATAGTGTAGTTTTAAAATGAATATAGTGGGTTATTTATTGAAAAGGTAGAAGAAAAACTTGAAATTAAACGATTAGGTGCACATCAACCGGATAATTTTACATCTACACATAAAATATCAACACAAAAATGCAATGAACTAGCCACTGAAAATAGATACATATTAAACAGAGTAACAGAGTGCTATTTTTTTTATCGGAATCCACTATCTAGCTTTTAGGGGTCACGAAGAAACACGGGAATCAGCAAGCCATAACAACAGAGTATTTGAAATGTTACCGCTGAGCTCTTGCCACTTGGTGAGTTCTATTTTACCTTTTATTATTAGCTATTTGATACTTAAAAATGCAGCGGGTTTTGATACACTTCTGATATTGCGGTGATTTGCAAATTCAACTGAAGGTAACCTGTTTTAAAAGGTATAACCACACTTCTACTTTCATTACAAGTATCTTCACATCTGGACCCACTTAGAAAAATGCTCACGAGCCACCATTTATGTAATGCCTATAATATGTATATTGTAAATAATAAGTTTATAAATAAATTGTATTTTCTTGTACAGGTAATAGACAATTCCGGTGTATGCATATAATCCTGAGAATTTGAGAATCCTTCAGCATTAGAAACAAGGCTTGTCCACACTTCCATGCTGTATGTCCGTACAATTTTGGTATTCATATTTCTATTTCCTCGATAAATAATATCTGTTAACACTTATGCGAATAATTAACGTTTCACTTTGAAATTGCAAATAATATTTTATTTGTTAATAAGAAGTGTTTGCCTTAAATAAAACAATTGGCTTCCAATTGTGGTAATGAAAAGCCACAAAACTGTGGTTCGTATTTAAGGTTCCAGCTGGAGCTGAGATGTTCATTGGTACAAATCGAGAGAGCTTAGAGGTATGGACAATTGCTATAGGAAGGAGAACTTGCGTGAATTAATCGAAATTTGGGCATTTTATATCAACCTAACACAAACAGCAGCTGCGTTCGCATGTCTGCTTCCTCTTTCTCACTGTGTCGCTCTTTCTCCTCTCTTCCCCTCTCCAATTTGCTCAAGCTTCATATCCTTTCCTCCCATCTGTCTACCTCTCTCTCTGTCTCTCTGTCTCTCTCTCTCTCTCTCTCTCTCTCTCTCTCTCTCTCTCTCTCTCTCTCTCTCTCTCTCTCTCTCTCTCTCTCTCTCTCTTATGCCCCATAGACATGTAATGTTTTTAAAGCGGTTTTGAAACTGCTTTTATGGGGATGTTACTACAATTAAAACACGAGCAAACATTTTAACAGTAATAAAGCTGCGATGATTTCCCTTTTCTTTTTAGACGTCCTGAGCATGTAACTAGTAAACGGTGACAAATGTTTTAAAATTATGTTCTGTGAACACGAATTAATAATAATAATAATAATAATAATAATAATAATAATAATAATAATAATAATAATAATAATAATAATAATAATAATAATAATAATAATAATAATAATAATAATAATAATAATAATAATAATAATAATAATAATAATAATAATAATAATAATAATAATAATAATAATAATAATAATAATAATAATAATAATAATAATAATAATAATAATAATAATAATAATAATAATAATAATAATAATAATAATAATAATAATAATAATAATAATAATAATAATAATAATAATAATAATAATAATAATAATAATAATAATAATAATAATAATAATAATAATAATAATAATAATAATAATAATAATAATAATAATAATAATAATAATAATAATAATAATAATAATAATAATAATAATAATAATAATAATAATAATAATAATAATAATAATAATAATAATAATAATAATAATAATAATAATAATAATAATAATAATAATAATAATAATAATAATAATAATAATAATAATGTTCGCCTATCGCTGCCATACAACAAATACATTTTATAATAGAATGTGCTTAATCCCAGGGCCAAATCAGTCCAGAGTCCATAGAGCTTAGAGTTAACAAGAAAAGGTAAAGTCTAAAGGAATTAAGGGAAAAACCTGGAAAACCCCTATCCAGATAATTCACCCTGACCGAGATTCGAATTCGAGATCCCTTGAACGTGAGGTTAGACACGCAACCATTTACACTACAGAGGCAGGCGGAAACTTCTAAGCAGGAGCGGTTGACGATCATGTGATATAATGTGCTGCATACTGTATGTAGAAATCCCACTAACGTTATGTGACTTCTCTTCGAATTCAAGCCGGTATGAAAACAAAACGGACCAAAATTTGTAGCACTGTATCAGATACAGCAAGAAACTACAGCGTCGAGTGCTGAAATGGTTTCAGCCGCGGTTCGATCCGTTTGGGAAAGGTGCACAACAGTTATTTTCGACTGCGCATGCTCTGATGTGACGTCATATTTGCGAACTGTAAGGACACGCCGTGGCTGAGTGGCTAGATCACTTGGCTCCCACCAAGGTGGCCCAGGTTCGATCCCAGGCAAAGTGAGAGTTGTAGTGGACAACATGGCGCTCGGGCGGGTTTTGTCCGCGATCTCCGGTTTCCCCACCAGCATTCCACCAGTTGCTCCATCATCTATAATTTCATCTCGCCCTCATTCTGTCTTCCAGTTCTCTCACTCTCGTGCAGATATTGGGCTGATCACCCATCCTGGGTTCTCCCTCTCATTGATCCAGGGATTCCGTTCTCCAACGTGCAGCCTAGGGGCATAACGGCTAAGAGGAACACGAATACCCTGACACCATGCAGTGGTTTAAGAGGGCAGTTAAAGAAGAAGAGTATGGCGCAAGTCTTCAGTAGTATACGTACGAAATATAAAGACACATGAGCTCCTCCAATTCATAAACAGTTAGGGTGACATTGGAACATATATGCGAAAGAAAGAGAGGGGAGATATTGCGACTTCGTGAGTTCGTAGAAGTAAAAGGCCGAGTTGCAGATATTTCAAATGTTCTTTATTTCCGTAGAAATACACTGTTCAATTCTCACGTAACAATATTACATCACATATACAACACAATCTTCCAAGGTCGATGACAATAACAAACAGCGTTCAGTTTACAACATCAGCTCTCGTTACAACAACACTCTCATCTGTTCTCTGCTTACCTGTCGCGACTCACTGTCGTTTTACAACTGTCCGCTGGCGTGTCACAATCTCTTTCATTCATAAATTCGAGAGACTTCTGGGACAATAAACAAAAGGAAAATTCTATCACCTTCCAGAAGCGTAACTTAATCTATGCCGGCAAGTCCTTTACCTCCGTGATATACTATCCGTCTGTTATTTATCGGCGCTATCGTTATTTGCCGGCTCTTTGTGTACGCTAGCTTCGCGACAATATACTAAAATTGTAAAAGATACAATGTGCTCAATGTTAAAACGTTTCTCTCTTTAAAATGCATAATTCCTGTCAAAGAAAGTGTTGACATTCCTTCGATGTGATGCATTACACGCATGAGTGAACAAAGATAGGAAATAGGAGAAAATACCCTCCCGTTTAAGACTGTTTAAAACGCTTCTAAACAAGACTGTCATGGCAGTTTATTGTCCCTAAATGCTCCGTGGTCTGAAACAATAAACAGTTATTATCGACTTCATTGCTAACAAACATCTGTTGTCGGCTTGGTTTTGTTTTGAAACAAACATGTAATTTAGGTATTTCTTGTCCTAACAGGTACATCGACTGACCTGGCGTGCTCATATCGATCGTCTTATATCACTGGCCTCCGGACGACTTTCAAAACTCTTACCTCTGTTGCATCGCCGTACCAGCGTTCCAGCCTACAGTCTTCATTGTTACTCTACAAATCACTCGTTCGTCCACTTATTACATATGCCTGCCAAGTGTGGGGGGCCGCACACAAATGCCATCTGCGTCGTCTTCAGGTCATACAGAATCACTTCATGCGCATCGCTACCAACGCTCCATGGTTCATCCGTAATCAGCAGCTCCATCACGAACTAGGACTGTTACCTCTTCATGACTACATTCGCAGGATCGCTCGTCGTTTCTTTTCCACACTGCAAGAAGTTCCAAGAGCTGTATATTATAACATCGGCGTCCGCACGCGCCAGCCCTCACGCTTGAAGAGGAGACTACCACAGGACCTGCTTCTAAGTGATACCTCTGACTGGAGTGATTCTAGTGCTTGATGTCTGTCTTACATCTTCAATATTGACATAATTTCTCAGAGAGTATTATTGGAGTTCTAAATTAATGTAGTTAGGGGGCAGCCTGCTAGCCTACCCCTGAGTGTTATTGTTCTTATTGTACTGTTACCTTCTTTTCACTCTGATCTGTAAAGCACTGTACTGCTGATCGATCAATAAAAATTATAAAAAAAAGTTTTGTTTTAAGATAGACGGGTGCTTTAGGCCACTTCTTGTTTTAAATATACTTGCCCCAAAATATGTTACCAAGATGACGTTTTGAGGTCTCTGAATAGAAAGAATGTTTACTTTGAAATTACAGTAAGCAGAAGTATTGTATGCCAACCAAAATTTCAAGACTGAGATTTCGTCGGAAATGCGCTCTAAGACTCCTGAAAAAAAAAAGGTCATTGTTTGTGCGTCTGTCTTTTTGTCTGGCAAAAGCGAAAAGGGCTTAAATATACCGGGAGTTGTGTCTTCTATGGTCATACGCGGGTACCTCCGGTCTCTGGGATGTATCTGGTCGTTATGTCTGGCATTTCCAGTGTTGTATGCCCTCGTCCCACTAAAGTTTTGGGCATGTTGTGACGTCCTGTCATCTCGTAGTCCTGGGTTCAGTTTAGTCATGGGTGGCTGTAGTGTCGTCAAAAGTTTGATTGTCTCGCTAAATGTACTGGGCCGTGCGACGATTACATGCTTTCTTATCTGTTCTGGGTAGTATCGCGTGACCAAATTAATAAATTCCTGAGGTTCCATGGGAGGATTCAGCATTTTACTTTGTTGCGCTAAGTCTAAAAAGTAATCCACCATGGGTCGTCCTCTGTGTGAATATTTCCCTGTATTTATGTTCGTCCTGACAGCATATTGTGTGGCGCCATTCCAATATTTTGTTAAGAAATGTTGTTTGAAGTCCGTGTAACTGGTATGGTCACCAACTGCCAGTCTAAATCAAGTCAGTGATTGCCCATGTAAGCCTCTTTGAACTATTGCCATTTTAAATTCATCTGGGATGTTCTTGAGCTGAAAGTAAGGCTCTAGGCTCATTGTGTAACGCTTCGCGCAGTCTCTCACGTCATCAAATGTTGGCACGGTTATTTCATTTTACAAATTAAAATAGTGAGGGTACCCCGTGTTTATACAGTAATTGTATATGCTCCCTTGGCTAAAACTATTACATGTTTCCGCAAGTACTGTTGAAGACGTATTTTGGCAGTGTTCATCAGTCCCTGCCTGGCCGGTACACCTGAAATGTCATTACTCTGAGGTTGGTCGTTACATATTTTTAAGTCATTAAGGGCCTCTTAGAGTACTGCCATTTCACGTGTATGGTGTTCAATCATTTGATTTGTTGAGCTTTGAGCTGTGCCAGGGTTTCTTTAATTGCTACCAGTTCATTATGAGTGCTATTGCTGCTTCTTTTTGCCTATTTTGTATTATGACACAGGTGTTTCGCCTCTCCTCCCTCAACTGGGCATGCACATTATCATTATGCTGTGAAATCTGGACAAGTTGCTCCCTGATGGTTTCCATGTCCTTTTGTGTATCGTGCACGTCTGTACGCATGTTTAAAACTTCTGCCTGTATAGTAGCTTGCCCTAACCTAATTTCTGCTAATTGCTTATATTGTTCTTCTGTTTTATTTTCTAATTGTATTTTCAACGTGTTTGTGTATTCTGCAATCTTTTTTTTTTTTCTAAATTATTTTCTAACGTGCTGTTTCTTTCTACTATTTGCTGACTATGTTCTGACATCTTAGTTTCTATTTGCTGGCTTTGTTGTGACATTCTAATTTCTATTTGCTGGCTTTGTTCTGACATCTTAGTTTCTATTTGCTGGCTTTGTTGTGACAATTAAGATTCTAGGTTGCTTCGGAGCTGCTGGAGCATTTGTTGCATCATAGCCGTGAGGATGAGTGTTACCTCAGGACTAATTTTGTGCACAGCGATGTCTCTGGCCTGATCTTGGGTTTGTTCCTCCATGTCTGCGTTAACTATCCTGCCACTTCTCAGGATCATATAAATTTTAGTCTGTAGTATTACTGCCAGGCTGGTCCTAAGCAGTGAGTGCCCCTTGTGGAAAGACTTTGGAAAGGGTACTTACCCGTGATGTTGCTGGTGTTTACCTTCGTCGGATATGGTAGTTGTTGCTGATCTGTTGTCGTCATGCTCTGCGACCTCGTCCACGGCGTACGTCTACAATGTTGTGGTGTGATCTGCTGTTGCTCCGGGTGTTGTCTCCGGGCGGTCGTCTCGTTATCGACGTGATGGTCTCGATGGAGATGTTGGTGGTCGTGGAAGCTCGCCGGTTGGTTAAGACACGTTGGGTGCCATTTTGAGGCGGGAATCGGTGGATATATTCCTAGTTCAGTAAAAATGCGTTGAGGTTAGGATCCCATTGGTGTAGGTTGCACTCAGGGAAATACCGATTATGCTCCGGACTAGCAAGTTGTTCTTTGTTGTTAAGTACGGGTAAGCATAAGTGTACTCTGTCTCAGGGTCCGGCGTTTAAGTGGAAATACACTAAGCTTCCTTGACTTCTCTCACCAGTTTATTGATAGAACATATAGATCATGAGCTTGCTTCCCAACACACTTGCTCGGCACGACGTCGGTATTACTCTTTCATTCAAGTTGCCCGCGTTTCACTTTCCCACATCTAATTGTAATTTTTATTCTGCACTGTCTCATCACTTTACGCCTTCATCCCCCGAAACGCCCCAAGATGAAGTGTCGCCGCTTTCCTGGTCTGTTCGCGTCCTTTCCGACCGCGGACTATCCCCTTTCCTATTTCATGACTGTTCCGTCCGTATCACGTGATGCATAGCAATTTTGATTGGAGGTTTGTTTTCCTCATATTTAACCTTATTGGTCTTTCACCCCCTCCTTTATCTAGGCAAGTTCAGTTTTTGTCCGACCGGGTTTTGACCCTTGAGGCCATGGGAAGAAATATTCTGGCGTTTTCTCATATTACTTAGGGGAACTTTTTTCCCCTCGTCGCCCTTTCTCACGCGTTTAGCTTGTATGACACATTCTTTAGTTAATGTAGTCTTCCCTCACTTGCTTATAGCATCGGAAACCTCAGGTTTCCGTCTCAGTCTTCACTGTTGAACTCCGATATATGGGCATGAGAACTTGGAGTGCAGCTTCTACAGTAGCTGTATTGTTTCCCCTTTCTTATCCTTTTCTTGAAGTGTTTGAAACCGTTAGGAAGAAACTCCAAAGCTATCCCAGAACATTTTGCTACATACCTGTAGGCGTTCCCCTGTTCGATCAGCTACTATGCAATTATAGATACTGTCTCATAAGTAATGTCATTTAAAAAAAAACAATTATTTGAAATGTGTTCTGACAAGCAATTAACTAATTTTTACAGTATAGACCATTGGATTCTATGGTCTTGAGCCATTGTTTAGCGAGGTTTATTATCCCACGCTGGTACCAGTCTCTGGTTTTTGATGCCAGGATTCGGTGACACTCACTTGCACTGTTTCAAAGCTGTCAAAATTTGTTCCACGTAGAAAATGGGCCATAGATCAGAAAAGATGATAATCTGATGGTGCGATATCAGGGCCGTATTGTGGGTGTGGTAGCAGTTCGATTCCTCCCAATTTCTGAATTTTTTTCATGGTTGTTCGTACAGTATAGGATATTACATTGTGCTGTTGCAATAGAACTTTATTTCGGTTAACTGATGGTGGGTATCTCCGTCTCAAAGTTTCATGAACTCGTTGTAGTTTTTGAGAATAAAGATCCGCAACAATCGCCCGCACGTTTCGAACAAACTTCCAGTGATTCATACCTTCAAACTTCCACCAGACACAAAACATTACTTTCAGAACCACCTAATTTCTTTAACGATGACTTTGGCAGGTTGGCGGGATCAAGCCGCTGTTTCGAGGCATTAGAGTTTCTGTAATATACCCATTTTTCATCACAAGTGACAATTCTCCTGACAAATCTATCATCCATGGGTTTACAGATTAGCTGACGATGGATATCCACTCTACGTTCAGCCTGTTGAGGTATCAGTTCATGAGGTACAGATCTACAGCTTCTGTACGATTTTCCAAGTGTCTTAATGTGGCGATGTGTGGTATCTTTGGATGCACCAAATTCTTCTGAAAGCCTACGAGAACCTTTTTGCGGATTTTCTCGCAAAATCTTGGCGTGTATCCTCAATATTCCATACTTTAAGTCTTTCAGAACGTGGTAAATCTTAAGTGTTTTCGTCTCCATTTTTGAAACTTTGGAGCCGTCGCTGTGCACACGCTCACTAACATCTTCTCCTTCCACTTCACATATTCCTCGAGCTGCGGCAATGGCTTTATAATCTTGATGCCAGTAGTGTTTTAGAAGGACTCTAAGTTCAAACCTTGTTATCTCCATTTTGTGATTGTTTATTAACAACTGAAGGCTGATACATGCTCACAATTTACGCAACACTAGCTATAGCATCCCGTAAATATCATTGCCAAACCAAAGAAATCAATAAATATTCCAAAACACCAAAATAAGAAAAATCGACTATACTTATGAGACCACCTAATACTTTCTTTTTCTGCCAACTGGAGTTACTTGAATGCACCACATTAAGTAAGTACTCTGTTGCTTTTCAGACAATGGGTAGAACTGCACAAACAGAAACTCTCTATGTTAATGTTGCACGAAATCTACGTTTGCACATGACCTTAAAAAATACACAATACGTTAGCTAAGCCCGCCTCAGTAGCGTAGATGGTAGCATGTCTGCCACACGTTCAAGAGGTCCCGAGTTTGAATCTCGGTCAGGGCGAGTTACCTAGATAAGGTTTTTCCGGGGTTTTCCCTTATCCTTCAAGACGAATGTCGGGTAACTCTAAGCTCCATGGACCCTGGACTCATAAGTTCACCCAATTCATTCACCGTCCGATATAACTTAACGTTGGGGCGGACGTAAATTACAAAAAAAAAAAAATTAGCTATACAAATAATGGTAATATACTAAAATAGTAACATGCATTTAGACTGTTTACAACATATCGCAGTGCCAATGATTCTAACTTACATCACTGCTGGTGGCCACTTCCTTGCAACAACTTTCCCTTTATACATCTCCATGTTTTCTTACAGTTAGATGTGAACATATTTTTAAGTTAGCGGCATTTTCTTTCCATTTTAACTAAGTATTAGAGAACAGATTAAAAACCATATACACAATATTCAATACACTACAGTTATAGCTCATACCAGAGACGGGTTCCAACAAGCACTGCCGATGTAACATATATCCTCCTACATATATCGGATGTCCTGTTAACTACAAGGAAGCCTCTATGGTACTTGCAACCTTTCCCAAATTATTCACCTTGACACATTCAACAATTTTCCTGAGAAACCTGACATTGCACAGTTTTGGCGCTTTCAGCTTTTCCCACTTTCAACAGTTGTTAAGTTAATGTTTCTGAATGTCGACTTGTGAAATACAATCAGAGTCTGGTAGTTAAATTATCTTGAATATACAAAATAAGTAACAGTTCAACTGTCTGAAATTGTATTTCATACCATGTGCTTCGTCTAAAAGCCTGAACTCTAACCTGCAGGAATCAAAACAACACCTAACTCATTCTGTACAGAAGGTGGAGAAACTGCAATGAAACATAAAACACAAAATCGAGTTGGTCTAAACACGTTAATTCGATATAGTCTTGAAAAATGAAATTTAAGTAACATTTAGAATACACACTGAATTTCTGCAGTGAAATGTGAAGAGTGAAATGGAAGAGAGCAAACTTGGGGCAAATAAAGCATTTACTATCATTGGAAAGTCATTGATCTATCGATTCGTTCAGTCTAAAGTATTATATTTCTGCACAGACCACCTTTTATTGCGTGATAATTCATGACGATTAGTTTACATGCAACTGTCCTGCCGTTTCCGATGCAGTCTTTAATTTAGAATGTATCAAAAAATGCAGGAGCATTTTTCATGAGGAGTATAAAAGTTTAAGTTCTTCTCATTATTATTATTATTATTATTATTATTATTATTATTATTATTATTATTATTATTATTATTATTATTATTATTATTATTATTATTATTATTATTATTATTATTATTATTATTATTATTATTATTATTATTATTATTATTATTATTATTATTATTATTATTATTATTATTATTATTATTATTATTATTATTATTATTATTATTATTATTATTATTATTATTATTATTATTATTATTATTATTATTATTATTATTATTATTATTATTATTATTATTATTATTATTATTATTATTATTATTATTATTATTATTATTATTATTATTATTATTATTATTATTATTTTTATTATTATTATTATTATTATTATTATTATTATTATTATTATTATTATTATTATTATTATTATTATTATTATTATTATTATTATTATTATTATTATTATTATTATTATTATTATTATTATTATTATTATTATTATTATTATTATTATTATTATTATTATTATTATTATTATTATTATTATTATTATTATTATTATTATTATTATTATTATTATTATTATGATTATTATTATTATTATTATTATTATTATTATTAATTATTATTATTATTATTATTATTATTATTATTATTATTATTATTATTTATTATTATTATTATTATTATTATTATTATTTATTATTATTATTATTATCATCATCATCATCATCATCACCAACAATATACAGTTCCAGTATCTTCCTCCTATACATCCTTGTCTCCCACACAAGACACTCCCTTTACAATGTTTGGTTATATTGTATCCAAATCTTTTTAATTGAGAAATTTCATGCTGAGTCAAAAGTACGAGGACAAGTCAACAAACACTGAGAATGGTTGTTTACACATGGTCCAGGTTGGTGTGAGGTTTTTCAAAGTATTCTTCGTTGAGTTGAATGCAGTTTACCCAACGCTTCTGCCAGTCCTGGAACACGTGCTGGAAGTCATCTTTTGACATCTTTATAACTGGCTCAGCCTTCTTCATGACGGCCTCCGTAGCAAAACGCTTGTTCCTTTTTCAGACAGAGAAAGAGATAAAAGACACAGGGAACAGGTCCGGAGGGTATGGAGAATGGGGAACACATTCAATGTTTCTGCGGGTCAAATACTGGGTACTGTCCTCCACAGGAGAGTAAGTCTCCGAAGCCTAAGACGCAGGGGGGTGGTTGACGAAGGTTCCCACACGCCCCCCCTGGACAGTTTTATGACACCCCAGGTCAGTTCAGTTACAGACCATTCAAAAACATTCTGACGGTTTCTACTTTTATGAATGAATCTTCTCGTTTTTAGTGTACAGAGTGAATAGGGCGCATGGTTTTTAACGGTTCTGCTCCTTGTGTAGCAGGCGTTCTCTGCCACACATTCGCTGTCCTTGTCCCACTGTGTAAGGCAGCACATACCTTTCAGGGTCCTTCTTTGCGTTGCTGGACAGTAACAGTGTTGTAGACATGAGGGTGGGCATTGCCATGACACAGGCGCCAAACAGAAGGATGCAGTTCCGGTCGTTTTCTTTGGATGTGTTTAGCAAAGACATTCTAAACAGTCTTTAAATACCCACCATTAACCCTCGTATAAGAAGGAACCTGATGTTACTATACCATTCATTGGATTTTTGGTGGAGCACCTGACCCACCTTGCTTTCTTATTGAAACACGACCTTCCTTAAATTCCTTGAACCATTGAATTGCTGTGGACTGTGGCCAAACATCATCACCATATACCTCCTGCAATATTCTGTAAGCTTCAATGCCGGATTTCTGCAAACGAAAGAAAAACTTTAATGCAGCTTATTGTTCTTCGTGTAACATCTCCATTTCCTCTGTAAGCGGCTGGCGTAATGACCTACTTCGTTCGTCCCTGTGTACAGATGCATGCACAGGCGAGCTTGTGCTTTATCGATCAATCAGAGCTGATCCATTGGTAACGTACGGAATTGTTTTCACAGAGTGCCTTTGTTGTGCGCGGTAAAACACACGCACGCACACACACACACACACACACACACACACACACACACACACACACACACACACACACACACACACACACACACACACACACACACACACACACACACACACACACACACACACACAAAGCTCTCGCCCTCGTATTTCATCGCCTGTTTAAAACTTTGTTCGATAGTATAATTCTTCCATATTCCATAACCAAATGGCATATGTTTTTTCTACACGACTCCATAGGGGAGGGGATCCGTCCCCTTCAACTGCCACGTTGCGGGCGCTGCTCACGGTACTTCTGACGTTATTAGAAGTACGTGGGGTCAAACTTTCTGAGTCCCTACTAAAAGGGAGTTGTTCGGTTGGGTGGGCTTCGACGGGGCAGTGATTTCCCGGAAGTGAGCGGGCGCGTGACCGAGCCACCCGCGGTCAGCAAAATAGCCTCGAAGCCTACCGTACCCTTAAAAGTTCCTTAATTACATAGCCCCCATGCTTCCCGATTTCAGTTCCTAATTACATAGGCCCAAAGTATCCCGGTCGAAACACGTACGGTTCTAGTTTGGTGTTTATAATATTTGATGAAGCATTACATACTTCTAGTTAAAGATTTGCGTTTATGATTAATAACAAACAAACACGGCTCTAGTACCAAAAGAAAATGAACCTCTAATACTTAAATTTGAATTAGTGCTTTTTGTTCCAGTTTGTTTAGCGTTACCCAGGGTGCACCACCAGGAGACAAACTGCCTCGCACACCAAAAGATTCCACATTTATCAGCTTTTTCATTATTTATTTTCTGCAATTTACTCACAATAGATCTACAATTTAGATGCTTCGTTATTTCGACATTCTAAACCTATATCATACAGTAATGTGTATTTTTCGTCTTTAAAACAAGCAGTATTTTTCCTTTTAGATTTTATCTCAAGGTTTGGTTTTATAAGAAGTCAACTTCACGTATTCCATTTTTGAAATATTTTGCAGCTTTGAAATTTTCTACTTGGTGCATCATGATTTTCAAGTGTAGATATTACCTTTCCTTTTTTATTTGTTGAGGAATTAATTGTAGTTTTAGTATCCAGCTGAAGTTGCTTCAGTACTTAAAATCATCTATAAAGATCTAGGCTGTAGGAGTAAACTGATTTAGTATCCAGCTGAATTAGCTTCAGTACTTCAAAAAATCTATACAGATCTGGGCTGCAGGAGTAAACTGATTTAGCATCCAGCTGAATTAGCTTCAGTATTTCAACAAATTTATACAGATCTGGGCTGCAGGAGTAAACTGATTTAGCATCCAACTGAATTTTCTTCAGTATTTCAACAAATCTATACAGATCTGGGCTGCAGGAGTAAACTGATTTAGCATCCAGCTGAATTAGCTTCAGTATTTCAACAAATCTATACAGATCTGGGCTGCAGGAGTAAACTGATTTAGTATCCAACTGAATTTTCTTCAGTATTTCAACAAATCTATACAGATCTGGGCTGCAGAAGTAAACTGATTTAGCATCCAGCTGAATTAGCTTCAGTATTTCAACAAATCTATACAGATCTGGGCTGCAGGAGTAAACTGATTTAGTATCCAACTGAATTTTCTTCAGTATTTCAACAAATCTATACAGATCTGGGCTGCAGGAGTAAACTGATTTAGCATCCAGCTGAATTAGCTTCAGTATTTCAACAAATCTATACAGATCTGGGCTGCAGGAGTAAACTGATTTAGCATCCAGCTGAATTAGCTTCAGTATTTCAACAAATCTATACAGATCTGGGCTGCAGGAGTAAACTGATTTGGCATCCAACTGAATTTTCTTCAGTATTTCAACAAATCTATACAGATCTGGGCTGCAGGAGTAAACTAATTTAGCATCCAGCTGAATTAGCTTCAGTATTTCAACAAATCTATACAGATCTGGGCTGCAGGAGTAAACTGATTTAGCATCCAGCTGAATTAGCTTCAGTATTTCAACAAATCTATACAGATCTGGGCTGCAGGAGTAAACTGATTTGGCATCCAACTGAATTTTCTTCAGTATTTCAACAAATCTATACAGATCTGGGCTGCAGGAGTAAACTAATTTAGCATCCAGCTGAATTAGCTTCAGTATTTCAACAAATCTATACATATCTGGGCTGCAGGAGTAAACTGATTTAGCATCCAGCTGAATTAGCTTCAGTATTTCAACAAATCTATACAGATCTGGGCTGCAGGAGTAAACTGATTTAGCATCCAGCTGAATTAGCTTCAGTATTTCAACAAATCTATACAGATCTGGGCTGCAGGAGTAAACTGATTTAGTATCCAACTGAATTTTCTTCAGTATTTCAACAAATCTATACAGATCTGGGCTGCAGGAGTAAACTGATTTAGCATCCAGCTGAATTAGCTTCAGTATTTCAACAAATCTATACAGATCTGGGCTGCAGGAGTAAACTGATTTAGCATCCAGCTGAATTAGCTTCAGTACTTCATTTTCTCTGGAATTCATGCTGAAGCTGTGATGACGAAACTGTGAATAAGGCTGATGTACAAAATACATATATAAACTGCCCTCTGCCTCCTAAAATAAGTCTGTAGGCCTTAGGGAGGGCTCATGATTGAGAGAGGGGGGGATAGCGGCAATTCATTTCTGTGGTATTGGGTCAGACAGATAAGGAACTCTCTCTCTCTCCTTCCTCCTTTCCTTCTTTCCCTCTTTCTTTCTTTCTTTCTTTCTTTCATTCTTTCCTTCTTTCCTTCTTTCTTTCTTTCTTTCTTTCTTTCTTTCTTTCTTTCTTTCTTTCTTTCTTTTTCCCTCTTTCTTTCCTTTTTTCTTTCTTTCTCTCCCTCTTTCTTTCTCTCCTGCTTTCCTTCTTTCCTTCTTTCTTACTTTGCTTCTTTCTTACTTTCCTTCTCTTCCATTCTCTCTCTTTCTTTTTCTCCCTGTTAAAGAATTAGTTGTATTTGCAAACTTTAGAAAATATGGTTATTGTGATCATCAAAAATCAACGACTTGTTTTCATACAAGTAATTACAATTATCTTGTGTCTCTGCACATGAGCTGGCATCTTTTCTAAGTCGTCAGATTAAATGTGTAACTGTTTCCTGAAACTCTTGATATGTGTGTATCGGGTTAAAATATTCCTGCTTTATGCCACATTATTGATGACGCTGATCGGATTTTTAATTTCGTATGTTTCAAAAACCATGGTGGCCTTGCTTTCTCAGCGGATTCTCTTCCCGTCTCCAACAAAACTGTTTTTAAAAGAAGGGTCTTTGTGGAAATGGCTTAGAATGCAAATGTAATTTTCCCATATGGTTGTTATAGGTTAGTTTCATTGAAACAGTATACACCGATAGATGACTTAGTTTTGTAGGTGACTTCCTGTGCAAACTATAGAGTTTGCGTTGAAATTATAGTTTGCTCATTGTGAACCTCACAATTATTCCACAAATGTGCTGCATCTATATTGAATAGCCTATCAGTTATTACTTTATATTGTTTAAAATAGTACATGAATCAAAGTGGGTGCAAGAGTATTGCTAAAGAAATGCGTTTCCGCACATTTAGCTTAACATTTTAGTGTCGGTGTGGAAATACAATAATGCAGAATATCTGGCAAATATCTACATTAATATTAGCTATGCCTTTTGAAGATCTTGATATATGTATTTATATTAACACATTTCTTACGTGTCCCGCTTAGAAAAACTTTGCAAAGGTAGCATGGGCGATGTTTCATGAAGGATATAGGACATAAATTACATAAAAGACATCTTCTACCATTTAAGTTCTTATATACAATTAAAACGCGTGTTCTAATTAATGAGTCATATTTGCGAGCGTTGGTTTGATCCATGTATATATTACGTATATGCGCGTGTGGAGTGGATTACGGTGCGGAGAGGACTTGTACGTAGTTCTAGTTGATAGTCTATTGTACCTATGCCCCAAGTGGAGTATTCCCGGGAAGAAGGATGAAGCGAGAGGAGACAGAGGGTGGCCGTTCCAAGGAGCCTTGACGGTAGAGAGGGCAGGGTCCATACACTGTACCAATTGGAAGCACCCCGGCAGGTCAGCGCAATCGGCAGCTCCCTCGGTCCGGAAACGGACCCACCAGGCCGGGCACGGAGACCGGAGACCGTCCTATTGGTAGCTGCTTTACTCAGAGCATATCATCCTGCCATGCACCACCGAGACACCTGCCGGCACTTCTACCCTGAAGGATACCAACATATGAAATATGATGTGAAATGATAATGGCGATGAAATGCAGGGACAGGAAATTCAGATGTAGTTAACCTACCCAGCATTCGCCTGACGATTCGGCAAAACACCCGAAAACATTCATTGGTCAGGTTGGTCGACCACGGGAATCGAAACCGGACCTCCCGAATGCGAGCCATAGACGAAACCGCCTGAGCCATCCCACTCGGTGGATTCGTGTGCGTGTCCGTGTATCTCAGTAATTTATGTGTGTGTGTGGGGGGATGTGTGGGTGGGTGGGTGTGTGGGTGCGGGTGGGTGTGGGTGAGGGGGGTGGGTGGGTGAGTGGGTGTGTGGGTGAGTGGGTGGGTGTGGGTGCGGGTGGGTGGGTGTGGGTGCGGGTGGGTGTGTGTGTGCGCGGGTGGGTGTGTGGGTGAGTTGGTGTGTGTGGGTGCGGGTGGGTGTGTGGGTACGGATGGGTGGGTGTGTGGGTGCGGGGGGTGGGTGTGTAGGTGCGGGTGGGTGGGTGGGTGCGGGTGTGTGTGGGTGTGTGTGGGTGCGAGTTGGTGGGTGTGTGGGTGCGGTTGGGTGTGTGGGTGTTTTTGGGGCGTGTGGGTGTGGGTGGGTGTGGGTGCGGGTGGGCGTGTGTGGGTGCGGGTGGGTGGGTGTGTGTGGGTGCAGGTGTGTGTGTGTGTAGGTGCGGGTGGGTGGGTGTGTCTGGGTGTATTTGTGTGGGTGCGGGTGGGTGGGTGGGTGCGGGGGGTGGGTGTGTAGGTGCGGGTGGGTGGGTGGGTGCGAGTTGGTGGGTGTGTGGGTGTGGGTGGGTGTGTGGGTGCGGTTGGGTGTGTGGGTGTTTTTGGGAGGGGGGTGTGGGTGCGGGTGGGTGGGTGTGGGTGCGGGTGGGCGTGTGTGGGTGCGGGTGGGTGGGTATGTGTGGGTGCGGGTGTGTGTGGGTGTGTGTGTAGGTGCGGGTGGGTGGGTGTGTCTGGGTGTATTTGTGTGGGTGCGGGTGTGTGTTGGTGTGTGTGGGTGCGGGTGTGTGTGGGTGGGTGGGTGTGTGGGTGGGTGTGGGTGTGTGTGGGTGCGGGTGTGGGTGTGGGTGCGGGTGTGTGTGGGTGGGTGTGTGGGTGGGTGTGGGTGGGTGTGTGTGGGTGCGGGTGTGTGTGGGTGCGGGTGTGTGTGGGTGTGTGTGGGTGCGGGTGTGTGTGGGTGGGTGTGTGTGGGTGTGTGTGGGTGCGGGTGGGTGTGTGGGTGTGGGTGGGTGTGTGGGTGCGGGTGGGTGTGTGTGGGTGTAGGTGCGGGTGTGGGTGGGTGCGGGTGGGTGGGTGTGGGTGTGTGTGGGTGTGGGTGCTGGTGTGTGTGGGTGCGGGTGGGTGTGTGTGGGTGCGGGTGTGTGTGGGTGCGGGTGGGTGTGTGTGGGTGGGTGTGGGTGCGGGTGTGTGTGGGTGCGGGTGTGTGTGGGTGCGGGTGTGTGTGGGTGCGGGTGTGTGTGTGGGTGGGTGTGGGTGCGGGTGTGTGTGGGTGCGGGTGTGTGTGGGTGCGGGTGTGTGTGGGTGCGGGTGTGTGTGGGTGCGGGTGTGTGTGTGGGTGGGTGTGGGTGCGGGTGTGTGTGGGTGCGGGTGGGTGTGGGTGCGGGTGTGTGTGGGTGCGGGTGTGTGTGGGTGCGGGTGGGTGTGTGTGGGTGGGTGTGGGTGCGGGTGTGTGTGGGTGCGGGTGTGTGTGTGGGTGTGGGTGCGGGTGTGTGTGGGTGCGGGTGGGTGGGTGGGTGCGGGTGTGTGTGGGTGGGTGTGGGTGTGTGTGTGGGTGTGTGTGGGTGTGTGTGGGTGTGTGTGGGTGGGTGTGTTAGGGCGCGGGTGGGTGTGTGGGTGCGGCTGTGTGTGGGTGCGGGTGGGTTGGGTGTGTGGGTGTGGGTGCGGGTGTGTGTGGGTGCGGGTGGGTGTGTGTGGGTGCGGGTGTGTGTGGGTGTGGGTGCGGCTGTGTGTGGGTGCGGGTGGGTTGGGTGTGTGGGTGTGGGTGCGGGTGTGTGTGGGTGCGGGTGGGTGTGTGTGTGGATGTGGGTGCGGGTGGGTGGGTGGGTGCGGGTGTGTGTGGGTGGGTGTGGGTGTGTGTGTGGGTGTGTGTGGGTGTGTGTGGGTGTGTGTGGGTGGGTGTGTTAGGGCGCGGGTGGGTGTGTGGGTGCGGCTGTGTGTGGGTGTGTGTGGGTGGGTGTGGGTGGGTGTGTTAGGGCGCGGGTGGGTGTGTGGGTGCGGCTGTGTGTGGGTGCGGGTGGGTTGGGTGCGGGTGTGTGTGGGTGTGGGTGCGGGTGTGTGGGTGTGTTAGGGCGCGGGTGGGTGTGTGGGTGCGGCTGTGGGTGGGTGCGGGTGGGTGGGTGCGGGTGTGTGTGGGTGTGGGTGCGGGTGTGTGGGTGTGTGTGTGGGTGTGTGTGGGTGTGTGTGGGTGAGGGTGTGTTAGGGCGCGGGTGGGTATGTGGGTGCGGCTGTGTGTGGGTGCGGGTGGGTCGGTGTTTTCTACTGCTTGAGTGAATATTGCACTGTGATGTAGTAGGATTTGGCATTTCACTTGCGGTTTATATATTTGTCTAAGCTAAGGCGGGTAGGGAGGGGAGAAGAAAAAAGTTCTGTTATTTCAGATTCTGTCTGTCATATTGAAGAGAAAACCGTAAACCTTACAAGATAACTGTGCTTCATGAGAGTTTTTCAGGTAGAATAGTATAAATAAATACATAGCTATTATTTGGGAATGGGCGGGGGGGGGGGTGCATTATTGATACAAGGGCAATATCTCCTCATCTGGAAATTAGTTCGTCATGTGAAATCTGTAGCTAATTCCCCTGTTTGTGAATTTAAGACAGCGTATGAATCCGCATTCCAATTCCTACGAAAGCAAATGTTTAAAGGTCAACACCGTTTTAAAATAGGTGCGTATATGGGAATGCCTCCGCATTCTGCTTAGGAGGTGGAGTAGGTGGATCTTCCATCCGAATATTATTCAGTGAATAATATTGTTTAAACCACTGTTGTCCTAGTGCTCTTGTGAGGTAAATATATGTTGATTGTGAAACAATATTCGGTATATGCTACTCGAGATAATTCCAAATTCGCGTTTTACTAATGTGTTGTCAATCATTTTCATTATTTGAATCGCATTACATTAGGCATTTCCTCTTTTCAAAATTGCAATGTAATTTATAAGCTAATGGTGTTTTTAGCTGTGTATGGATTTTGTTTCACTACTATTGCGCAAACTGAAATACCCTATGTTTGAATGATAGCTTGGATATTGAATTTGGTGTGAAACCAGGTTTTATTCTTAGTAACCTACATATATGAAAAATAAGTGACAAATATGCCTAATGCAATGCAGAATGAGATAACTATATAGGTAAGTATGCCGAAGTGTTCTCGATTTCTTGCCTTGAATGAATTATTGCGTATTAATCATCCGAAATACGAATTAGCACGGAAGATATCGTGCTTTGTTATAATAAGCGTAAGAAATTAGCACATCCGAAAGTTTTTAAGTTGTTAACAGGAGACGCAAAAGCTGATAATCCACAAGGTTAGGCTCCAAATCACACAGTATAAAATACAAAAGGTTGATAGGAGAAATCCAGAAAATTAACCTGGTGAGGTTTCAACCCAGAGTCTAAGAACATATAATTTAATTGAGATATTTGTTACCTGTGTGAGGATGAGTTACATGCTCATAGATATTCGATGTAGTGGATTTATTTCAAATAACGCTGTCTTGAAGTGACTTATAGTAGAAATATAAAGTTTGCTATTTTCGCTGGGTATTCCCTTGCATATAATTATCATCATATCTACAGCCATCTGGGAATCCCGTCCCCAGATGTCAAAGTGATTGATACAGAATGTGTGGCTCCATTCCCTACCAGCAATAATGAAAAGAGGGATGAAATCCAACTACAACAGTAAAACTGTCATGCAGTTTTCAAAATAGCTATAAAACTGCCTCCCTGATCTAAAATTAAGAATTTTATTATACCTAGACTTGTCCGGGACCGCGGATACCATCTCCAGATGTCAAAGTGATTGATATGGTGTGGGAGGGAGATCTGTACACTATCTGTGACTTTCATTCCACGTCCCAGCCCTTGAGAAGACATGCGCCAAAATGATCATGCTATTTAAGTGCTTCTTATGTTAAAATGTGCCAAATGATGCAGAATGGGTCAACATATGCGTTTGTGATGCCTAATGCCCATGCCATTTAGATTCTTTTTGCATTAAAATAAATGCTAAATGATGTCAAATGTCTCATCTGCTACTACTGGCATCATATACCGATCACCTCTTAAAGGTTTTAACTTCGCTTAAGCCTATTGTATTGCCTTATTCCCATTGTACCTACAAGGGAATATGTAATACAACCACTTCTACAAAAGTTTATCTCTACTAAAATGAAGCAAACAGAGGAATAAGATTTTGTAAGTATAGTTTGCTGAAGAATGGACAGAGAGAGGGATAAAATGTAACAGAGTTTCTTTTTTTCTCACTTGAGTCTCTTCTATTAGCTTCTAGATATTTAAAACATTTGAAGTATATTCTTGGGGAGCTAATATGTCCAGATGGTGTTTTCTGTAAGTATAGTGATTTAATGTCCAGATGGTGTTTTCTGTAAGTATAGTGATTTAATTCTCGGTAATCTGCCGTACTTCTGGCAAAATGTTATCAATGAAACGTATGTTTGGAGTGGATATATGCAAATAGAATACAAATCTGATGCAAGTACTCTCTACACTGGAACCGAATTGTTACGGCATTTATTTTCCGTTAACAAAGGTTTCTGTCTTACAGAGGGCTGTGTTTGAATACCAAGAAATTAAGAATCTATAGTCGCACAGATTTACAGTGAAGAAACAATATAGAATGAAATGTAAATAATAATATAAATAATAATAATAATAATAATAATAATAATAATAATAATAATAATAATAATAATAATAATAATAATAATAATAATAATAATAATAATAATAATAATAATAATAATAATAATAATAATAATAATAATAATAATAATAATAATAATAATAATAATAATAATAATAATAATAATAATAATAATAATAATAATAATAATAATAATAATAATAATAATAATAATAATAATAATAATAATAATAATAATAATAATAATAATAATAATAATAATAATAATAATAATAATAATAATAATAATAATAATAATAATAATAATAATAATAATAATAATAATAATAATAATAATAATAATAATAATAATAATAATAATAATAATAATAATAATAATAATAATAATGGGGATGATATGTATTATGTAGTATATTTCAGCTTACGTTTAATAATTGTAGTTTAACGGTTACTTTCTCAGACTGCAATTTTCCCTTTCCAATCTGTAACTGTTTGCATATCAACAACATTTGCTTTACCACACATAGCATTCAAAACAATGTAATGGCGATGACTGAAACTCTCGAAACATCCATTGGAAGCTCAGAAATTGTCTTTGCTAATTTTGTTGCTGTCTCTAAAGTTTGAGTCTTAAGCAATGTTCCAGAAATGAGAACTCCTTCAGCGCACGCATTAACAAACCACTCGAACACATCGTGATTGAGCTCGACATATTCTGTAGTTTTTTTAATGCGTTTCACATGCCCTGCTGCTCCCTTTAGATACTTGTTTTTAATCTTTATTTTCTTTTTCAAAATCTCATAAATCTGAACTTTTGCCACTTTAAACAACAGTTTATGTTAATATATGTTAATCTTTATTTAGCTGTAGGTTTGTTCCTTTCCTTTCCTTTAATAACCTTATTTTTTCCCTCCAGTATAATGTGTTATGTCTAGAACTCGTTTTACAGAATGTATGTACACAATATGTTTTTAAAAATCACCAAAGCTCAAGTTGTCTTCCACTCGTTCTTGATCACTTGTAACAACAAAACTGAGAATGAAACACTTGAAAAACAGTTGTATTCTTACCATGTGTGTTGGAAGAGGTTTGAAAGAGCTAATGGCTTGTTTTCCTCGAAGGATTACAGTTTATGAATTTATGCTTTATTGAACTACGGTGCAACCACAGTTCCTCTCAAAATTATTGCACTTTTTAAAATGCGTTACCCATAACACGTAAAGAAATCCGTTTTAATCAGGTTATTTAGGAAAACGGTTCGCAAAAATATTTCCTTTTCCGGGTTAGGCAGTTTTCCGGCTTAGAGTATAATTTGACATGGAAAAAGCTTCGTTGCGAAATTTATTTTCGGCTTTTCCAGGTTTCCGGCATTTAAGGGGTCCGTTTTAGATAGGTTTTACTCTATTAAGTTATTTCCGTTCCACAAGGATCTCAGACAAATTAAACATAAGAGTGGGTTTGCTCTGAAATTTCTAGGTTTTTTTTTTTTTTTTAATTCGTGGCACAACATATCTATCCGCTTCTAATAAACACACCAAGACACTTTCGAAATACGTCCGTTTAGGAATGTGGAGTTGAAGCTTTTCTCAACAGATAACAGAGCATTTTACTGTATTTCCCGGGAATATATCACTGATATGAGACTTCAGGTGCTCCTTAAGCGAAAACTTGTTTGTCAGTTTCGATCTCTAGATGAAGATCAGTAATTATTTGTAATATTCCTAGCATCACTAACAAATATAACAATGTAGTACCTTAGGGAGAAGCTGTGCTGCAGTGAGCTGTAAGAGAAATGACAGCGCATAAAATACTGCATTGTTATAAAATTGCTTTTGGGTCGCAATTAGTCCCTTAATCTCTATGACTATTCTTCAGTTAATATCACTGCAACCATACATTCATAAGAGAAATACATCTTACTTCCTTATTAATATTATAGTTTGTAATAATTGCATGGTCAATATCACAATTAAATCAAAGGGATAATTAATGATAATGATAACAACATATATGTTTATTAATAAAATAATTGTTGCACTCATTCTGTTGCTTAACTTTTGAAAAAAAGTGTATGACTGAAGTGAATCATTTTGTCAGTGCTAGTGCTATGAAGGTCCAAGAACAACAGACCAGAGGTTACGAATATACACTGCTGCTTTCACACATATGTCACCTGATTACTCTCATTTAATATTCAAGGTTATCTAAAAATAGTGTGTGACAACACATGTTAACTTATATTATTTTGCTCGTAGGATTGTTACAGTTGTCTTGCACCTTGTTCCGCAAACATTCCTACTCAACAAAGAAAGCTCCATTTTTAATACTTGTATCATCAATAACTTTATAATACAATCGCTTAAAGCAGAGGTTATTAGGAGAATGGCATTTAAGCATTGGCAACACTGTTTGTCTCGACAGCGCCGACATGCCATCTGGTATACTCTACAATGGTCTATTGTCTTTTAGTACACGTGTATTGATTATCTAAAGAGAATACGTGCTATGTCGTGTGTTGTCATTAGCAAGTGTCTCCCCCTCGTCCTCCTCCGCCACCTCCTCCTCCTCTTCCTGCTCCTCCACCTCCTCCTCCTCCTCCTCCTCCTCCTCCTCCTCCTCCTCCTCAGTCACATGGAACTGGGGATGGGTGAACACGTGTTTCTCGACATCCTCGACCTTAGTCAACAGAAATCCTGTGCAAATAGAACGCAGCGATAAAGTGGAGTAAAGGAGGTCAAACAAACACAAGAGGACGGAAGCTTTGAAAGTTAACAGAATATATTAGACAGCAATTTGGTAGTGGGATTGCGGTTCTCTCTTGTGTACACGTTATCCTTCCTTTTTCCTAATACTACGAGATATACCCAGCGATTTCACTAAAGGTTTCCGTCTAAGTATCTTCAGTAATTCTGAAGGGAATGGCAAATTGCGACTTTCTGAAGATCACCAGTATCCTAAGAAACAATCATTTAGTGGATACAGTGGCGGCTCGTGAGCATTTTGCTTGGTGGGACCAAATGTGGAGATGCTTATAATGAAAGTGAAGGGGCGGGGGTTAACTTTGAAAGCAGGTCACCTTTATTGCATTGCCGAAAACATTACTATAGCAGAAGTGTGTCAAAACATTATACATGTTTAATAATCAAGTAAGTAATAGTAAAGGATAAAATAGATCTCAGCAAGCAGCAGTAGAACAAGAGCTTAGCCCGTGTAATATTCTGGGCGGCAAACGTTTTAACCACTGTTTTTTGAAGTTAGGGATTTAACCAATTTTCTCTTTGCGAACGGAACAAACAGCCAAGTAATTAAGCCTATCTTGGTCCCTGGCTTTCCTAAGGAAAGACTTAATTCTTTTCAAAGTACTGAAACTTCATCTGTTAGAATTCGGGTTGTTAGTGCAATTTGTAGCGTTTTCTGTACTTCAGAAAACACTTCTCAAAGGAGTGTTGTATGAAAAAAAGTGAAGAATTCACTGAATTAAGGATATCTTTGAATGTATCATTATTATAAGTCACTGCTAGTTCATTTTTTAGTTTTCTGTAGGAGATCATTGGATTGTAATTTGATGTAAATTTTCTCATAATCAGCAGGGAAATTTTCTCTTAGGATCAATAATTCCCAAAGTATTGAATATATAAGACTGTTGGAATCGTCCTTTCATTACTGTTTCACACACTTTTTTGGCATCTGAATTCAGGTTCACTTCTGCACAGTAGCTCTGTCGATTTGTTGAGGGAAGTGCGAGGTTATTATCAACCTGGTATCTTCTGCTGCTCTCGCGAATTTCAGGCACCGGTGATTCAAAATACCATAAAGCACGATTTCTAAAGTTACACTAAGTTCTTTTTTCAGTTTGTATTTTTTTATTTTGCCTTCTTCTCGCGTAAATGTAAAATTATTCCATTGATCTGCACCTAATCGTTAAACTTCAAGTTTTTCTTCTACATTTGATGAATGAAATTGACTTTTTAGTAAATAATTCACTCTATTCATTTTAAGATCTTTCTCTTTGGAATTTTATATTTGTATCAAGCAAGGTATAAAATTATTACCGTGAACGAGAAAGGACACACACTGCCAAAATAATATTCTGTCAGTGTAGATAACATTATTACATATTCAGTAACTTCTTTATTCTAAGTACCATCATTAATGCCATATTATTCTTTGTAGTTTCAAATGTAAACGGATCTTAATACAGCATTTTCAGTTAGACCTCCAATTACTCTTGATTTTCAATCAGCATTTTAGCTGTAGTTTAGTATTCTCAAAACTGTGTAGGTGAATATGAACTTTTTACGGAATGTAAGCCACTATTTGGCAATTATTTTAATGCTACAAAGAGTGCTGAGCTTGGCAAAATAGCATATCATAGGGCTAGCATATTTTAATTTTTCCATTAGGTGACGGGTTTGGAGAGTTCTAGAAATGGAAAAACAGTATCGATATGCTCCTTTTCACCTCTTGGGTATTTAGAATAGCTATTTTCTTGGTAATTTTTTTCTGAGCACTGGGTTGATTTTGCTTCACTCGAAAAGATGCATTTTATCAAATTGATAATGGGCATCCATCATGAAAGGATGTTTAGAGATATTACAAACTAACCATCAGAAGAAGAACTTTTGAGCTTTACAGAGCTTTTTTGTGCTCTTGGCTTGTTGAGCAGTTACATGAACGGAAATTAGTAGCTACTGTCTCCCAAAATCCCACAGAAGCAGCCAGAGATGCAACATGCTGATCTCATCCCATTCCTTTTATTTAGCTGTGTAAGATAATTTAGTAGACCGAGTTAGAGTAACAGCTTTCATGTGCTAGCGTTTGGTTCAACCTCCGTTGAGCCGCGGAGTTGTTACTGTTTCAATACTAATGCAAGGTATTGTAAAACATATTTAAAAATATTATATATAACATGGTCATTGTCGACGGTTTACCAATTTTCTGTATAACATATTTACAGAGTCCTATCGTTGTTAAAATCATTCTGCATTCCGAGCAAAAAGTCCTCTTGGGGTTGGATCAAAAATACTTGGGAAAAGTCTAAAGAAAACATGGAATAACCGCCTTAAAAATAACCAACCTGAAGAGTTCTAAAATAAACAATCCTCCTCTGCACACATGAAACAAATTACGGCTAGATATTTTTATTAACAAAATTAATTAAATATGTTACTGATTAAAGTGCTTAGTAGGATGCACATATGTATGCAATTATTAGGCACAATGCATGGAAAGTAAGGGACAAAATATCTTAAAATGCATGCTGCATTTATCCGATATTATGGTTATATTTCACTTTATAATCTGATTATATATAAAATTTGAAGTATCTTTGCAGTGAAAAAGTAATGTTTTATCTTAAACTATATCATCCAATGACTGAAAAACAAGTACTGGCATCTTAAATCAGATTATGGAACGCAGTAATTACTTCAAATGGAAAACAGTAAAACAATGACTAACATTACATTACGTGTCCATCACGACAATTTTAGTCATCGATTTAAGAATATACCAGGGACAGCGTGGTTGATGCAATCTGAACCACAAGTTAAGGGCTCATTTGAACACCCGTGCGGACCGTCCATAAAGGTGGGGTCTGTGTTATAAAAGATTTTGAGGTATCTCGTGATAAGTTAGATGTCAAACGAATGTTGAATTAAGCTTATTCTTTGCTGAGATTGCATGTGCTAGATTATTTCAAAAAATCAAATATTCAGGAAGCGTTTCAAATAGGAATTGGCAACAGAACGTTTGGTAGGGGTGTTTCTGAATAAGCATCTTTTCCTTCTTGTTTTTACGTCATAGAAAAGTGTCTATTCTGATCAGTTATCAGAATCTCCCAGCGCTTAAAGACCGCACCCGAGTTATGTAGATTTAGCAGTAACTTCAGGTAACATACACATAACATACACCTCATTCATTATTATTAATTATTATTAATTATTATTATTATTATTATTATTATTATTATTATTATTATTATTATTATTATTATTATTATTATTATTATTATTATTATTATTATTATTATTATTATTATTATTATTATTATTATTATTATTATTATTATTATTATTATTATTATTATTATTATTATTATTATTATTATTATTATTATTATTATTATTATTATTATTATTATTATTATTATTATTATTATTATTATTATTATTATTATTATTATTATTATTATTATTATTATTATTATTATTATTATTATTATTATTATTATTATTATTATTATTATTATTATTATTATTATTAATTATTATTATTATTATTATTATTATTATTATTATTATTACTATTATTATTATTACTATTATTATTATTATTATTATTATTATTATTATTATTATTATTATTATTATTATTATTATTATTATTATTATTATTATTATTATTATTATTATTATTATTATTATTATTATTATTATTATTATTATTATTATTATTATTATTATTATTATTATTATTATTATTATTATTACTTCTACGGAAACATTTATTTTAAACGTTAAGTTTGAATACGTCAGAAGTTAGCAAATATAATTCAATAGTATTCCTGAATCAATTGAATCCTTCATTCTCAAGTCGGCAACTCACTTCAAATAGATAATTACTAGCCTCCATTACATATATCATCAATTTAATTGGTATTGTTTTATCTTCAGACCCTCCCACGCTTATCTGGAGATAAAGATCTTAGAGCACTTCACTGGAGCAGCTGGCAGAAGATACATCGGAGAACGAGACTGAAGGAGCCAGAAGGTCAAAGACGGTACATCATTCGCAGTAGTATCATCCCAGGATTAATATTACTCACAACTTTACATCCAGTTAATCTCATGAGATTAGTAGTATGCACATTTAGAGATAGCCCGCCTCTGTAGCGTGACTACCAGGCACTCAAGAGGTACAGAGTTCAAATCTCAATCAGAGTAAGTTATCTGGATAAGGTTTATCTCCCGGGGTGTTCCCTTATCCTGAAAGATGAATGTCGGACGCTCTATGAACCTTGGGTTCATTTGAGCAACATTGACATATCATTCACTGTTCGATATCCTTACATTAGAGGTCTTTAAGAAACAGATATGGGGTAATTTAACCCTATTTTTTGGACTTCTTTTTAGCTCATGAACAACTGGTAAAGAAGCTGAACAATTTACAGAAATTCTCCTGTCGTCGTAACACCTTTATGTAGATCATAAATATTATCAATAAGAAGTCTCTTCAGATTTAAAATTAAAAGCATAATTAATGCAAAGTAACAAATTTGTTGATTAGTGAGCATATGTCTTTGACTTCTACCTGTCATGATGTGTGTATTGCTATTTGTATGTATAATTTAACGATTCCTGTTACAGTGGCCAAAGCTATAGTTTCCTAAATTAAAAGGAATAAACCAAAACTACGTTATGATTCAAGAGGATTCATGAACGCTTAGTGGTTTGACTCTGTTGTCAACAAATGACGGATTAACGTTGATAAAGTCGTTAATTCCTTTGCTGATATGCAATGAAGAAAGAACATTTTCACCTCTAAAGTTTAATCATATTCTTACTGTGGAATATTTTCTTGATATAAGAAAAGTTGTACTTTGCCTAAGGTTTGCTGATTTACTCCTATTTGTATTATCGTAAGGCATTCCTTTTATATAATTTTACGTTTACTACAATAATGCCTTAGCGATGTGGTTCAATGCTATTATCAATTTTGAATTTTTTAAAAGTTCAATGATTTTTTACATGATTCCGAAACAACTTTTATTTTTAAACCCGTATCCCTATTTTAATTTGGTGAAATCTTAAGTCCAAAATGACCCAGTTTCTGATCCTGTTTATCTTATTGCAACAGTAAGTGAATGCCATAAGTTTAGCAGTACAGAAGTATAAATCAGACCATTAACATATTATTTTATAAACATAAGTTTTTAAAACCATGCACAGCTGTTTAAGTAGCTCAAATCTAATGTGTATGTTGCTTACATAAATAAGAAATAAAACTCCCAAATTCTCGTTTAGAAATTGCAGTAAGGGCCCATTAGGATCTTTTGCACCGAGGCCTCAGGGAACTTACCTACACCACAGGAATGTTTTTGAACTGTACGTGTAACATGAGCCTTGTAGCCTGTAACTGCAAGTTGGTTAAATAAAAAAAATAAAAAACATACATAAATTCAAAGACCATAAAACAGCATACTGACATGCTTTTCAGTTTGATTTACAGTTTCTGGTGCAAATACCGAGGTTTCTCTTAATCTGATAGATTAGGCATATTTTTATTTATGTATGAATAATTTTATTGTTCCTGCCATTGTTAACCACTACAAAATTAGGTATTATCAAGCTCTGCAAAATATACCTGTCTCGACAATGATCCCTTCATTTGATCTAAACTTGTTCCCGCAAGCCATTCCTTCATGTTTGGCAACATGAAGAAATTGCGTGGAGCAGGACTGCTTAATAATGGGAGGGGGGTGTGCATTGCAGTATATATTATGCAATTCAGGCAGTTTATCGGTGACAACTAGAATGAATATGCATTGTGGTGAGACAAACTTTCTTCTTCTGCAAATGGGACCTGCATCCAACTTCTTGTTGAATCGGGCCAATATTGGTATTTTCTAATAATCGCTTTACCTTGTTTCCAAGTAGTCGAGTATGACACTCTTTACATCCCAAAAATGATCGTCGCATTCATTTTCAGACCGCCTTTGCCCTCTTTGAAACAGATTCACCGGAATGTTGAGTTTTGATGGATTCTCATCAACGGTGACAACTTGACACAAATGTTCCTTTGGTTTTCGTTTAAATAGCTCGAAACACAGCTCAAAAATTGAAAGCCCAGCCTGTATCCAATGTGAGCAAAAGCGGCACCCATCAGGCCTCAACCTTTTCATCTCTAACTTATCATGCTAAGTATGAATTGCTGGTTAGTTTCTAGTTTATTTGCTATTTCCTGGAAAAGAAAAAAAAGTTTAGAATTAGTTGAAATATTTGAGAAGTGGAAAATTGCAGAACTAAGTGCTAATTATGCGATTGGAATGTAGACTGTTTGGGACACTGAAAAGAATGAGCAGAAAATACAGGATTTTGTCAGTAACTATGATTCTAAATCTGGAGCATCTGCACAAAAAAGCATGAAGAGATCTCCATTCGATGACTTAGGTTTTGTTCTTTTATAACGGTGTAGCCAAAAAGGAGCAGGCGGTGACATGTTTCAGGCGTTATATGTGTCGAAAAGGCTAAATTCTTTCATGAAGTTCTAAGATTAGAGGCAGAATTTAGTGCCTCATCTGATTGGCTAACCAGATTTAAAAAATTTCACGAGATTCACGAACATATTGTGCAAGGAAAGCGGCGTAGTTCAAACGTTGCAACAGCTGATCCCTTCCCGGAAGAATTCCGGAAATTTGTGGAAGAAGAAAATCTCACACCAGAACAAATTTAAAATGCAGACGAAAGTGATCTGTAATGGTAATGTCTACCATCTGGAATATTTGCTTTTAAGAGCCAAATTTGTGCTCCTGAAATATCCAATTTCTCTAAAGAACGATTACAATTTTGTGCAATGATAATGCTTCTGGGAACCACAAAGCGTCCTACTAGAGACTGGTAAAGCAAAACGACCCCAACTGCAGAAAGCTATCAAAGCTAAGCATCACACCAAAATGAGCATTGAAAGAATAATGAAAGTTTTAAAAAACTGTTATACAGAAACTTTGTAACACAAGTTCGGCAGTTTCTAGAAGAGAAAGGATTGCCACAAAAGGCTGTTCTAGTGCCTGATGACACCCTTTCACATACCAATGAGAGAATTCTCGGGCCTGATGATGAACACATCACAACTGTTTGTTCTCTAACGTGACTGCTAATGGACCAAGGCGTAATTATAACAGTCCAGCCGACGAGCGCCACCGCTTTGGTGTCCTGAAGATGATTTGGTGGCGTTCTGGAAGAAGTTGTCAATTCTAAATACCATATGTGGGATTTCCAATTTCTCACAGGATGTCAAGCCACACACACTAGTACGGCCATGGAGAAAAATTCTTCCAGGTAGAGAAGAAAGTGAATTGAAAAGTTTCGGAGATTAAGAAATAACAACTGCACAATTAATACAACTGGAAACGTGTTTAAATGGGCTTAAGATGTCGATTAAGATAATGTGAATGAGTAGCTGAAGACAGGGACGTATTTAAGGGGGGTCCAGGGGGTCCGGACCCCCAAATGAATTGTCATTCAGAACCTTTAACAAATAAATAGTTGAAATAAAACTAATGAATGAATTGAAAAAGTTTATTTAAGTTTCTATTCTTAACGTCTCTATTCACTGTACAAAACAAGGCCGCTTAGTGTAATGAAAACTCTTAATAAGTAGATAGAGTCAACATGACAAATTCAATGCCACGGCCGGGATTTGAACCACGGATCTCCTGGTTTTCGTCCACTCGCTGTTACTCCATTTGACTCGTATATTTTCCCGGTAAAACACTAGAGGCTCTCGCATCCGAGATACACCGTTTGTGGCGACTTACCATTGTAAGTACTTGCATTGTAAGTATTACTGTGATGAAGCCTGATGAAGCGAGGCTTCATCACAGCAGTACTTACAATGCAAGTACTTACAATGGTAAGTCGCCACAAACGGTGTATCTCGGATGCGAGAGCCTCTAGTGTTTTACCGGGGAAATATACGAATCAAATGAAGAATTGAATGTCATGACAGCAAGTTGGCCATGGTAGCTCAATGGGTAAGAGCGACTGGACGGAAATCAGGAGATCCGTGGTTCAAATCCCGGCCGTGGCATTGAAGTTTTCATGTTGACTCTATCTATGATAAACCTTAGCCTATGTACGGCTAGTGTGAAGAAATGATTAATTTCCATTAGTTAACTAAAATCTTAATAAATAATTTTATAAAAAAATAATAATAAATAGTTTCACAAGAAATAAACATTTCTGAGAAAAATATTAGCAACAAATGACTAAATGATCAAATAAATTTGAAACTGTGACTCTTTCTTTTGTTCCCGACTGTGCACCTCTTGCTTGCCCTCAGGACTGTCTTCAGAACTGAGTTATTTGAACTGAATCAAGGGTCATTGACTAAAGTGAGTGATTATCTTCTTTTGGATGGAAGAACTTTCGTCAATTTTCTGTTCTCAGAAACATGTCTATTGATTACGATTAAAATGCTGCATGTTTGAGACACGACAATTTTAAATTTTTGGGGAAAATGCGATAAACACCTCTTTAATTTCCTTAATTATTTAACTAGGAAACCAGGTTATCATAGATAAAAACATCAGGTTAAAAGAAAACGTGGAGCTCATAAAATACGCAACTCCCGCAATTTCTACTTCCCTCGTATCAGCTATTTTCGAAACATCTCATCCTATATAACAATTGTTATGCACATTTAACAGTCTCAAAATTACTCGTTGCATAATTTCATAAGAAACCTAGTATTTTATTTATTTATTTTTAATACTTTAACGTCCTTTAACTGGATAATCGTATTGGGCAGTAAATGAAATGGGTGATACCACCACATCAGTCTACAGCAACTAGAACATAAGATTTACCCGACAATCGTCTTATTAAGATAAGGGAATACCCTGTAAAAAGTCCTATTGAGAAAACTATCTTGATCTCGATTGGAAATCGCTTCTGCGGTGCCCAACTTGCGCTCATATAAGCAAAGGTGGATTGTTTTCACTTCACCCCACCTTCTCATGAAAGCATTTCCCTTTTTCTCGCTCTCTCTACATAATGGAACGTTGCATCTTATATTCGCAGACAGCGGGTGGAGGTAAACCCTCCTTCCCCTTACGCGGCAAGGTTGGCCAAGATCTCTTCACTGGGACTCAGACACGCTACCACCAAACTACGGAGGCGGGCTCCAGTTGAAATCATTTATAACCAAACAGTTTGCCTGATGACGATTCGCAATGGAGCAATCGTGCTTTATATGAGTTGCGAAATTGTGAGAACCAGAGAGACTCATGTCAGTGTACGGGAGTACGGGATCAATGTTTATTGCCTCTACCACGTGCTTAGTAAGCACAAACGTGTTACATTCCATTTAAAAAGTTGATATTGAGATGTCATCAGGAGTGCAAGTTTTGAGGACACCAGAACAGGGGGAAAAAACTTAAAAATAAATGTCTGCGCGCGCAGACATTGGAGGAATATAAAATGTAGGATTTAATTTCGTTATCTTTCAAGAATGCGAAACGAAGACTTTCAATAAAATCGTCCGAAAATGGCTTCAATAATTTGAATTTAAACACTACATATTTAAGATAGCTGCATAACAAATAGAATGCCTATTGTGAATTTTCTGAGGATAAACCCTGAAGTTTGCTTTACTGGAAGTGAAGTCTGTATAACTAGTCTAAACCTAACAGATAAACGAGAAGTTACTGCACAAGTAACTCGTTAAAATACACAAATAATGTCAATTATAATAATGTATTGCAAAGTTAACTGATTCCGATATATTATTTGTTAGTGATTAAAATTCTCAGATACTTACTTAAAGGTATGTAATTTTTAAATTCTAAGATCCTATTCCCTTTTTCATTCAAGGAGAACTAATACTTCAAATGCATCAATTAGTGGTTCGCTTTTTAAATATCTGATTGCTACTTATATCACTTTATCCCAGGTATAAGAACAAAAGTGTGCAATAAAAGGTCTTTCTATAGACTTTATCCAAAGAAACAAGACAAAAACAAGCTTTTCTGAGAATAATTTGTAGAATATTGGGTGGAGAAAGTAATTTGAATGTAATATATTACATCTGTTTTTAGTTTTACTAACATGATAAAAATACATCCCTGATTAATTATTATAAGCAAATAGTTCAACGTAGATTTTTGGACCCCCCCGGAAATTAACTTCTGAATACGTGCCTGGCTGAAGATCAACGATTTGAAGTCAGTACATGAATGACGGCTTCACAACTAAAGCATTGCTTCATAAAAAAACAGAGGAGAATGAATGTGGAAGTGGGGATGAAGACAGTGACGTCGGACATTGCACTGTATTGCAATGTGTTGATACTCTTCTAGATTATATGGAGCAGAGCAGAATTCAGTACAATGACTTTAATGCTGCCAGAAAAATTTGAAGTGCTGTGCGAGCAAATGTCATCCCCTCTCAGAAGCAGACCAACATCACGGACTATTTTAAGAAATAAACAGACTTACATATGCACAGAACTTGAATAAACTTTTTAACAAATAAGCATGTTTGAAAATAATATTTAAAAGTAAACAAGTATGTTTTACCTTAAAAGAATTAAACTATGGGTTTTGAGATTATTCATTTTTTTTCGACAATTCGTACATCTTCTCCCACACATTATCTCAAATAACTGAGAGTATACTGTATTTAACTATTAGGTAGTTTATGGTAGCGTGTCTGCCTCACGCTCAAGAGGTCTCGAGATCGAACCTCGGTCAGGGCGAGTTAACTGGATAAGTTTTTTTCCAGGGTTTTCCCTAATCCTGGTACACGAATGTTGGGTAACTCTAAGCTCTATGGACCCCGGACTTATTTGAGCATCATTTCACCCATTTCATTTATCGTCCGATATGACTTAACATTGGAGGATGTAAATTGAAAAAAAAAAAAAAAAATAGTTTTATAATAATCAGATAATGTACTTCCCCGTAAGGCATATATGTGTTTCATTTTTTTCTTTTAGTTTGATTACCTTTAGTGACAATTCTTTATTTTTGTTTGTAATATTTTTTACAATATTTTTAAGGAGCATTCAGCTTCAAAATATACTCTAAATTTATTACAGTCCCTTCCTTGGAGTTACTAGCAATGTTATAATTATCGATCTAACAAATATCACTGTTCTCAAATCATGCTCTGTTATAATGCATATATTTGCATTTGTGTTATAAGTATCCCACAGTATAAACAAATGAACGAATGTAACTGAATGTTGAAGTGAAAAACCTTAAGTATATTGAATGAATTCTGACCTAATTCCTTAGATATAATTGGGTGAGTAACCTCTGTATGCATCACTAGTGATTAGTACAGCTTTTAACATCTACTGTATTATATTGTTTAGTTTTCCCTGCAGAAAATGACGTATTACTATGCACAGCAAGCTGTCAAGTGTAATTACGCTCTTCTGGATAAAACGTACACATTCCTAAGCAAAGTAGCTTGATCCCACCAGAAATTTCCATCAACAAAATTACATACAGTTTTTCACTTTGCATAACTAATTTAGTTCACTGTTAATTCTAGGTATACGCTTATTATAAGAGCTGGGTCTAGGTATAAGCATTATAAACTATAAATAAATGCATGCACCCATGCACTAAAAATCTGGCGAATATACTCTGAAAGAAATATAATTTTGAGTCGAACTAACAGTCCATGCTCCACTTATTGTTAGTATTTACCTAGAACATGTTTCGTTAGGAAACAACGTTTACGCGTTCTAGGTAAATACTAGCAATAAGTGGAGCATTGAATATTAGTTTGACTCAAAATTATATTAATTTTGTGCTTCATTGTAACATAGTCCTTACACATTGGAATACTCTGAAAGTTTTATAATATGCATTTAAATTAGGTATATTCTTTCAACCTTCTCATATTTATTAATCTTTATAAAGTAATCAAATTACAAATGGGGACACTCTGGTACCAAAATGGCCAAAAATGCAATTTTTTCAAAAAAAACTTTTTTTCAGAAATGTTGTCTTCAGTATGTATAAAATATGGCCATTAAATATTATTTGTCAAATTCACCTTAAAGTTGGTGTATTTCAAATTTATTTAGACCCTTGCAGTGAAAAGTTGGTGTGGCAGATATGTCAGACTTCAGTAATAACAGCTAGAGTTAAGTCTGTTTGTGGTTTTCAGACGTTAATGAGATATTTATCTTAAAAGTATAGATGTTGGCTGCTCTTATTGCACAAGTACTGCTATCTGTTGACAGAAAATTAAAAATATAACAAATAAATTATATTGTTTATAAAGTAGCTAAGTATCCATGTGTGTAATTTAGTTGCTATAATACTTGTCATTTTAGCAAATATCATGGGAAAAATGTGTAGTGGAAAGTTAATAAAAAAAAAAGAAAGCTAATCTTTTAGCTGAAACAAGATGGAAACTTTCCACAGCAGATAAAAGTGAAGACTCTTATGCTCATAAGTCTACAGCTGAAAGTGTTACATTTGCTCCCCTGTGTAAAGATAAAGTTGCAGAGCCAATTACCTTCTTGTTGACAGTAATGTTTAGAAGAACTTGTTTTCAAGTAGTGTAGTGTAGTGAATGTAAAGACAAATGTGTTACAGTGAATTTCAGAGAGTTCTATGGTTTTTCTCTGAAGATTGAGTGAAGTAACAAGCCTGTGGTTATGTTTTGTATGATACTCTTTTAAGCAAAAGAAAAGGTACAACCACTGAAAAGAAAACTAAAGGTCCTCTTTCCACTAAAATAAGTAAACACAGAGATAGCGTCTTGTCAAGCAGAGTGTTTGACAACACTTAGATGTAGAAATCAAAAGGAGAAATGCAACAAGAGTGGCAAATATCATCAAAGAAGATTTGATGCAGAAAGGAGAGGGAGTGTTGTATGCTGCAGAAGAATTCTAATGATTGAATGAAGAGCAATATTTCCAGTAAGTGTCTTCCAAAACTTTAAATAGCTTTTTCTCCATATAACAATTTTTATGCTTTGGGGTCAACTTTTTTGCAGTAAATATTGATGAATAAAGTTGAAATTTTCAGAATATGTAAAATATAACTTGTTAAAGAAAACTGTGCATTGGTTTGTTGATCACACTCATACATAAAAAAATATGATTTTTTTTCTTTGTAAATATTAGTAATATTTCTTTTCATTCTCTTCAAAAGAGAAAAAAATTAATATTTCTAATAAATATTAATATTTTGGAATACTAATGAACAGTTTTATTGCATGGGCATTCAGAAACTGGCATACCAAATTTCAGGCCTCTAATTTAATTCATAAATCCAAAAAGTATACCCTTTATTACTATACAATTCTTTCAAAATAACATGATAAATAATTTTTAGTTTCAAAACTATTTCATGCAGAGCAGTGAAATTTATACCATCAGTATATCATGGCAGGTGTAACTTAATCTAAATGTTTCATTAAAATTGATTAATTAGGGAAGAAAATCCATTTGGTACCAAAGTGTCCCATTATTAGAGCTGGATCTAGGTGTATACATTATAAACTATGAATAAATGCATGTATCCATGCACTAAAAATCTGGCAAATATACTCTGAAAGTTTTATAATATACATTTAATTTAAGTATATCATTTTAACCATCTCATATTTATTAATCTTGATAAAGTAATCAAATTACAAATTTATTCTTAAATTCAGGTGTTAACATCCTCTTTTCAGTCTATTTTAGCATTATTAGTTTTATTAGAATAAATAATTAAATAGTTTTCCATAATTTTCCGGAAGAAACGATATCCTTCTGTTGCTTAAAATGATTTTATATGAAGAGAAAGATCTCTCTACTTCACACGAAGTTACAGGACAGTATCGAAAAGAGGCTGTGTTACTTACAGAGTAAGCAGTAAGTTGCTTTTCATATTCTCCTGGTGGCACCCTATTCATATCTCGAAGAACCATAAAACCGGGAATCCTTGCTCCAATTTTCTTCATGTTGCGAGGACACTTTCCTGTTTCTACTGGTGGTAGTAGTAGTCGTAGTAATAGTAGTAGTAGTAGTAGTAGTAGTAGTAGTAGTAGTAGTAGTAGTAGTAGTAGTAGTAGTAGTAGTAGTAGTAGTAGTAGTAGTAGTTGTTGTTGTTGTTGTTGTTGTTGCTGTTGTAGTTTTTGTCTTTAGGCACAGTACAGGCATTTGACAATGTCTAAAGTAAAACAGCCGTATGGTTACTTGGTCAAATATACTGTTTATGATTAAAATTTTTCTGAATGGAATACAATGAATGTTTCACCAACCATGCATATACTTAAGGTTTGAAATGTTTAATATGCAAGTGTTTTACACTATCAGGTAAATGATTTGTATATTTTAGAACCTACATACATACAATTATTCTGAGTTTTAATAAGGCAAATTTATATTGGTTTTACCCCTGGTGCTGTATCCCTGAAAGCCACTTCATAAAATATAATTATGTCGAGAGCCATGCATAAAAAGTAAAACATCCAAAGTATACAGGTTATAAATGGTTAAAATGCTTAGTTCAATAAATACTGGTTTACAATGAGATAAATAAGAACAGTATTTAATTATTGTAATACATTTCTTTTGAAGAACAAATACTTCATTTACTATACTACCACAACCCTATAAAACTAAGCCATTTCTTATAACTGATTCAAAATAAACAAAATACATAACTCTTAACATATTCCAGTGGAAAGCAATGTCTCAGATTCCTTATTAAAATGTAATACTTGGAAGTCTGTTCTTCAAGTGGTCAATATGTGAGGTACAAGAGAGTTGGTTGTTAATGAACAAGACCCAAAACTTTGTAAAAGTCTGATTCAAAGATCCAAAATTATTAGATAAGCGTTTCAAGGTGAATAAAATAGAAGTTGTCTTAGATTTATTTAAGAACACACTGTTGGCCCCAAACCATGCTGACGCTTTACCCATGATTGCTTCACATTGTTTAGTCAATAAGTTCAAATCATTTCCATTAACAAAGGTCGTATCGTCATAGGCACATTACAAGGTAAATCATTAACTGCAATTAAATACCAGAAAGGACCTCAGCCTGAACCCTGTGGGATAGCATTAGTAATATGACACACAGATGAAAACTCACCATTCACATAAACTGTCTGTGTATCCCCAGTTTTCAGTGTGTTTACCTGCAGGGCAGAAGATAAAGGCATCTCTTTTTCTTCTAAACGTGAGATGGCAGCTGGGATTTTCTGAAGTATGTCTTAATACACACTAATTTACACAGGAGACTCTTCTCGTTGCAAGCACTTACTGCAGAAGGGATACTTGCAGCTTCATTTTTATACATCACAAAAGATTTCACATCCTCCAAATGATCACTGTAATATAGAACTGCTTAAATTCATGTTCATCTCGCAAGGACTGGCTCTGGGGCTAAACGAGTATCTTCCATAATATCACTTAAGAATTTCACTCTTGAAGGCACTTTCACACACTTTTTTCAGAGAGGAAATTAAGGCACTTACTTCTGGAAAATCCTCGAATTTGCTCTGCCAACCGGTGGATAGCATGTGCTAAACAAGTATGCTGTTGCATTTTTAACTATCACCAAGGGGTTTTCTTCATTTTCTTTAGCAGGCCACAAAACACAATGCATCCTAGCAATCGCCTGATGGTTTGTTACTCCCAGTAGCTTGGAGACAATGAGATGATGTGTTCCTGGTTCAGAGTCAATCATTTTTCGCACGATGACTTTGGCAATAAATTTCCCACTCGAGTCGTTTCCCCTACAGGTAACCACAAGTCTGAGTCACCGATATCATTTCTTAATTCCTTATATTGCCTGAAAAAATTATTTTACTGGAAGTTAGTAAGGATCAGGGGTGTAATTTAGAATCCCTTTCCTTGAGAGAAATAAGTCTTATAGCACTGCAGGCCGTACATAGTTTTGCTTCCATGTGCACATATTTTTGTATAATTCACTTTAAAGTTTTAAATAACTGAAAGGTTTTTGTAGATCTCAAAATATTGGGGAGGGGGTTGGGTAGTTGCTACACAAAAAATTTTCATGGCTTAACTCCTTACGAACTTTTTGTAGATTCATCAGGAGCTTCTTGTGTAGAACATTTTTCAGAGGAAATTTGAGATTCTGCAGGTGTCATAGCATTGTAAACGATGCTGGCCAAGATTAATGCTTCGCGCATAACTTGCAAAAATCTTTCGTCAACATTTCCACTTCCTTCTGGTACGGTCGTTTGATTCTTGGAGACTTTTTTATCAACACCACTTCCATGGGCAGCAGTTTGTAGTTGATTAGTCTGGGATCTTTTTGTCGCAGGGCACCTAAAATGGTAAAAATGTAATGTGAGTTTATTTTAGCTCAATAAAACCAACAACTCTTAACTCAAAAACCACACTGATTTTTAAAATATTCTGAAAATAAAAAATTAAAACTTACAGTTTTCCATGCACTTGGCACAATGGTTTATTTCCATCTCTTCGAGTCGGATTTCCATCAATCCGCTGAAGCACTTTGCGGCTCTTCTCCTTTGGCATCTTGTATTCAGTTCTGCTCACAATTCAGAAATGATAACAGCACACTAGTCAACCCTCAGGTCTTGGAAATGTTATCGTTGCGGCAATTATATCGAGGTTTATGATGCACTGGCCGCACCCAGAATGTTCCTTTGCCAAGAAGCACTCGGTTATGACAGCTGTATTTTTGAGCTTTATCGCCCTTTTATGGCTTTGGACTTATTATAGCTACCAGTCTTACCAATCACAGCAAGGAAACAGAAATTTCTTCGAATCTTTCTCTTCGTCTAAAACTATCGTGGGGAAATATTTGTTTTTCAAGAATCACTGCTGTAAAAGTAAAAGATATGTATAAATGTGTACAAATTAGTTAAATATGCATTAATTCCTTATATATGCAATTACATGCATTATGGAACTTCCGTTATAAACTGCTTACAACGTGTAATAAATTCACTTCTTACATGCATATGTTTAACTATAAAGGAGTAAAACACGCAAATTTGTAAAACCCCAAGCTCTACATATTACGGACGTTATTCCTCTTCAAGTGTGTCACTTAAAGTGATTCTACAAATGGCAATTCTCAATTTATGCGCTGCACTAATATTCACGAACCCCACTTATTTATTCAACAAAAACACCTCGTTAACTTTCTTGGGCCTCTACTTGTATAACTACCACTGCTCAGCCTAGTTCTTCGATATTCATTTGATTTCGTTGAACCTCGGTTTGTACGGAAGCATCTCAGATCATAACCTCAACTTCGACGCACTTCACCAGACAATTTAAGTAATGTATCCGCATCTATCAGCACGTTTCCCTTCTAATTTTCATTTTGTCTGCCTCTGACAAATTATTTACTTTGTACCGAATATTCAGCAGTAGATTCTTATATTTCAGGGCACACTTCGTTTTCTATTCTTGATAAATTCGAATCTAAGTGCGGCAGCTTTTGTTTGCTAAACAGAGCGTGTATTTCGGTAATTTCTTCAATACAAAACATTTTTGCTGCTTTCTTAGTTCTTCGCTTTCTGCCCTTCAGTCTCTTACTTCCTTTGGCAAGTTTTAAATTTGTATTGCGAATATTAATAACAAATGATATACGCATGATGTTACGACTCTATGTCAGTTGTTTCCCTTTTCCGTGCTGACAGAGTCACCTTTTGAAATTTTTTGGGCTGATCAGCTTCAGAATTAATTTGAGTATTATCTTCGTTTCAACAAATTTACTGCTCACTCATTAAATTATTATCACTCTTCTTTACTACTTCAGCGTAATTATTACTGGTACTTTCTCACGTTTTATTCATCCTCCTACTTACTACTGTGCTAACAGCCGGTACAAAATTTCGCCTTCCTCTAATATGACTGTCGCCAGAGGAACCAAAATTATTACAGATTATTTAAATATACATTTTCTTATGTTATAGCTTGCATTGATAATGCCATCTGATGGATGAATGTCGGAACTCAAGTTTATATATTTTTAAGAATGTCCCAATCTTGGAGAGCCTTTAATAGAACTGGATAACCAACAAAATGGAAATGGGCTGCTTTTTACCAGGGTCGTTTGATAGGTCTGGTAAATTTCCATGAAGGTATGGACATTTTTTATTGCAACGTTTTGAGTGGTAAGCTTGATTACTAAAAAATTGTTAAGAAAATTTGAATGTGCTACAATGTACAGTTCATTGTTGAAAGCCATCTGAACTGGTCAGTGTGATAGCTGCGATGGAAAACGGGGAAAAAGAGTTTCCTGCCGTTATTAAACATATTCATTTGAAGGGCTGAACTGCCGCACAAGTCAAAGTTGAATTGGATGGAGTTCACGCGGACTCTGCACCAACGTTGAAGACCATTTACTTTTGGATCAATAAATTTAAACATGGTTGTAGAACCACAGAACATGAATCACGCTCTGCTCGCCCAATTGAGGTCACCACACAAGAAAACACTAAAACAAATCCACGATTTGGTTATGCCAGACCGCCGAATCAAAATTCGTGAGTTTACTGAGGCTGTAGGCATCTCAACTGAGCGAGTGAACAACATCCTGAATGAAAAATTGGAAATGAAAAACCTGTGGGCAAGATGGGTGCCGCGTTTGTTTACAGTAGAAACAAATAACATCCAGAAGGACACTTCTACCGAGTATCTGGCGATTTTAATGGCAATCCAAAAGACTTTTTCAGTCGATTTGTTATCATGGATGAAACTTGGATCCATCATTACACACCGAAGTCAAAGCAGCAGTCAAAACAATGGATAAAGGTTGGTGAAAGTGCACCAAATAAGGCAGGGACCATTTTGTCAGCTGGTAAGGTGATGACCACTGTTTTTGGCAGTTCTCAAGGAATTATCTTCATAGACTACTTGGAAAAATGCCCAACCATAACTGGAGCCTATTATGCTTCATTGTTGGATCGTTTGCAACATGAGTTGAGTGAAAAGAGACCGAGATTAAAACGCAAAATGTTCTCTTTCACCAGGATAATGCACCATCGTACACATCAGCAATCGCAATGGCGAAAGTGCATGAGTTGGACTTTGAATTGGTTCCTGATCCACCTTATTCACCAGACTTAGCCCAAAGTAACTTCTTCCTGTTCCCAAACTTTAAAATTTGGCTTGGTGATAAGACATTTTCATCTAATGAGGAAGTGATAGTGACCGTCAACGAGTATTTTGCAGACCTTGACGGAAGCCATTTTCCGACGGGATGAAAACGCTTGAACATCGCAGGACCAAGTGTATAGCCATCAATGGGGACTATGTCGAGAAATAAGCTAAGATGATCACGAAAAAACAAAAACATTCTTGATTTTTTATCAGTCTTTTCAAACGAACCTCATACGTGTGATATAAATCTGTTATCGATCTGTAGAATATGCCGTAGAATGAGTAATTTTGGCCAGAATGTAGATTTGTAGAATGTAGAATCTTCAGTTCAAAGATTCAATTCGAAAGATCTGCGGAAAAAAATAAAGATCTGTATTCCACATATTTTGTCATCTTCTCTTTGTGTACTTCTTAATAAAAAGAGACACAAAACAGAACTCCCCTGCAATCTGCACAGACCATCCTCTCTACTATTGCGTTATTTGCGGTTTTTGTTTGGATTACGTAAACATAGGCACTGGAAAATATAAACCCACTAACTCATTTGATGGAAAGTTTAGTAACACTTATTTTTCTGTCTGTGAAACAACTGACTACTCAAATAAAGAAAACTGACATTACATTATTTAGACACCGAAAGGATAAAATCGCTTGTATGGTACATATTTCAATTATATATTTTTTTCTTCCAAGTTTTATTTTGCAGAGAAGTCGAACTTTTGGGATAACATCATTGCACTCACCCAGTCATGATCCTTTAATGTTTGCTCCTGGATCAACTAGCGCTTGTACTAAAAACAGGTTATAACACTCGCCAACAAACTGTAGATAATATTAGTGCTTTTTTGATATAGCTGGTGGTAGTATTTATTAATTACTCCACATTGTCTTCAGAATCAGAAATGTCTCTTTCCACAATAACCCAATATATATATATATATATATATATATATATATATATATATATATTAGAAACCTTAAAATAAAATGACAAGTACACTGTATTACTCTTTATTAATCAAAGTGCCTAGTACACAATAAGGCAGATGGCTTTACGTCAACACAGAGAGAACAAAACACTCGACTATCGATTCTGACCTTCCTCTAGGATGTCTTCTCTTAAGATGCCCTAAATCGCTTTCCAGGTCATTCCATCAAGTGAACGCACGTGAAGCATTGATTTTTTATTCCCTACTTTCGGTGAACATGTGTTCCCCATTCGGAATAAATCATATGATAGAGCTGGTTCCACTTTACTGCTCTAAACATCGTACTTGGAATGTTAGTCTAATTATACGTAAAATGGAATGTGTAAACTGAGGCGGATCTTGTCATATTTCCTACGAAGACACCTGGGAATTCTATCACGAAGTATTATCTTATAAATATTGTTATAAGCAGTAGGGGCTATTTTGAACGATACATGCAAATTATATCGTTCTGATGGGGGGATACAGTGAGTGTATTTTTTTTTAATTTATTTTTTAATGCTATTATTGTTTTCTTTTCTTTTTTGCATTACACCCCAGTTATATCTCCAAAGGACATATCAGTGGTCCTTTGGATATTGTTTACCTATCAGAAGTGGTGTTAAGTTGTACCTTACATACGCATTCACACTGTCATTCATACTTTCAGCTCTGGAGATAGGGAATAATCTTCAATGGAGTTAAATCTCCGCTTCCCGGGACGGGAATCGAACCAGGTGCCCCTAGCACAGCAGGCAGGTGGTTTACTGACTGATCCCTTGTTTCGAAATCGAAATACGTATTTTGGTTTACAGATATGTGTTGTCAACTGTTCTTTCTTTAATTTACGTACTTCAGCGTTAAGTCATATCGTACATGAAAGTAATGGGCGAAATTATGCTCAAATGAGCCCAGGATATACAGAGCTTAGCGTTACATGATGTTAATTTTTAGGATAAGGGAAAACTTCGCAATAAACTTATCCAGATGAGTCACCCTGACCGAGATTGGAACACGGGATCTTTTGAACGTGAGACAGACTCGCTACCATCTACGCTACCTAGGTGGGCAATTGCCGACTTTGCCTTTACGGTGAAATGTGTAGTGTTTAACGCCCGCTTTTACTACATTCGGCACCGCAGGGGGTGACACTGGTGATACATGTGATGAAGATGGAGCACAGTTGGAATGAGATGGCGGGGGAAACCGGAGGTCCCGGGAAAACCCGCCCCAGCGCCGTGTTGTCCATCACAAATCTCACTTTGCGGTCGCCTGCGATAGAACCCGGGCCGCTTTGGTGAGAGCCAAGCGGTCTAATCACTGAGCCACGGCGCGGCCTTTTACGATGAAGCCGATCACATTTAGATCCTTCTTACTTTAAAGCTACTTTCTCTTTAGTAGGCTACACAACAGAGATGTTTTTAAGTCACCTTTTTTTGGTCCTGGAATTTACATGCACCACGATGGGTTATTGTTGTAAGGCCAATATGATACCACTTCTCTCTCTCTCTCTCTCTCTCTCTCTCTCTCTCTCTCTCTCTCTCTCTCTCTCTCTCTCTCTCTCTCTCTCTCTCTCTCAATTTTTTGCTCTGTTGAGACAAATATTTTATATTTAATAAACTAAAATGTTTAATGCAGTTTAGTACACACAGTGCTGCTGAGAACATTATTGATTAGATTGCAACATGTGAGCAAAAATGTTTAAAAAGGATTTGAAGATAAAGTTTGCAGCTATCTTGGATAGCATTAATGAAACATTAAGTTTGTAGCACGCCTGGGTAGCGTGGTGGTAGCATGTCTGCCTCAGATTCAAGAAATCCCGAGTTCGAATCTCGGTCAGGGTGAGTTACCTGGATAAGGATTTTTCCGGGGTTTTCCTTTATCCTGAAAGACGAATGTCGGGTAACTCTAAGCTCTATGGACCCTGGGCTCATTTGAGCATCATTTCACCCATTTCATTCATCGTCCGATATGACTTAACGTTGGAGGACTAAATTACAAAAAAAAAAAAAAAAAATGTAGAAGATGTGATATTTTATGACTGTCAAACATGTCATTAACTATTTGTGTTATCCCTTAAGAGCTCATTAGGTCTAAGTTTCAGCTGCTATTGTCAATAAAAATATCACCACATTTAGAGCCAGGCGAGTACTACACCGTGCAAACGACTACTTGTATAAGGTAGGAGGAAGTGTAAGAAGTGCTAAGCATGTGAAACTACAAGGAACTAATTTTAATTATTAGACAGGAGAGAAAAGAAATCTGAGATATTAATCGTCTTCTCTGGCACCAGTCCGGTGCGTCCTTAGTTATTAAATGTGAGGTTTTGCGGCGAGACCAAGTTGGCACTTACAGGGTTTGATATAGAACTTTCATTTTTCAGAATGTCAGCAATTAAACTGTCACCATTGATGCTTACTTATGCTAAGAAGGATGGATGGATGACTGGGTTTAAGTGCCCTCAACTTCAACGTCATCAGCGCCCTTGAAAACCAATGGAGATAAAATCGATCTAAAAGGCTATAAATGACAATTAAAATCAAGATAATACTCCGAACAACGGTAGCTCTAATACTAAAAGAAAGCTTAAAAGCATAAAAAGATTACAATTCCAAATTAATGGGTCTTATATTATAAAATTTAAATTAAAAATAAAATCTAAAACCTTGGCCACCGCTTGCTCGTCGTCCGCCAGGGTCTCCGACATGCTGGCCGGCAGCTGGAGAGACCTGCGGAGACGTCCTAACCTAAAACAATCTAAAAGTACGTGGCAAACCGTCAGAAATGAGCCACACAGTGGACAAACTGGTCCTGGGGCCCTATTTAATAAAAAAAAAAGATGACTAAAATAGCAGTGACCAATGCGCAGCCGAGCCAAAATCACATCCTCCCGCCGGGATAATCGATACGAGGTTGCCCAGTGAATCGGAAGCTCTTTCCCGGTCCTGAGCTTGTTGCCACGTAGAGTCGACCACTCATCGCGCCAGCACGAGAGCGTGGCTCTGCGGACAAAAAGCCTTAAGTCTTCCGCGGTGGTTAAAGGGAAGGTAGCAATGGGCGCTGTGGCGGCCACCTTAGTCGCCGAATCCGCCATTTTATTACCCTGTAAGCCAACGTGACTAGGAACCCATGCACACACCACGCTAACACCAGAGACATGTAAGACGTGGAGGGCGTCCTGATTACACTGTAAAAGGGGATGTGAGTGTACAGCTCACGAAGGCTCTGAACGGCGGTAAGGGAATCACTCAAAATGAGGGAATTACCTAACCTTCGGCGGCGAACATGTAAAATGTCTCGGTAGATTGCGTAGAGCTCTGCGGTGTAGATGGATGTGGTGCCATGAAAACCGAATGTAAAGAGTTCGCCTCCATGGAAGCACGCACATCCAACACCTCTAGAGCTTTTGGATTCGTCGGTAAAAATCAAGCTAAAATCTTTATAGTCCGATACAAATTGTAAAAACAAACTACGGATACTACCCCTGGGGATCGTAGACTTCCGGTACACCGCCAATCCAAGATCTACAGGAGGTGCTGCACGCAACCAAGAAGGATACACCCGTTCACCCCTAGGAAACATCCTAGGTATCACGAGTGCATGCCTCTTAAGAAGCTCCCGGAAGCGGAAACCTGGTGGCTTTGGCTTTACACGTGTGTTCCTATATCGCACGCCAAAGGAGGAATTAAAAAAGGATGCACAGCCGTGATTCCCCAGCTAAAACATCCCGCCAATAGTGCAGAGGAGGTTCCGCCCCCTCGGCGTAGAGGCTTACAACTGGGCTAGTGTGAAATACCCCAGTAGCTAACAGCAGGCTAGAGTTATGGAACGTGTCTAATTTTTTCAGCATAGAAGGACGAGCTGAAGCATAAATGATGCACTCATAGTCCAGCTTGGAGCGGATCAGTGTGGGATATAAACGAAGCAGCTCTACGCGATCTGCTCCCCACGATTTCCCACTAAGTACACTCAAGATATTAAGAGGGCGCTCACATCGTGCTTTCAGCTGTGCGATATGCAACGACCAGCTTAGCTTTTTATCGAAAATCAGTCCCAGGAACCGCGTTTCATCGGCAAATAGTAAAACATGTCGACCAAGTCGGAGGAAAGGTGGCAAACGACTCTTGCAGTGTCAAAAGTTAACGCAGACCGTCTTCTCAGTGGAGAACCGAAAGCCATTCTTAGAGCTCCAGTCGTGAAGGTTGCCTAAGCATTGCTGTAGACGACGCTCTAGGAACGGAGTACGCTGAGAAATACAGTATACGGTGAAATCGTCCACGAATAAGCACGATGAAACCCCTCGAGGAACACATTGAGGGATAGAATCAATGGCAACAGCAAACAGTGTAACACTGAGCACCGATCACTGAAGGACCTCGTTCTCTTGGATAGAAACGTTTGGTAACTCCGAACCGACCCTTACTCGAAAAACGTGATTGTCCATGAACTCCCGAAGGAACACGGGTAGGCGTCCGCGAATATTCCAGCTGTGCAGGGTGCGTAACAGACCTGGACGCCGACATGTGTCATAAGCCTTCTCGAGATAAAAATACACGCCGACGGTCTGGCAGTTCCTTTGGAAATCCTTCATTATCCGTGTCGACATCGACACAAGGTGGTGTACTGTCGAACGGTGACGTCGGAAACCACACTGTATGTTTGACAGTAGGTTGTCAGTTTCCAACCACCACACCAACCACCCATTGATCATGCGTTCCATCACCTTGCAGACGCAACTGGCGAGAGAAATAGGACGGTAGCTGGAAGGCAGATGTCGGTTCTTCCCAGTTTTCAAAATGGGTATGATAGTGGCTTCCCGCCACTTCTCAGGAAAACTGCCGTCAACCCAAACACGGTTATAGAGCTCGATTAGGAAGGCCTTCGCTTCGGGAGAAAGATTTTGTAAGAAGCACACGTGGGTACCCTCTGGTCCTGATGCAGAAAGTCGCGAAGATGAAAGTGCGTGTTCTAGCTTTGCCATGGTGAACAGGCAGTTGTAGTCTTCAAGGTTTCCAGAACGAAAGCAGAAACCTTGAGATTCCACCTGAATTTAATTGAGATAAACCCGGATGCATAAATATCTGAGCTAGACATGTGAGCGAAAGCACTGCCAAGTATGTTAGCCACGTCAAACGGATCCACAGCGACGCCTGAAGGAGTTTTAAACCAGCAATCGGAATGTGGGTCGAATTTCTGGCCACGCAATTTAAACTGTCCCACACTACTGAAGAAAGTGTATGGCGATTGAAGGACGAAACAAAAGCAGTCCATAATTTCTTATTGCAGTCCTTAACTACTTGCCTAGACCTGGCACGCATATTCTTGTACTGAATAAGGTTCTCCAGTATGGGGTGGCGTTGGAAAACACTTAGGGCACACCTTCGAGCACGGATTGCATTCCGGCATCCGTCCACCATGGGACAGGAAGTCGACGAGGATTTTGGGTCGAACGAGGAATGGACCGTTCTGCGGCGGAAAGTATCTGCTCGGTAAGATGTTCGACTAAGTGGTTTAAAGAGGCGGGTTCCTCATAACTAAAAAACGCCAACTGGGTGTAAAGGGCCCAATTGCGTGATTGAAAAGCCAGTTTGGCAAAAGTGTGGAACACACGTTTTGGACTAGGAGACTCATAAGGCAGGGAAAAGTGGTCAATGGAATGCAGGTCAGAGATGACGTTCCACTGCAGGCACAATGCTAACTGTGGTGAGCATACTGCCAAATTCAGATGCGAAAAGTGTTGAAAGCATAAAAAAGAAACGTAGGTTCAGCGGTGTTCAGGAGAACCAGGTTATTACTGTCCAGGAAGTCTGCGAGAACTCTACCTCTCGCACAAGTTCGTTTTGAAACCCAAAGAGGGTGATGGGCATTGAGGTCTCCCACCAACAGGAAGGGGGCGGCTAACAGAACAACCAGATCTTGTAGCTTTGTAGGTGAGAGGCCATCAGAAGGCAGAATATAGATGTTGCAGACAAACAATTGTATCGTTGGCAGTATTATTTGTGCAGCAGCTGACTGGATGTTAGTCCGTAGAAGTATATCGTCCACATATACGTTATCCCTGACGAGTATGATACTGCCTCCGTGTGCCGGAATAGCCTAATCGGGAGCAAGATCACGCCTAAATGGAGTATACCGCCTGAGTTGAAAGGAATCCTGAGGGCGTAAATTAGTCTTATGTAGGCATACCACTAATGGATCGTGGCTACTCAGCAACAAATCAAGTCAGGGCGATGTGTCCTAAGCCCACGTATGTTCCACTGTAGGATTGCCATTGCAGCGGTGGTATTAAAGGTTAAGGGTTTGTTCACGTCATGACGACTTCGAAGGTGGGCGAATCAGTTTGCCCTTCTTTTTAGGTTTAGGGCTAACCCCTTTAACTTCTGAATTGTCTGGTCTTTTTCTGGAAGTTATCCTTGTTCTGTTATCCGTATCCTCCTGTTCCATCTCCTCCACGGATCAGGCCCCTTTACCGATAGAAAACTTCGGTTCAAGGGCCCGAAAACGATTGGACATGGTGAGCGACGAGGAGGACAAGTGTAGGTCAGAGTCCTCACCTGAAGTCTCCTTAGAGGAGGAATTTTTAGATGACCTAGGACTCTTCTTTCGGCTTGCAGGTTTGCTGGTGTCCTTGAGGAAATTCGATTATTTGTAGCTGTCGTAAATTGTTTAGGCAGGGCATCGTAGAGGATGGGCTTGCTGGACTTGGAAGTTGATGCTTTAACCGCTGACTGTGCTGGCGTACGGGTAGGCGCCAATTCCTCCCACTGTCTTCGCTGGACATGGTACACAGCCGTCACACCTTGGTCTTGTAGGTTGTCTATGATTTCCTCGTTAGTCATGCCGTCCAGTGCACGGGTTTTAACCATGCCACGCGATGAGTTGAGGTTCTTATGGACTTTGGCGTCACCGGGTAGCTGCCTAATAAATTCACCTTCAGTAGAATTGCTGCCAGGGAGACAGAATGTGCTTCCACCAGGAGCGTACCATTGCGTGAATGAGTACAAGACTTTACAGGACCAGCTATCTTATCCAAACCCTTTTGGATGACGGGCTTGACTACTTCCTTTCCATTACCCTTCAACACTGTTGGTTTAAATTTAGGTGGCATCGCAGTAATGTCCTCCACCATTGCAAACGTCTCCGATGGCGTGCTCACATCCTGGACGCCACCCCGGCTTAGGTGAGAATCCTGGCCTGGACCTTGCTCACCTTAGGGTCACACCTCCCAGTGTAAAGACAGAGGGACGCAATCGCCTCCAGGAGTGTAACAGATCATGCAATGGCCCCTCCGCGGGACTGACCTTTATCAGCGGATACGATCACAGTCCTACATAATAACAAGGGGCTGGGAATTACGCGTTACCCAGTCACCCGTTGCGCTTCCCAGTGCAACCATCCGCGAAATGTTATCCGTCAGACATGTGTTCAGGAAGGAAAACAGAAAAAGAATAAAATGGGGTCAAACACCGAAGTGGAGCATGATTTGGGCGTTTAAAGGAACACTCCCACCTCACGGAGGAACCCAATCGAAAGATTGCACCAGAGTCTCTTCTGCCAGTTCTCGGGGTTACTGATGGGCCTTCTCGGCAGCCGCAGCGATCCTGGGGTACACCAAGTCCCCGCCGTATATCACCTCATCAGTCAGTCCTCTACTTCCTGTTGCCCAACCCTCGGGACGAGGATCACAGAATTTGTATTTTGAGGGGCTCTCATGCTAAGTTTTAAAACTTAGGACTTTAATGGCCTTATCTATGAAAGCTGTTTATCTAGAAAGGAAACGTTTTTGCATTCCCAACTTCAATTAGTGCAACTGCAAAACTATAGAGCATCCTGAGCCATGTAACTGTGTGTTAATTCATTCATTCTTATTTATTTTCAACTGAAATGGAGTTGGAACTTCTTTATAGTAACTACTATCCGCTGGCAAAGTGTTCAACTCTCGAGGTCAACTTGGCTCTAATCCCCGCTTTTGTGTTACCAAGTCTTTGTTGAAGAATGGAATGCACTCATTTAAAAGAGTAGTAATAATATAATAACCCATGGAACGACAGCCCTTAGAGGGCCAAGGCTTACCAACCCGACTGCGGGCCTCACGCCCACTTACGCACGGCAGAGGTGGACGATCCATCCAACCGATACGGGGAGGAGATGTGGTCAGCATCTCGGCATCCCCCAGCCGGAATGTTGGTTTACGTGACCAGGGCCGCTTAACTAGCGTAAGCTCCTCACTTTCCTCACGATGCTGAGTGGGCACCGGTCCTATACCCGGGACCTAATTAAAAGAGTAGTAACTGAATAAATATTGCATGAGTCATAGATAGCCATACGGCGAAACACATATTTTGTATGTAGAGGACAAAACTCACGTATTAATGAAATGCCAAGTTTGGTGTTTTGTTTAAGCAATACTAATAAACACATATTTAATCAAGCTACCAAAACATATATGGGTATAAACAGAGTGCTGTGCAAGTTCAAAAATTACCTTATGGTTTATTATATTTTCCATCAAATGTATATATAGGTGACTGTATATTGCATTGCACAAGATAACTATAATATTTAATTATCTATACTTATTACAAAACAAGATTGGGAAGCAACTCCTACAGTAGAGGAAAGATTAAAGTTGTAGTGGGGTAGTAATTTGTTTTTATAAAATATTAAATACCGAAATCCCAAGAACCGCCTGCCTTAATAGAAATTTTTAATAAACAGCGAGTCACCATCCAAATGTATTCCCTAATGACTTAATTTTGTATACCTTCTTCGAATGGAGGACTTATATTCCCCTGGAATTACAAGAAGGCGCCTGTGGTCACATGCGTTCGAGAAGCAGACAAAATGGACCAGAGAGTGCATCCAGGATGGGTGGGTAATTAGCCTGAAGCCTGATACGAGAGTGCGGAAGGAGATGATATGAAATAAGGGAGAAATGAATGAAAGGAAATGTGAAGATGCAGCGGTTGGTGGAGTGAATGGCCAGCGGAAACACAGAACCGGGAGAAGGCGCGCCAAGACCCACTTTGTCCACCACAAATCCCACATACTGTCCAGCAACGCAAAGAAGGTACATGAAAGAAATGTGCCCCCTGACAGAGTGGTACAAGGACAGCGAATGTGTGTGACAGGGAATGCATGCTACACAAGGAGCAGAACCTTTAGAAAACAAGCGTCCAGTTCACTCTGTACACTATAATGCACGAGATTTAACTTCGTCCCTGGTTTGTAGAAAGAGAAATAAATACGTACTCGCCATTTCTGTCTAACCCTTATGGCCAGCCAGGCAAGGCAGACACATCAGTGGCGGATGATCCTCCTTCGTCCTTCAAATTTGGTTCATGTTCCCCTTCTTCATTGTCAGAAATATCAAAACGTTCCTTATGTTTCCTATCTGAATCATCTTCTAAATTAAGTATGAACCTGTCACCAAATTCATCTATTAATCCATCATTCTCCCAATGAAACTTTTCTATCTTTTTCAACATGTTCACAAGTTCCGCGTCACATTTGTTTGGACACTTTACTTACTACATTATCAAACAACGCTTTTACGTCACTATGCTTAAATATATGTCGTGTTTCGCGACATCTTCTTTATCTGAGCCCATATAAGTTCTATAGCATTAAGGAACACTGATATGGAGGTAGTCGTATTACAGCGTGGTCGTGTATTTGCGCTATGTAATCTATTTCATAAATCTTGGGACCGTCTTTTCTCAGCTTTATTGGTTCTTATATTACAGCTTCGGTGGAATGCGAATCAAATTCAATATTACTGTCACGGAGTCATGACTGCATTACTGATTTAAGTGATGATGATATCGGAACTTTGTTGATTTGAATAGAATGATAAGATGCTTGTCTAATACTATAGTACTATTGGGCATCCAACATATGCGCCTATCTGTAACACCTTCATGGACTCTCGTTATCGGAATACCTCTCGTTACCCAAAGCCATCCGGTTTCCATTTCCGGGAACTTCTTAGAAAACAGGACATTCAATTTCCTAAGCTGCTTCCTAAGGACGAGGGAATGAACCCTCCCTGGTTGCGTGGAACGTCGCATGTAGATCTCGGCATGACGCGATATGATAGAACTACGATGGATGCATCTAGTATCCGGAAGTGCTTTTTAGAGTTTTTGTCAGGTTATACCAACCGACCTTTCCTTTACACTGATTGGTCAAAAACCACAGCCGGTGTTAGATGTGCTTACGTATATGGATCCGAACACTATACATTCGGCTTCCATAGCAGCACATCCATTTATAGTGCAGAACTTTATGCAATATATCGAGCAGTTTTATACGTCCGCCGACGCCAGACGGCAATTGGTTAATTTTGGGCGACTCGCTCAGTGCCCTTCAGAGCATCCGGCAGCTGTACAGTTACCATCCTATTGTAAAGCTTCTCCAGGACGCCTTGCACGTTCTATTTGCCTCCGGCATTAGTGTGGTGTGTGCTTGAATTCCTGGACATGCCGGTTTGCGGGGAAATGAAATGGCGGATATGGCTTCTAAGTCGGCAACGTTATAGTCCAGGGTTTCTGTAGCGACAGTGATGTCGGAGAACTTCAATCTTGTACTGCGGCGAGGTGTACTATTCTGTTGGCGGGAAGAGTGGTCCGCTCTCCGCAGTAATAAAATCAGAACTGTCAAGGAACTCCCGATTCCCTGGGTAACCTCCTGCCGTTCTTCTGTCGGGAGGAGGTCAGCCTGGCTTGTTTAAGGATTGGCCACTGTATTTTTACCCATAGCTTTATGTTAAAAAAGGGACCGTGCTCCAGTGTGCCCGCGCTGTGGCGGAGCTTTGTCGGTCCGCCATGTGTTTTTAGAGTGTTTTAACCTAGCCGCTTTTCGCCAATCTCTCCAGCTGCCAGCCAGCTTGGCAGAGATTCTGGTGGACAACGAACAAGTGGTGGCCAAAATCTTTAAGCTGCTTTTAACTGTTGATTTTAGAATTTAGTTCTCAACTTTACCTTTTTAAACGTTCTTATCGCGTCATGCTTTTAAGTGTCTTTTAGTTTTTACCAATGTGCGTGTTTTTGTTTTATATAGGATGGACTTATTTTAGCTCTTTTACCTCCTATTTCAGCATGTTTTGCCTTTTTAAGGGAGCTGTGCCGTTGAGCGCCAATAATTATCGTTCATTCATATAGTACTATTGGGGAAATATTGGGTAACAATTGATTAATAAACCAATTTTTAAATGGAAATTAATTATTCTTTCACACTGGCCGTGTGTAGGCTAAATTGTGGAAACGTAGAGTCAGACTGAAAAATTCAATGCCATAGCCGGGATTTGAACCACCGATCTTCTGGTTTCCGTCCAGCGTCACTACCATTGTGCTACTATGGCCAACGTGCCGATATGACATTAAATTCTCCAACTGACTCGTATTTTCCCGGTAAACCCCTTAGGAGTTCTCATAAACATATGAGACAACTACCTTAATGGCGACTTACTACATGTAAGTACTTTAAGGCCCGGGTACTTAAGACCCTAATAGTGGTTTACAATAAAAATCCCGGGCCTTAAAGTACTTACATGTATTAAGTCGCCATTAAGGTAGTTGTCTCATGTGTTTATGAGAACTCCTAAGTGGTTTACGGGGAAAATACGAGTCAGTTGGAGAATTTAATGTCATATCGGCACGTTGGCCATAGTAGCACAATGGTAGTGCGGCTGGATGGAAACCAGAAGATCCGTGGTTCAAATCCCGGCTATGGCATTGAATTTTTCAGTCTGACTCTACGTTTCCACAATTTTTAAATGTTTCACTCTCCATATCTTCAGGACAGTCTTTGCGTGATTTTCATTTAATCTCGGAAGAGCGAAGGGAATGAAACCCTCCAAATCCCAGCGCTGGTCTTTGCCTATTGAGATGCGTAGTGGAAATTCAAAATCGCCCTCTTCAATTTTCCACACTTTGTTTTTGTATAATTTATATTAATCCACGTTTCATCTAAGTAAATAATAAGGGCAACGGAAACTCTTATCTCTTTCATTTTTCTTAGAAATGCAATTCTTTTTTGCACATCGTTCCGTCAGAAATTTTCCTCCGCATAAGTTCTTTACAAATGCAAGCTTCATTATGTTCGACACAGATATTGTTAGCTCTCTGCATTTTAGGGCATCGTATTCATCTATAAACATTTATGGACATTAATCACAATTTCCTTGTCATCTGATCTTATATCTTTTCCCTTTCTTCCCACGGCTGCTTGATCTAACACAGACACTAGCACTATTCCCAACACTGTGTAAAATAATCAGAAAATTTTCAACTTCTAAAGACATTTTTCACATTTCCAACACGTTAACAACCGATTGCGATACTTCACTTGCAACACCACTACAGTCTGCTTGTGCTTACCCTCATACCACAGCAGATAAATGGGGAATACAATAGCGCTTTAAAAGGGACTGACCAATTAAAGGAAAGAAACTCAGCACCCATGCTAGACAAGGATAGTGCAAAAGGTGCCAACTTAAATCTCGTGCACTATGAAACCGAGAAGATTCATTCACAAAAGTAGAAGCCGTCAGAACGTTTTTGAATGGCCTGTAACTGTATTCACATGGGGTGTCATAAACCATTTCCAGGGAGTTTTATTTATTTATTTATTTATTTATTACACTGCATGTTCCGTTACATCGTAACACTACATACACTACAATTCTTTGATTATGCTTTTACATTCTTTCAAAGTTTATTTTGTTTATGAATTTTAAAAATTGTTTTTGGCAGTGCTTAATTAGATCACTGTTTGTTGCCGACCACTGCCCACCTCTCAGTCTAACGCTTTGTTTGAGTTCTAGTCTTTCACTGTTCAGAAGAGGACAATCGTATGTTAAATGACCCACTGTTTGGTTTTGTAGTTCACAATTGCACATTGCACTTTCCGCTATTTTGAATCTGTTGTAGTAGACCCTTGTCTTCCCATGTCCAGTTAGAATGGTGGTAGTCTGTCCGTTGAGTGGGATCCTCATTTTTAGTCGTTCTTGCACAGAAGGGAAGAACTTTTTGCTGATTCTTCCTTTTGCTGTTTTCTCCCATTGGTCTTGCCACCTTCGCAGTCCTTTCTCTTCTGCCTCCTTGATTATGTGTGTCCTGGGTATCTCGCTGTAGATAATCTCCCCGTTGTCTTCCTGTGCAGCCTCCTTTGCCGACTGGTCTGCTATTTCGTTCCCGCGTAGTCCCGCGGGTGCCTTTACTCATTTTATGTGGATGGTCCAGCCGTTTTCCTGCAGAAGCTTGATCTTGGCCTTTATTTCTTTTATTATTTTGCTTCGGATTTGACTGTTCTTAAGAAGGTCTGTTGTAATCTCGCTGTCCGAGTTCACTACGCCTAATTTATTTCCCACTGTGAGCTCTAAGCTGTTATCGGCTATTGCTCGAGGTCACTCTAGAATTGCTATCTGTTCAGCTTGGTTATTGGAGCAGCACTCACCGAGTTTATACTTGAGCTTTTTAACCCCTTCCCCGTTTCGGAAAATTACTGCTGCTGCTCCGACTTTTCCGCTTATCTTGCTTCCGTCGGTATAAGTCTCTATGTTGTACTGTATGTCTTCCTGTGCTTCTTGAACACGCATTCTCTCTGAAGGATGTGGCCAGTCGCTTAGTTTCGGGACTTCTTCTGTTAGTGTCGATTTTTCATTTTTGAATTTATGCATCTCTAGTACTTCCTAAATCTTTATATTTATTACTTGTGTGATGAAGAGTTACATGCTCATAGATATTCGATGAAGTGGATTTATTTCTAACAATGGCGTCTGGAAGTGACTTATAGTAGAAATATAAAGTTTGCTATTTTCGCTGGGTATTCCCTTGCATATAATTATCATCATATCTACGGCCATCTGGGAATCCCGTCCCCAGATGTCAAAGTGATTGATACAGAATGTGTGGCTCCATTCCCTAACAGCAATAATGAATATGAGGGATGAAATCCAACTACAACAGTAAAACTGTCATGCAGTTTTCAAAATAGCTATAAAACTGCCTCCCTGATCTAAACTTAAGAATTTTATTATACCTAGACTTGTCCGGGTCCACAGATACCATCTCCAGATGTCAAAGTGATTGATATGGTGTGGGAGAGAGATCTGTACACTATCTGTGACATTCATTCACACGCCCCAGCCCTTGAGAAGACATGCGCCGGAATGTTCATGCTATTTAAGTGCTTCTTATGTTAAAATGTGCCAAATGATGCAGAATGGGTCAACATGTGCGCTTGGGATGCCTAATGCCCATGCTATTTAGATATTTTTTCGCATTAAAATAAATGCTAAATGATGTCAAATGTCTCTTCTGCTACTACTGGCATCATATACCGATCAGCTCTTAAAGGTTTTAACTTCGCTTAAGCCTATTTTATTGCCTTATTCCCATTGTACCTACAAGGGAATATGTAATACAACCACTTCTACAAAAGTTTATCTCTACTAAAATGAAGCAAACAGAGGAATAAGATTTTGTAAGTATAGTTTACTGAAGAATGGACAGAGAGAATGTAACAGAGTTTCTTTTTTTCTCACTTGAATCTCTTCTATTAGCTTCTAGATACTTAAAACGTTTGAGTCGGTCTCGTGTTGCACGTCGGGGAGGACGGTCGTGTTTTACCCGTCCGCCTGCTGCCGTGTTGTTTTCACATAGCACGGTGCGTGTTTGTTATTTGTGTTCCGTTTACAGTCAAACAGTGTTGTTTTGCGAGTGACTATCTTACATATTTCTACTAGTTTTTATTAGTAATTTCACCAGCTGTCATGGCCTACGCGGCACATGATACTGGCCAGTTAGTTCGCACATCTTTAAATGTGGTTAACAATATGGATATTACCTCCGAATCATCAACATTACAGTCTTCATCGTCAGAACAGATGGACAGCAGGTCCACACTAGAAATTATGTCATCTTATCGTCCACAAAATCCACAGACTTTGTTTCATCAAGCTTCATCACCTTCTACGAGCTCTGGTATAACTACTGTTCACAGTGTAAGTAAATCAGTTCTTCGGCTACCTCAGCTTCAGCTGACACAGCCTACTCACTCACTCGATTCTAGTGTACCGCATGATGCTAACATGGACATTGACATAGTCAAATTGGGCAATCGCAACAGTCGAGAGCAGCGCTCGCCGCCTTCTCACTGCGAAACTTAAAGTAAACGCCATTGTATGGCATCATCTTCTGAACAGTCTAATACCTCCCGTTATGCTTACGCTATCCCAACATCCAACCGATTCCATGCTTTATCTAAAAGCTCTGACCAGACAGATTCAGCTCCTAACACCACACTCAAGGAGAAAGTTCCACCAATTTGTGTGCGCAATGTTCAGAATTACCAACTGTTCCTTCTGGATATTAAAAAGTGTGTAATCTCAGGTTTTCATACTGAGCTCCGAGATGCTCTTGTCAAAGTGTTTGCCTCTGCTTCAACCGATTTCCGCCGTCCGACATCCTACTTTACTTCAATAAATCAAGAGTTTTACACTTTCAGGAACCCAGCTGACAAACTTTTCTGAGTGATTATCCGCAATCTGCCTTGTTCCCTCAGCGATAAGGAAATTTATGACGAACTCATCTCCCTTAAGTTTCCTGTCAAAAAGGTTACACGTCTGCTAGGAAGAAACAAACAACCTATTCCGATATGTGCCATTGAGCTACAAAATACCGATGGAGGTAGGGAAATACTTAACCTCACACGTTTGATGTACAATGTTGTGTCAGTTGAACACAGACGTCGTAACACCGACCTGCCGCAGTGCACTCGATGTCAGCAATATGGCCACACCAAAAATTACTGTCAGCTGACTCCTCGCTGTGTAGGATGTACTGGTGATCACCATTTCTCTAAGTGCAGTAAGTTACCTACTACGCCTGCTCAATGTGTCAACTGTGGTCAAGATCACCCGGCCAATTATCGGGGTTGCCCCCATTATCTAGAATTGAAACAACGCATCTCCCAGCGACCTCAAGGACAAGGTGCTCTCCGTCTAGCAGCAGCTTCACAGATGCGACCAGGTCAGCAACCCCAACCAATACACCCGCAGCAGTCATCACAACACTCCCAATCCCGGCAACCTCGCCCGCATCAGTCTCCGCAACAAGAATCACCTCCTACCTCGGAACAGCGTTCCTATTCTCAGGCAGTGAGGTCCTCTGCTTCTGATTCTTCTTCTTCTTCTTCTTCTTCTTCTTCCTCTCCTCGTCATCAACCTTGTTCTTCGTCTTCTCCCCCTTCACTAAATCAGGAATCCAGCGCATCGTCTTCCTTCTGGTCGTTTCTCACTGACCTCTTTAGCAAATTTTGTTCGCTATTCCGCGTCTTTGTTACCCCGTTTCTGCCACAATTAACCGAATATGCTCGCTCACTCTTCTTCTCTCAAGTACTTCATGATGGCAACCCGTAATATGCTAACCCTTAGATGGCTCACATTTCTAAATTGGAATTCTAATGGACTACGCGCTAAACGCGCTTCTTTCATTCATTTTCTTACGATGCATAATATTGACATCGCCTGTATCAGTGAGACTCACTTATTTGCTAACGAAACCTTTACTGTTCCTGGATACACAGTCCATCGACAGGATCGGATTGCTCCAACGGCATCTGGAGGTGTAGCAATTGTGGTCCAACGTAACATTACTCACCACTCTATATTTTTACCTGGCGTTCCCGACCTTGAAGTGGTAGGAATTAAACTACCTACAACCGATGGTAATGATATCACTGTTATCAGCGCCTATAAGTCTCCTAACCGGAAACTAAATACTACTTATTTCTCCTTGCTTTTTCCTGCCGACAGCAGCACCCTTGTTCTCGGAGATCTAAACTGCAAACACTCGTCATGGGGCTGCCACTCTACTAATCCGAATGGCCGACGCCTTTACCACATATTGAACACCTGCGGCTTATCCGTCTTGGCGCCTACAGATCCCACGTATTATCCTACCAATTCTCTTAATACTCCTGACATTCTCGACATTGGCATTCACAAGAATCTTCCTCTTCCAGCGCATATGTCTACACTAGCGGAACTTGACTCTGACCACTGCCCGGTCTTAATTACCTTTCAACTCACTCCGAACATATTTCCCTCAGCACCGCGACTTATTAATGGCTATGTACAATGGGATAAGTTCCATGCCCAGTTGGATTCAGCGCTCCACACTTACTCGCTTAGCTCTGAAGCTGACATAGAGGCTGCCATTAAACACTTTACAGACACTATATGCCACTGTGTGCGAAATTCAACTACCTGCTTCAAGCGGACTCCTATTGCTTCTTTCTTACCTGCACCCATTCTTCAGCTTATACATGAAAAACACAGGATTCGACGTCAGTGACAAAGGGAACGCCGACCTTGGCTGCGTAGGAAGCTTAATGGATTGAACCGGCTAGTAAAAGTCGAATTGGACCGTCATCGCCTTGAGACCTACAAACGACAACTGGCGAGCATCTCTCCGCATGACCACACGCTCTGGGATGCCACTCGACGACTTCTGCGAGAGCCAACTATTATACCAGCTCTGCGTACCACTCACACTCTTGTTACGGAGGTCAAAGCTAAATGTGAAGTTCTTGCTGACCACTTTGAAGGCACGTTCACACCAAACGCACCTCATGCCACCACCCCAAGTATAGAACAGCGGCTTGACGCTTTTCGACACCAACCAACTGTTCCCTGCAGAATCTCCTTCACTAGTCGTGCTGAACTTAGGCATTTACTTCGCTCTCTTCCTCTTAAGAAATCACCGGGACACGACTTGATTCCCAATATTGTGTTAAAAAACCTGACAAAGAAGGCCCTGGTACATTTGTCTTCAATCCTGAACGCTTGTCTTCGACTTGGCTTTTTTCCTCACCCCTGGACATTGGCTCAAATCATTGTGTTTCACAAACCTAATAAACCTAAAAATCTCCCCGACAGCTATCGTCCGATAAGTTTGCTGCCTACCTTGTCCAAACTCTTTGAAAAGGTTCTCCTTCGCCGTCTCCTTAAATATACCTCTGAAAACCATATCATTCCACCCTTCCAATTTGGATTTCGTTCTAGACGTTCTATCTCTCACCAACTACTACGTTTAACACAAACAGTAATTCATGGTTTTGAGCAACGAAAGCACACAACCGCCCTGTTCCTCGACGTAGCACATGCCTTTGATAAAGTTTGGCATGAGGAGTTAATCTTCAAACTGTATAGCATTGGACTTCCACAGTATCTGCTCACTACCATTTGTAGTTTTCTATCAGATCGCACATTTACTGTTCGCATTGGTGGCATGGAGTCATCTCAGCGCCATATTACAGCAGGAGTTCCTCAGGGATCCATATTGGCCCCAATATTATTTAGTATCTATACCTATGATCTTCCTGACTTGGCCCCTACCTCCATAGCCTTATACGCTGATGATACTGTTTTA